>CM070702.1:4488570-4929495 GCA_036346265.1 Melocanna baccifera
TAGTGATATGCCCTAGAGGCAACATGGAGATGTTGTATATATCACATACTATGTTTATGATACATTACTTTGTTCCTTGGAATAGACATCATCATTATTGATCAATGAGTATGTGACTTATTCATGAGACTCTTAAATACTAAGATGTTGCTATTTCTAAATGATCCTCGATCGTATATCATATGAGGAACAAATATGATTCAAAGACAAAGATCAAGATATGTATTGATTGATGATCATGTCTCATGGATCATGGTATGGTGATACCAAATCAATAATATGGACATGTGTTAGTGAACATATGTTGGATAGACTCGCCATGAGACACCGCAGAGATTCCATGTGTCATCGTTGGTCTCAAGTAGTGTTTATGTAGAGTCCTTAGACTTGAGATCATCATGGTTCCCAACATGAGTAGTAGCTTATTTTGGGACTACTAAACACTACTCCGTGAATCGGGTAGTCATAAAAGTAGTCTTCGGATTTGCCATGAAACATGTAGTGGGATGTGAATGATCAAGATAGAATTTGCCCCTCCTTATGGGAGAGATATCTCGGCCCTCGATGTAATGGATTATGAAAGTGCATGGCCATGCCAAGGTGATTGAGGAGTCAATCACAAGTTTATAATCCATCACGGAATCGAGAGAGTGATTGAGCTATTAAGAGGATGACACAGTCTCGCTTGAGCTCAATCTATATCGTGAGGCAAAGGGATTCGACATGAGAGAACATTACGAGTTCACCGATATGATCTTTACATATACTTTGGGGTTAATATGTCTTACTAGAGGCCGCTATTAACATGGTGACCGAAAGGCGTTTCCGGTCACGACCAAGTATACGTGAACCTGCTGTGGTCGCACGCTTAACGGGTTGGAACACCGATTCGAATATGATTCTGATATGGGCTCAATTCGGATAAAGATCCGAATAGACTCCTAATGGGCCTTGGTCCCAAGGCCCACGTGAGGAGGTCTATATATATGGAGGCGAGGGGGAGGAGGGTTCGTCCCGTTAACATCTAGCAAAACCCTAGCCGCCACCTCCCGAGCCAAACCCTAGCCGCCACGAGTGCTAGTACACTCGCGATCGGCGCCCACCCGGACGTGTGGATACCGGTGGAGGCGCTGCTCGTTGCAGAGGCCGATCGGCGTGGCGTGGAGGAGACGATCTGTTCGGGACGATCGGCTACTTCCACTACTACCTCGACGCGCGTGATTGGATCGGTTTCCAATTCTTCTTCACGCTGCGCCGCTGCCTAAGTGGTAACGATCCATGATCCTTCCTTAGCATGATGTTCTTGGGTGCGCGGTAGAAAAGTTTTGTTTTCTCGCTCGTAGCCTACGCGTATTCCTTTAGTGGTATCGAGCCATCTTGCTTAGTTTGCAACTGGATCACGCGATATGTTGATATGCGATAGTAGTAGATTGGATCTATTACGCCTAAATCGTAGCACGGGTTGATGAGATCAATCGGTCATAAGGGGTTGAAATAGGTATGAGTTGATAGCATCATAAGGCCAAAAGATTAGTTCGTGCTCTTCTTTGATGTACGCGCGACTTGCCCTACCGGCCGGAATCACCATCGGGCTAATCGCGCACAGCACAATCGTGAGATCGAGCCAACAGATCGAGGTCTTGTGTTGTGGTCTCCTCAAGTATACCGATCGCGATGATCAATATGATTGATCTAATGAAAATTGAGACATTTTGAATGGCTCGATTTGGGTTGATTTGATCGCTCGATAAGATTTTCATAGCGATTTCATAGATGCGATCTATGTAATTCGACCATTGACTCGTGTGTATCCCCTTGTATAGCGTCGTGGGTTCACATCGTTAGGTAGAATGCGATTCTACGCCTAACTTGTTTTTGCAGGAATGGTGTGAATAGTATGGCCCTATAGCTTATTTGAATGTATGAGATGTATGTGATGCATGTAACATTCTGCTCATGGCCTGCGTGTCATGATTATTTCAGCTATTGTTAGCTGTATATATTGTATTTAACGACTGCGTGTCGACCTTAATGCTTGAATCTATCTTTGTAATCTTCAATTTCTAGCTATTATAGGTAGTAGCCTAGTTTTGAGGTTACAAGCTTTTAAGCATGGTGGCCTAAAGGAGTGATGTGGAGGATGGAGATCGTCTACACCTACTTGGAGATGGATATCACCATTTTTGGGCCATACTACTTCACGCTTAAATGTGTTTATCTATGATGTTATCTATCTTATTCTTATGCAATGATATATGTGATATGTTGCTTTGGTAGGATAGAATCCTCTTAAAATTAGGTGTTAATGCCCTTCCATATGTTGCACCAAAAGATAATGATCACCGCATGGTAGGTCTACCAAAGTAGAGTGCCATCGGTTATCATCATCATTTGGGGTAGATGTCGGACATCTACATGCGAAGTATTTGGTTTACTTAACAAGGTTATCAAAATAGTTTTGGACCTTGGGGCATAGATTGGGGCCGAGGCATACTAATGTCACCCAAAGTAGAGTCACATAGGGATGTGATTAGCAAAGTGTTGCTTACCCATGTCACTAGTTTTCTAGCCGTGATGCCAAAGCTCACTAGGAATTAGTGAAATGAGGATCTTTACCCACTATGTAACTTAGAGAGAGTTTTGTTGCAAAACTCATAGTGGGAGTCTTTTGCTAAATAGTTTAATAAAAGATGAACATAAACATAGTGCTAAACTTTGCATATTCTTGTGTTGTAGATCATGTCACTAACGCCGCATCCAAGATTTTTAATTTGCGATCCGTTCTTGAGAAAGAAAACTCAATGGAACAAACTTTTGGATTGGTATCGCAACTTGAGAATTGTTCTCAAGCAAGAGCGCAAGGAGTATGTCCTTGAGTCTCCTTACCCGAAGACTTGCCTCGATAATGCTACTGTGGCTGCACGGAGAGCTTATGAGAAGCAAACGAATGATTGCCTTGATGTGAGCTGTCTCATGCTTGCCACAATGTCCTCTCGAGCTTGTAGCAATATGAGAACACAGATGCCTACAATATCATTGTGGGGCTACGTGGTATGTTTGAGAACCAAGCAAGGGCCGAGAGGTTCAATACTTCAAAGTCCTTATTTGCGTGCAAAGCTTGCGAAGGAATCCGTCACACCTCATGTGATTAAGATGATTGGCTACATTGAGAGTCCGGAAAGCTTGGTTTTCCCTTAGCCAAGAGTTGGCTACGATGTGATTCTCCGCCGCTCCCGAGCTTTGAGCCATTCATAATGAACTTTAACATGAACAACCTGGACAAGACCCGCCGAGTTGCATGGGATGCTAAAATCTGCCGAGGATAGCATTAAGAAAAGCAGCAATCATGTGATGATGATGCAGAAAGGCAAGGGCAAGCCCTATGTCAAGAGAAGCACGGTCAAAAGAAAGAAAGCTCCTGATGCGATCGCGAGCAGTTCTAAGGCCAAGAAAGACAAGAAGGGCGATGCTCATCCCGATGCGATTGTTACTCATCGTAAGCAATCGTGACATTGGAAAAGGAACCGCCCAAAGTACTTGGAGGATCTTGAGAAGAAGAAGGGAAGTATGACTTCCACCTGTGTATAAATGTTATAGAAATCAATCTTGCTACTTCTTCCACTAATTCTTGGGTATTTGATACCGGATCGTTGCTCACATTTGCAAATCGCTGCAGGGCTAATAAGAAGTAGAAGTTTGAGGAGGAGCGAAGTGGATCTTCGCTGGCAATGGAGCAAAAGTTGTCATGCGGTAGTGCTGGCACCATGCCATTGTCTTTACCTTCGTGATTAGTTTTGGAATTGAATAATTGTTATTGTGTTCCATCTCTTTCAAAGAACATTATTTCGCTTCATGTTTGCAAGCGTAAGGTTATGACTTTAAATCTATGGACAATGGTTGTTCTCTTTATTTCAAAGATATGTTCTATTGTCATACTCCATTGGTGAATGGGTTATACGCTCTACTCTTGAAGGGTCACCGGTCTATAACATTAATGCAAAGAGGCAACGTCCAATGATTTGAATCCCACGCTTATTTGGCATCGCCGCTAGGTCACATAAATGAGAAACGCATGCGTAAGCTCCATAGAGATGGTATTCTGCACTCATTTGATTTTGAATCATTAGAGACATGCGAATCTTGTTTACTTGGCAAGATGACAAAGGCACCTTTCACCGGTCAAGGTGAATGGGCAAATGACTTATTGGCACTCGTACATACCGATGTATGTGGACCAATGAGCTTAATAACAGAGGTGGTTTTCAAGATTTCATAACTTTTATCGATGACTTTAGTAGATATGGGTATATCTACCGATGAAGCATAAGTCCGAACTTTGAAAAGTTCAAAGAATTCCAAAATGAAGTGCAAAATCATTTAGGCAAGACAATCAAGTTTCTACGATCCGATCGTGGAGGCGAGTATTTGAGCCATGAGTTTGGCAATCATCTAAAGGATTGTGGAATTGTTCCACAATTGACTCGCCAGAACACCTCAATGGAATGGGGTATTCGAACGGAGAAATCGCACCTTATTAGATATGGTGCGCCCATGATGAGCCAAAGTGATCTTCCGTTGTCTTTTGGGGTACGCTCTGAAACAAAGATTCACACTAAACAGGTTCCATCAAAATCGTGAGAAAAGACACCATATGAGATGTGGACAGACAACGCCCTAGCTTGTCTTTTCTTAAGATTTGGGGATGTGAGGCTTATGTAAAACGCTTACAATCTGATAAGCTCACTCCTAAACTGATAAATGCTTCTTTATCGGGTATCCTAAGGAAACAAAAGGATATTACTTTTATAATCGAGGAGAAGGCAAAGTGTTTGTCGCTCAAGCATGGTGTCTTCTTAGAGAAAGAGTTTCTCTCAAGAAGGGATAGTGGGAGCACAAAGGCAACTTGAAGAAATTCAAGAAACACTGATAACGCTTCAGCTCCTACTGTAACCACAACAGATGAACAAACTCGTTGAAGAACTCGTTGTGGACACACCAAACACCACGTGAGGTCGAAGGTCACATCGTGCACCGAGAGGTACATGTTCTTGACTACTCAACAACGGGACATATTGTTGTTAGACAACGATGAGCCTAAGACCTATGAAGAAGCAATGGTGGGACCAGACTCGAGAAATGGCTTGAAGCCATGAGATCCAAATTGAATCCATGCACAAGAATCAAGTTTGGAACTTGGTTGATCCACTGATGGTGTTAAAACCATTGAATGCAAATGGGTTTTCAAGAAAAGATAGACATAGATGGAAATGTTCACATCTATAAAGCGCGACAGGCCAAAGGTTTCAAACAAATTCAAGGTATTGATTATGATGAAACTTTTCGCCTGGCCGCAATGCTAAAGTCTATTCGATCATTCTAGCGATTGCTGCATATTTCGACTATGAAATATGGCAAATGGATGTCAAAACAGCTTTCCTTAATGGAAATCTGAGTGAGGATGTGTACATGACACAGCCCACAGGTTTTGTCGATCCGCAATCGCTGGAAAGATATGCAAGCTCCAAAGATCCATTTATGGATTAAAGCAGCATCTCGAGTTGGAACATCTGCTTTGATGAAGTAATCAAAGGGTTTGGTTTCATCAAGAACGAAGAAGAGCCTTGTGTTTACAAAAGGCTAGTGGAGCGCACTCAGATTTCTCGGTCTTATATGTGGATGACATATTACCGATCGGAAATGACATTCCTTTGCTCGAATCATAAGTCTTCATTAAAAATAGTTTTCTATGAAAGACTTAGGAGAGGCAAGATATATTCTCGGGCATCAAGATCTATAGAGATAGATCAAAAAGGCTAATTGATTAAGCCAAGATACGTACATTGACAAGGTGTTGAAAAGGTTCAATATGCATGATTCCAAGAAAGGTTTTCTACCTATGTCACATGGTATAAATCTTAGCAAGAATCGGTGTCCTAGTACACCGATGAGCGGATAAAATGAATGCGATTCCATATGCTTCGCTATTGGGTCCATTATGTATGCCATGCTTTGTACACGCCCGCATGTTTCAGATGCTTTAAGTGCTACGAGTAGATACTAATGATCCAGTGAAAGTCACCGGATTGTCGTAAAGAACATCTTGAAGTACTTGAGAAGAACTAAAGATGTGTTCCTTGTCTATGGAGGTGAGGAAGAGCTCGTTGTAAATGGTTACACCGATGCTAGCTTCCAAACCGACAAAGATGATTTTAGATCGCAACTGATTTGTGTTCGCACTGAATGGCGGTGCGGTAAGTCGGAAGAGTTCCAAGCAACAGACGGTTGCTGATTCTACAATGTAAGCCGAGTACATAGCAGCTTCCAAGCCGCCAAAGAGGTCGTTGGATCAAGAAATTTATTTCGAGCTTGGTGTGATGGCTAGTGCCTCCAGCCCAATGGACCTCATGTGACAATAGTGGGGCCATTGCAAGCCAAGGAGCCTAGATCGCACTGTAAGTCCAAGCACATTTTACGGCGATTTCATCTCATTCGCGAGATAGTGGAGAGAGGCGATGTGAAGATATGCAAAGTACAAACGGATTTGAACATTGCAGATCCGCTGACAAAGCCGCTTCCTCACCAAAGCATGAGGCTCACACTAGGCAATGGGTATTAGATACCTACATGGTTGACTCTAGTGCAAGTGGGAGATCATAGTGATATGCCCTAGAGGCAACATGGAGATGTTGTATATATCACATACTATGTTTATGATACATTACTTTGTTCCTTGGAATAGACATCATCATTATTGATCAATGAGTATGTGACTTATTCATGAGACTCTTAAATACTAAGATGTTGCTATTTCTAAATGATCCCCGATCGATATCATATGAGGAACAAATATGATTCAAAGACAAAGATCAAGATATGTATTGATTGATGATCATGTCTCATGGATCATGGTATGGTGATACCAAATCAATAATATGGACATGTGTTAGTGAACATATGTTGATAGACCTGCCATGAGACACCGCAGATTCCATGTGTCATCGCTGGTCTCAAGTAGTGTTTATGTAGAGTCCTTAGACTTGAGATCATCATGGTTCCCAACATGAGTAGTAGCTTATTTTGGGACTACTAAACACTACTCCGTGAATCGGGTAGTCATAAAAGTAGTCTTCGGATTTGCCATGAAACATGTAGTGGGATGTGAATGATCAAGATAGAATTTGCCCTCCTTATGGGAGAGATATCTCTGGGCCCTCGATGTAATGGATTATGAAAGTGCATGGCCATGCCAAGGTGATTGAGGAGTCAATCACAAGTTTATAATCCATCACGGAATCGAGAGAGTGATTGAGCTATTAAGAGGATGACACAGTCTCGCCTTGAGCTCAATCTATATCGTGAGGCAAAGGGATTCGTACATGAGAGAACATTACAGTTCAATGATATGATCTTTACATATACTTTGGGGTTAATATGTCTTACTAGAGGCCGCTATTAACATGGTGACCGGAAAGGCGCTTCCGGTCACGACCAAGTATACGTGAACCTGCTGTGGTCGCACGCTTAACGGGTTGGAACACCGATTCGAATATGATTCGGATAGGGCTCAATTCAGATAAAGATCCGAATAGACTCCTAATGGGCCTTGGTCCGCAAGGCCCACGTGAGGAGGTCTATATATGGAGGCGAGGGGCCGAGGGGTATCGCCCTGTTAACATCTAGCAAAACCCTAGCCGCCACCTCCCGAGCCAAACCCTAGCTGCTCACGAGTGCTAGTACACTCGCGATCGGCGTTCCAGCCCCGGACGTGTGGATACCGGTGGAGGCGCTGCTCGTTGCAGTGCTGAACGGTGTGCGTGGACGAGACGATCTGTTCGAGACGATCGGCTACTTCCACTACTACCTCGACGCGCGTGATTGGATCGGTTTCCAATTCTTCTTCACTGCAAGGCCTAAGTGGTAACGATCCATGATCCTTCCTTAGCATGATGTTCTTGGGTGCGCGGTAGAAAAGTTTTGTTTTCTGCTTCCGTAGCCTACGCGTATTCCTTTAGGAGGGCCATGGGGTCATTGGAGGGGGCCCTGCGAGACCTTTCCGTCGTCGTGCCGGATCTTACTCACGATGCCGCGGACGTGGCACAGTCATTGGCACAGATTGAGGAGGGCTCGAGCCTGGCGCTTCGCGGTGCGAAAGCCTTCGGCGATCACTGCGGCTTTACCAGCGCGTGCCTCGCCTTTGCCATGCTCCACACCCGGGGGTGTGAGCACGTGAAGGAGCTGGCCACTCCCAACTTGAGTGCGCCGACCGGAGCTGGGGTATTGTCCGGCGCGGTCCGCACCACCATGCCCGCCGTCCAGAGCTTCTACGAGGGGATCTGGGGCCACCTTGGAGAGGAAGTGGCCAAGGTGTTGTTACGGCGGACATTACACCGGGAAGGTAACTTCCTTCAGTGGTTGGAGGAAGCTCATCAGCGCCACGAAGACGGCGCTGACCCCTAGTGTGGTTCCGGGTGTTGGTGGTTGTGATGTGACTTTTGTTGGTTGTGATATGACTTTTGTTGTTGCTGTTGTTTTCTTTCGCTTGCTAACAAAAGAAAGGACCATTGTGTCGAGTACTGCACGACTGCATGCTACTTGTTCGGTTGGAGTAGACACCTAGTTGGAGTAGACGCGATCGCGCTCCGTCCCCTACCCTTCGAAGCGGTGGCAGCGGAGCTGGCACCTAGTTGAAGTAGACGCGATTGCGCTCCGTCCCCTACCCTTCGAAGCGGTGGCAGCGGAGCTGGCGCGTAGTTGAAGTAGATGCGATCGCGCTCCAGTTTGCACTCTGGAGCCCACGTGGGACAATCAACCATGACTTAGTTATGCTCCGGAGGGTACGCCAACGCGTGCGCGGGATATCCGCGTCTTGTTTAGACTCAGTAGAGTGCGCAGGAAAAACATCCACGTCTAGTTTATACTCCGGAGCATGCGTGGGACTATCGACCATGGCTTAGTTAGGCTCCGGAGGGTACGCCAACGCGTGCGCGGGACATCCGTGTCTTGTTTAGACTCAGTAGAGTGCGCAGGGAAAACATCCACATCTAGTTTATACTCCGGAGCATGCGTGGGACTATCGACCACGGCTTAGTTAGGCTCCGGAGGGTACGCCAACGCGTGCGCGGGACATCCGCGTCTTGTTTAGACTCAGTAGAGTGCGCAGGAAAAACATCCACATCTAGTTTATACTCCGGAGCATGCGTGGGACTATCGACCACGGCTTAGTTAGGCTCCGGAGGGTACACCAACGTGTGCGCGGGACATCCGCGTCTTGTTTAGACTCAGTAGAGTGCGCAGGGAAAACGTCAGCGTCTTTTTTATACTCTGGGGAGTACGTGCGGAGGCGAGCCTCCGCGCGTTTTTGGTGGGTGGCACGAATAGGTTCGCAAATGGCGAATTTTATTAAATTCTCGTTTGCTTGGGTGAACGAGTACAAGTCAAAGACTGACCATTGGACTCGTTACCACAACAGTGGCCTTGATTGGCCTACACATAGTACCTCCGCAACCTGTCCGCATTCCATGTGTGGCGGAGTGTCTGCCCTTCCAGCGTGGTGAGGCGATAAGCTCCTCACTGCAGTGCTGTCGCGACGATGTACGGGCCTTCCTACTTGGACTCCAGCTTGCCGACCGTGTCTGCGCGGAGCGCCATCCTGAGGACAAGGTCCCCCGGCTGGAATGCTCGCGGATACACGGAGCAACCCTGCCTGCGCGCCATTTGGCGTGCGTATTTGGCGACGTGCTGGGTGGCCTTGACGCGCTCTCCGTCGAGGAGGTCCAGGGACAACTGGCGCTCTTCGTCTGGTGCCTAGACGAGGGCCCTTCGTGAGCCGACCTTGATCTCTTCGGGCGTCATTGCCTCATTGCCGAAGAGGAGTTTGAACGGCGTGAATCCCGTCGGGCGTGTCGCTGCTGTGCGGAGCGACCAGAGGACGTTGTGGAGCTCGCTGGGCCACTTGCCCTTTGGTAGTCTGACAAGGCATTTTTTGACCCCGGCGGATATGGCACCGTTCGCCCGCTCGACCACTCCGTTGGACTGTGGATGTCTGACCGAGGCGAACCGAAGTGTGATTCCCATGTCATCGTAGAACTCCCTGAACGGAGCAGAGTCGAACTACAAACCATTGTCGGCAGTGATCTCCTTGGGCACTCCGAAGCGGCATATGATGTTTTGCCAAAGGAAGCGCTGCACGGCTGCCGAGGTGATCTTGGTTAGCGCCACAGCCTCTGGCCACCTGGAAAAATATTCCAAAGCGACCACGATGAAGCGCAAGTCTCTTGGGGCTTGGGGAAGAGGTCTGACAACGTCGATGCCCCACCGCACCAACGGCCATACCGGGGGGATGGGGTTGAGGCCGGTGGGGGGGTCTGTGGATGACCCGTCCCATCCATTGGCAGCCTTGACACTGGCGCACAAGTTCTTGGGCGTCAGCGACGGCAGTTGGCCAGTAGAAGCCTTGCCTAAATGCCTTGCCGACGAGCGACCTCGGTGCCAAATGCGAGCCGCAAAGGCCCGCGTGGATTTTCACCAGGAGGTGCTGTCCCTCTTCGCGCGAGAGGCACCGTAGGAGCAGTGCGCAGACCCCTTTTTTGTAGAGCACTCCGTCGAGTATCTGGAAGGATCTGGCCTTGTAGGTCTACTGGGTCGTCAGGCTCGGTGATGCCTTGTAGGAAGGCGTAAATTGGTTCTCGCCAGTCGCCCTGGTGGGTGATCTAGTGGACTAGGGCCGCGTCGTGATTGTCCTGCGCGATAGCCGCCGTGTGTAGGACCTCGTAGAATGCGCCTTCGGGAGCGGGGAGTTGCTGGCTGGTGGCTTTTGCGAGAATGTCTGCTTGCTTATTTTCCGCTCGGGGGATGGCCTTGACCGTGATACCCAGGAAATGTCACTCCTTGGCTCGCACAGCTGGCAGGTACTTGGCGAGGTCGGGGTCTTTGGCCTGGTATGACTTGTCGACTTGGCCCGCCACTAGCGTTGAATACGTGCGGACGAGGACTCGCCGCGCGCCCAGAGCTTTGAGCTTCAGTAGGCCGAAGAGTAGCACCTCGTATTCCGCGGTGTTGTTGTTGGCGGGAAACGCGAGGCGTACCGAGTATAACAGATGTTGTCGCTCTAGCGTAGTGACCACCGCACCCACGCCCGCGCCGGAGACGCAGTAGGCGCCGTCGGTGTCGAGCGTCCACACCGGGTCCTCCGACTGCTGGGCGTGCTAGGCCGCGGGGGTCCGCTCCGCCAGGAAGTCCGCAAGGATTTGGGACTTGATCGCTGTGCGCAAAGCATATGTCAGGGAAAAAGGGGCGAGTTCGGCTGCCCACTTACCGATGCGTCCCGTGGCCTCTTTATTGTGTAACATCTCCGCCAGAGGGGACGAGGACGGCACAGTGATTGGATGGGTGAGGAAGTAGTCGAGGCCATGACTAGCGCATAAGCCAACTTCTCAAGCTCCGTGTACCGCATCTTGGTGCCTTGGAGGGCTTCGGAGACGAAGTAGACTGGGCGCTGATGAACGCCCTCCTCAAGAATGAGGACGGTGCTGACTGCTGTCGCGGAGGCGGTGAGGTAAAGTAGGAGGGGAGCCTCTGGTGCCGGGGCGACCGGCGTGGGTAGGCTTGCAAGGTGCTTCTTGAGGTCATCGAAGGTGCTGGCGCAATCGGCGTCCCAACGAAACCCATCACAGCCGCACAGGGTTTTGAAGAAAGGCAGGCCGTGTTCCGCTGCCTTGGACAAAAAATGACTCAATGCAGCCATGCGGTCAGCGAGCCTTTGGACTTCCCGTGTCGCTTTGGGCGGCTCCATGGCGAGAATTGCGTTGACCTTGTCGGGGTTGGCTTAGATGCCACACCCCGACACCAGGAAGCCCAAAAGCTTGCCCGCCCGCACACCGAACACGCACTTGTCTGGGTTGAGCTTGATGCTCGCCTTCCGAAGATTGTCGAAGGTCTCTGGGAGATCCTGGCCGTGAGCAGCCAACTGCTTGGTTTTAACGACTATGTCATCGATGTAAGCTTCGACATTCCTCCCCAGTTGGGAAGTTAGCGCCAGCGCAATGAGGCAGGTGAAGGTTGCGCCGGCATTTTTCAGGCCGAAGGGCATTCTAACAAAGCAGTATGTTCCTATCGGAGTGATAAATCTGGTCTTGTCTTCGTCATCCTTGGCCATGTAGATTTGATGATAGCCAGAGTAAGCATCCAAGAAGCTCATGAGTTCGCAGCTGACAGTAGCATCGACCAGTTGGTCGACGCGTGGGAGAGGGTAGTCATCCTTCGGGCACGGCTTGTTGAAGGCAGTGAAGTCGATGCACATGCGCCATGCACCGTTAGCTTTCTTTACCAGCACCGGATTGGACAGCCAATCTGGGTGTCGGACTTCGCGGATGACGCCAGCCTGCAGTAGCTTCACCACTTCTACCTTGGCTACCTGCTGCCGGTCAACAGACATACGCCGAAGCCTTTGCCTGACCGGCTTGGCGTCCTGGCGGACCGCTAGGTTGTGCTCAATGAGGGAGCGGTCCACGCCCTTGATGTCCTCCGGGGACCATGCGAAGACGTCTGCGTTGTTCTGGAGAACCTGGAGTAGGCCTTGCTCCATCTCCGGGGGGAAGCCGTCGCCTATGGAGATGACTCGGCCGTCGGCCTGGAGGGGGACTCTCTTGACTCCGCCCTCCGGTCGAGGCTTAGGGTTCCACCCCGGGGCGGATGGTGTGTCCGCCTTGTGCCTGCCTGCAAGGGTGTGCACCCTGCGGTGGGGGCTCGTAAGCTCCGTTCGCCGGGCGAGGTCCTGGTCGCCAAAAATAGTGATGACACCTCGCGGGCCCGGGAGCTTTAGGCGCAGGAAACCATGATGTGAGACTGCCCCGAAGGAAATGAGGACCGGATGACCTAGAATGGTATTTTATGGACTTGGGGTGTCCGCAACGTCGAAGATGACGCCCTCGGTTCTAGTGTTATCGCCCTGATGGAAGGAGACCTGGAGGTATACTTGGCCCAATGTACTTAGTGATTGGCTGCCAAAGCCGTGTAACAGGGTCGTCGACGGCTGTAGTCGACCGTGATGGATTCTCATGTAGTCGAGGGCCTCCACGAAAAGCACGTTCGCCGAGCTACCTCCATCAACGAGGACGCACCGGACGTCACATCCTGCAATGTCAGCTCGGACGAGCAGAGGGTCTTGGTGGGGAAACTCCACGCCTCGGGCATCGGCGGGCGCGAAGGTGTCTTCGCCTTGAGGTACTCCCGGCCTGAGCTGCTGCGAGGCTCCTGACGACGAACCTCCGAAGATAACATTGACGACCTAGACCTGCGGGGGCGTTCGTTGCGGCTGTTGCGGACGGGTCACCCATGCGCCGGCCGTCAGGGGCTACGAGCTCCAAGCCTCTTGCATGGCCCGCACAGTCTCGCGGAGATCTGCCAGCTCCTGCTGGAGCGCATGGAGGGCTGCTGGCAGGGATCGTTGCACTACCGGCGTAGTCAAAATGGGCAGCGCACCTGATCGTGCCGGCTTGATAGCCGCATTACCCGCCACGCCGGTGTGGTGGATTCCTGCGTCGCTGACCCGATTCGCAGTACTAATGGGACCGCTTGGCGCTTCGATACCGGGGTTGGTGTCGACCGCGGCGCCGGCGAAGGTGGGGTTGAAGCTTGATGAGGACATCACTCCTTCGGATGCAACCGCTGATCCTCCAACCGTTATGCAAGGTCCAATGACCCGAGCTCGCATGCGACAATTAAATCTAGAAGTGAGCTCGTTCTTAAGCGATCCTTTTTATAGTTTTGAGAATAGATTGCTACCTAATGATGTTATCTTGCTTAGGAACATTGGAGAGGGTCATGAAGTACATGGAGAGAGGTGTGGAGGCGGAGAATACCAGCAAGGACGTCCAAGTCAAGCCGGAGGCCCAGTCCAACTCGAGTTCGCGTCTGCGTCGGCCTTCAGGACCAGCCTACAGTAAAACGGACGCCCAGGACGCATACGGACTCCGTTTTGGACGTTCCACATATGTATGGAAAGCTGAGAAGGAGACCTTTCCAATGGCTCTGGTCCCATATCAAAATTCCTTCTGAGTCAACAGGAATCATCGAAATAAGTGGATGTTCAGAATCTGTCAGGGTGCTGCGCCGCCGTTCATCGGTTTGTGAGACCCCAATTTTCGAGTGCTAAATTAATACATCTGCAATTGCATTGTGTTCTTCCTTGTTCTTGCTTGTGTTCTTCGATTCGCAGGCGAGGATTAGCTTTCTTGGCAAGGTCAACCGGCTGCGCACGGTTGATAACCTGAGGAGACGTGGTGCTGCGATTGCGGGGTTCAGGATGTGTTGTTCGGAAGCCGGATCGATTTGTGTCGCGCCTCCACCAAATCGAACTTATCCAGAACCTGTTGGAAGGTCGGGACCTCGTCCTCATCATGTGGTAATCAGAGCTTCAGGTATTCCTTCAGGTTCGAGTTACCCTACCTTTGTTGTTTTCGGTTTCATCCTAGAGTCCAAGAAAAAGCCCTAAAAAAAATTGTAGTCATAGGTTGTTGAGTTTGTGTCATTAGTCGAGTTTCATCCTTCAGGTATTCCTTCGGGTTCGAGTTACCCTACCCTGTCCCAGATCTCGTTTAGCCTTTTGCACACTTTAATTTCAGAGTCCGTAGTGTTGAGTTTGTGTCCTTAGTCGAGTTGTGTTGCTGGTTTAGATCGTGTTTTGTTTCTGGTTGTCTTGCTTCCACTACCTCTCATACAAACCCTAGCCGACTTTTGTTTTCCCACCCATATCCCACCCTCTGTTTTTGTCTCGTGATCACCCACCACCATCCCCCACCCTTTTCCCGAGCTTCTGCCCCCAATTTCGACCAATTTCCTCCACCCGATCTCGTTTTGACCGCCACCGAAACCATAACTCGGAGGCCCAACTTCAAACGGCCGTAACTTTTGCATACGGACTCGAAATCAGGCGATTTTTTTTTGAAATTGGGTGAAATTAAATTTTACATCCGATACTCCCCAACTTTGTTGGGTTTGGCGAATTTATTTTGCCCAAATTCGGCCTGCAAAGTGCAGTACTCGCGCTCCGAACTTTCGTCACCGAATTTATAGCACATTCATCATTTTCTGTAGGCCACACCTTACATCCGATTGAGGTGAAACTTTGTGTGGTTCCTATTTCTGTGCTCTGCTTTGTGAAAAAAATAAAAAAAAGAAACAAAAATAAAAAAATTTGCTTATAGTAGAGAGGAGAGAGAAAACACACAAAAAGTGCTCTCTGTGGCAAAAAAAAGAAAAAGAAAGAAAAAAAACAAAAAAAAAGAGAGAGCACAGTTTTAGGTGACAGAGATTCATTCGTTTTGTGCTGTTTTTACCTGGCCATCTTTGTTGTTGTCTTTGCTTTACTATTCTGGTCGATTCCTTGTTTATCATATCATACCTGTTATAGGACACATTTTTGGCCAGCAACTAGGACCAGTGCTTTGGACATTTATTCAACATTACTATCTGTTATTGATTTGTGTTCCACTCACATATTTGGCCTTCCAAACTATTCCGGACAGCACAGTTTTTGACCCTTGCAATCGCTGGGTCACACTCTCGAGGTATCACGAACCAGCCACCGGTTGTACCACCTACTGTTTGCGATGGTAAGAACACTTGTAAGAGCTTGGTAAGCCACTTCTTTTGCGGGTTTCCACTATCCTCCTTTGTAGTTGATAGGGATAATCCTTGTTTTCCCTGTGTTTTCCACTAACCATGGCAGGATACGAAGGGGATGGGACACCGGTCGACGTCAATGAGTGTGTTAGTCACGGCCAGCTACAAGCTGCGCTCGACAAACAAAATGCTGCATTCACTGAACTCGGCGCGCGAATGGACACCATCGTCACCGCTATTGCCCAGTTGAACACCACAGCAGGCATTGAGCGGGTGGAGCGGCGGATGGCTGACCTCACTGGTCGGATGGACACATTGGAGACACGCCTGCCACCTGTCAATGACGGCCCTCGTCATGATGATGACACAATGTCAGATGCGGATAACAACATTGGTCAGCGGGCGACACAAGATGCACGACTACGTCGGCGTCTTCAACAAAACCGACATGGTGTGGGAGGTAATAACCGAACCGCCATGGTAACGACGATCCTTTTGCTAAAGTCAAATTTACCATTCCATCTTTTTCTCGGTCTTTATGATGCTGAAAAATATCTTGATTAAATACGCAGAGGCTACGGAAGCGTAAAACAAAACTTTTCTACCGCGCACTCCAAGAACATCATGCTAAGGAAGGATCATGGATCGTTACCACTTAGACGCGCAGCGCAAGCGAAGAAGAATTGGAAACCGATCCAATCACGCGCCGAGGTAGTAGTGGAAGTAGCCGATCGTCCCAACAGATCGCTCTCCACGCACGCCGATCAAGATCGCAACGAGCAGCGCTCCACCGTATCCACACGCCCGGGCCGAACGCCGATCGCGAGTGTACTAGCACTCGTGAGCAGCTAGGGTTTGGCTCGGAGGTGGCGGCTAGGGTTTTGCTAGATGTTAACAGCACAATCCCTCCGCCCGCCTCCTCCATATATAGACCTTCACGTGGGCCTCGTGGACCGAGGCCCAATAGGAGTCTATTCGATCTCTATCCGATTGAGCCCATATCCGAATCATATTCGAATTAGTGTTCCAACCCGTTAAGCGCGCGACCAGAGGTTCACGATACTTGGTCGTGACCCGAAACGCCTTTCCGCTACCATGTTAATAGCGCTCTAGTAAGACATATTAACCCCAAAGTATATGTAAAGATCATATCGGCTGAACTCGTAATGTTCTCTCATGTACTAATCCTTTGCTCACGATATAGATTGAGCTCAAGGCAGACTCGTGTCATCCTCTTAATAGCTCAATCACTCTCTCGATTCCGTGATGGATTATAAACTCGTGATTGACTCTCAATCACCTTGGCATGGCCATGCACTTTCATAATCCATTACATCGAGGCCCAGAGATATCTCTCCCATAAGGAGGGGCAAATTCTATCTTGATCATTCACATCCCACTACATGTTTCATGGCAAACCCAAGACTACTTTTATGACTACCCAGCCACGGAGTAGTGTTTAGTAGTCCCAAAATAAGCTACTACTCATGTTGGGAACCATGATGATCTCAAGTCTAAGGACTCTACATAAACACTACTTGAGACCAACTCGATGACACATGGAATCTCCGCAGTTGTCTCATGGCAGTCTATCCAACATATGTTCACTAACACATGTCCATATTATTGATTTGGTATCACCATACCATGATCCATGAGACATGATCATCAATCAATACATATGCTGATCTTTGTCTTTGAATCATATTTGTTCCTCATATGATATACGATCAGTGGATCATTTAGAAATAGCAACATCTTAGTATTTAAGAGTCTCATGAATAAGTCACATACTCATTGATCAATAATGATGATGTCTATTCCAAGGAACAAAGTAATGTATCATAAACATAGTATGTGATATATACAACATCTCCATGTTGCCTCTAGGCATATCACTAACAGCTTCCCACTTGCACTAGAGTCAACCATGTAGGTATCTAATACCCATTGCCCTAGTGTGAGCCTCATGCTTTGGTCGGGAAGCGGCTTTGTCAACGGATCTGCAATGTTCAAACCGCTTGTACTTTGCATATCTTCACATCGCTCTCCACTATCTCGCGGATGAGATGAAATCGCCAGAAATGTGCTTGGACTCGTGCGATCTAGGCTCTTGGTTTGTGCAATGGCCCCACTATTGTCACAAGAGAGGTCCATTGGGCCGAGGCACTAGCCATCACACCAAGCTCGTAAATAAATTTCTTGATCCAAACAATTTCTTTGGCGCCTTCTGTCGCTATGTACTCTGGCTCGTTGTAGAATCAAGAACCGCCTCACGCTTGGAACTCTTCCACCTACCGCACCGCCATTCAGCAGTAACACAAATCCAGATTGCGATCTAAAATCATCTTTGTCGCTTGGAAGCTAGCATCGTGTAACCATTTACAACGAGCTCTTCCTCACCTCCATAGACAAGGAACACATCTTTAGTTCTTCTCAAGTACTTCAAGATGTTCTTTACGCAATCCAAATGACTTTCACCGATCTCGATCGTATCTACTCGTAGCACTTAAAGCATACGAAACATCCGACGGTACAAAGCATGGCATACATAATGGACCCAATAGCCAAGCATATGGAATCGCATTCATTTTATCCCGCCATCGTGTGTACTAGGACACCGATTCTTGCTAAGATTTATACCATGTGACATAGGTAGAAAACCTTTCTTGGAATCATGCATATTGAACCTTTTCAACACCTTGTCAATGTACATATCTTGGCTTAATCCAATTAGCCTTTTGATCTATCTCTATAGATCTTGATGCCTGAATATATGCTGCTCTCCTAAGTCTTTCATAGAGAAACTATTTTTAATGAAGACTTAACAGATTCGAGCAAAGGAATGTCATTTCCGATCAGAATATGTCATCCACATATAAGACCGTAAATACGAGTGCGCTCCCACTAGCCTTTTGTAAACACAAGGCTCTTCTTCGCTCTTGATGAAACCAAACCCTTTGATTACTTCATCAAAACGAATGTTCCAACTCCGAGATGCTCGCTTAATCCATAAATGGATCTTTGAGCTTGCATATCTTTCCAATCGACATGGATCGACAAAACCCGTGGGCTGTGTCATGTACACATCCTCACTCGATTTCCATTAAGGAAAGCTGTTTTGACATCCATTTGCCATATTTCATAGTCGAAATATGCAGCAATCGCTAGAATGATCCGAATAGACTTTAGCATTGCGACGGCTAAAAGTTTCATCATAATCAATACCTTGAATTTGTTTGAAACCTTGGCCACTAATCGCGCTTTATAGATGTGAACATTTCCATCTATGTCTATCTTTTCTTGAAAACCCATTTGCATTCAATGGTTTTAACACCATCGTGGATCAACCAAGTTCCAAACTTGATTACTATGCATGGATTCAATTTCGATCTCATGGCTTCAAGCCATTTCTCGTAGTCCGTCCCACCATTGCTTCTTCATAGGTCTTAGGCTCATCGTTGTCTAACAACAATATGTCCCGTTGTTGAGTAGTCAAGAACATGTACCTCTCTGTGCACGACGTGACCTTTCCGACCTACGTGGTGCCGTGTGTCCACAACAGTTCTTCAACAGCTTGTTCATCCCGCTGTGGTTCTCAGAGGAGCTGAAACGTTATCGTGTGTTTCTTGAATTTCTTCAAGTTGCACTGTGCTCCCACTATCCCTTCTTGAGAGAAACTCTTTCTAAGAAGACACCATGCCAAGCACAAACACTTTGCCTTCTCCTCGATTATAAAAGTAATATCCTTTGTTTCCTTAGGATACCCGATAAAGAAGCATTTATCGATTTAGGAGTGAGCTTATCGATTGTAAACGCTTTACATAAGCCTCACATCCCCAAATCTTAAGAAAAGACAAGCTAGACGTTGTCCCGCCCACATCTCATATGGTGTCTTTTCTATCGATTTTGATGGAACCCCGCTTAGTGTGAACGCGGTCGTTTCAAGAGCGCACTTCAAAAAGACAACTAAGATCACTTTGGCTCATCATGGAGCGCACCATATCTAATAAGGTGCGATTTCTCCGCTCGATACCCCATTCCATTGAGGTGTTCTCGCGGAGTCAATTGTGGAACAATTCCACAATCCTTTAGATGATTGCCAAACTCATGGCTCAAATACTCGCTCCACGATCGATCAGAAACTTGATTGTCTTGCCTAAATGATTTTGCACTTCATTTTGGAATTCTTTGAACTTTTCAAAGGATTCGACTTATGCTTCATCGTAGATATACCCATATCTACTAAAGTCATCAAGAAAAGTTATGAAGTATCAAAACCACCTCCGTCGTTAAGCTCATTGGTCCACATACATCGCATGTACGAGTGCCAATAAGTCATTTGCCCGCTCACCTTGACCGTGAAAGGTGCCTTTGTCATCTTGCCAAGTAAACAAGATTCGCATGTCTCTAATGATTCAAAATCAAATGAGTGCGAATACCATCTCTATGGAGCTTCGCATGCTTCTCATTTATGTGACCTAAGCGACAAAGCAAACAAATAAACGTGGATTCAAATCATTCTGACGCTGCCTCTTTGCATTAATGTTATAGACCGTGACCCTTCAAGAGTAAGAACGATAACCCATTCACCAATGGAGTATGACAATAGAACATATCTTTGAAATAAAGAGAACAACCATTGTCCATAGATTTAAAGTCATAACCTTCGCTTGCAAACATGAAGCGTAAATAATGTTCTTTGAAAGAGATGGAACACAATAACAATTATTCAATTCCAAAACTAATCCTCGAAGGTAAAGACAATGGCATGGTGCCAACAGCTACCGCAGCAACTTTTGCTCCATTGCCAACGCCAAGATCCACTTCGCTCCTCCTCAAACTTCTACTTTATTAGCCCCCGCAACGATTTGCAAATGTGAGCAACCGATCCGTATCAAATACCCAAGAATTAGTGGAAGAAGTAGCAAGATTGATTTCTATAACATTTATACCGGAGTGGAAGTCATACTTCCTTCTTCTTCTCAAGATCCTCCAAGTACTTTGGGCGCCTTTTCCAATGTCCCGATTGCTTACAGAGTAATAATCTGCATCGATGAGCATCGCCTTCTTGTCTTTCTTGGCCTTAGAACCGCCGCGATCGCATCAGAGCTTTCTTTCTTTTGACCGCGATTCTCTTGACATAGGGCTTGCCCTTGCCTTTCTCGCATCATCATCACATGATTGCTGCTTTTCTTAATGCTTTCTCGGCAGATTTTAGCATCCCATGCAACTCACCGTGGTCTTGTCCAGATTGTTCATGTGAAAGTTCATTATGAATGGCTCAAAGCTCTGGGGAGCGATCGAGAATCACATCAAGAGCCAACTCTGGCTAAGGGGAAACCAAGCTTTTCCGCACTCTCAATGTAGCCAATCATCTTAATCACATGAGGGTCGACGGATTCCTTCTCGCAAGCCTCGCACGCAAATAAGGACTTTGAAGTATTGAACCTCTCACTCTTGCTTGGTTCTCAAACATACCACGAGCCCCACAATGATATTGTAGGCATCTGTGTTCTCATATTGCTTCAAGCTCAGAGGACATTGTGGCAAGCATGAGACACTCACATCAAGGCAATCATTCGCTTGCTTCTCATAAGCTCTCCGCAGCCACAGTAGAGCATTATCGTGCAAGTCTTCGGGTAAGGAGACTCAAGGACATACTCCTTGCGCTCTTGCTTGAGAACAATTCTCAAGTTGCGATACCAATCCAAAAAGTTTGTTCCATTGAGTTTTTCTTCTCAAGAACAGATCGCAAATTAAAAGTACTCGATGCGCAAGAATGACATGATCTACAACACAAGAATATGCAAAGTTTAGCACTATGTTTATGTTCATCTTTATTAAACTATTTAGCAAAAGACTCCCACTATGAGTTTTGCAACAAAACTCCTCTAAGTTACATAGTGGGTAAAGATCCTCATTTCACTAATTCCTAGTGAGCTTTGGCATCACGGCTAGAAAACTAGTGACATGGGTAAGCAACACTTTGCTAATCACATCCCTATGTGACTCTACTTTGGGTGACATTAGTATGCCTCGCCCCAATCTATGCCCCAAGGTCCAAAACTATTTTGATAACCTTGTTAAGTAAACCAAATGCTTCCGCATGTAGATGTCCGACATCTACCCTAAATGATGATGATAACCGATGGCACTCTACTTTGGTAGACCTACCATGCGGTGATCATTATCTTTGGTGCAGCATATGGAAGGGCATTAACACCTAATTTTAAGAGGGATTCTATCCTACCAAAGCAACATATCACATATATCATTGCATAAGAATAAGATAGATAACATCATAGATAAACACATTTAACTGTGAAGTAGTATGGCCCAAAAATGGTGATATCCATCTCCAAGTAGGTGTAGACGATCTCCATCCTCCACATCACTCCTTTAGGCCACCATGCTTAAAAGCTTGTAACCTCAAAACTAGGCTACTACCTATAATAGCTAGAAATTGAAGATTACAAAGATAGATTCAAGCATTAAGGTCGACACGCAGGTCGTTAAATACAATATATACAGCTAACAATAGCTGAAATAATCATGACACGCAGCCATGAACGAATGTTACATGCATCACATACATCTCATACATTCAAATAAGCTATAGGGCCATACTATTCACATCATTCTCTGCAAAACAAGTTAGACGAGAATCGCATTCTACCTAACGATGTGAACCCAAGACGCTATACAAGGGGGATACACACGGCGTCCCGCTGGCCGGTCACGGCGGGGGTCGAGGGGAGCTCTCATGGGTTTCGTGGCAGCACCAAAACCTCACTGCACTACATAGATCGCATCTATGAAATCGCTATGAAAATCTTATCGAGCCGATCAAATCAACTCCAAACCGAGCCATTCAAAATGTCTCAATTTTCATTAGATCAATCATATTGATCATCGCGATCGGTATACTTGAGGAGACCACAACACAAGACCTCGATCCGTTGGCTCGATCCATCGACAGCGCGCAGCTAGCCCCGATGGTGATTCCACCGTAGGGGCAAGTCGCGCAGACATCAAAGAAGGAGCACGAACTAATCTTTTGGCCTTATGATGCTATCAACTCATACCTATTTCAACCCCTTATGACCGATTGATCTCATCAACCCGTGCTACCCGATTTAGATCGTAATAGATCCATCTACTACTATCGTGATATCAACATATGCGCCGATCCAGATTGCAAACTAAGCAAGATGGCTCGATACCACTAAAGGAATACGCAGAGGCTACGGAAGCGTAAAACAAAACTTTTCTACCGCGCACTCCAAGAACATCATGCTAAGGAAGGATCATGGATCGTTACCACTTAGACGCCGCAGCAAGCGGAAGAAGAATTGGAAACCGATCCAATCACGCGCCGAGGTAGTAGTGGAAGTAGCCGATCGTCCCAACAGATCGCTCTCCACGCACGCCGATCAAGATCGCAACGAGCAGCGCTCCACCGTATCCACACGCCCGGGCCGAACGCCGATCGCGAGTGTACTAGCACTCGTGAGCAGCTAGGGTTTGGCTCGGAGGTGGCGGCTAGGGTTTTGCTAGATGTTAACAGCACAATCCTCCGCCCGCTCCATATATAGACCTTCACGTGGGCCTCGTGGACCGAGGCCCAATAGGAGTCTATTCGATCTCTATCCGATTGAGCCCATATCCGAATCATATTCGAATTAGTGTTCCAACCCGTTAAGCGTGCGACTCAGAGGTTCACGATACTTGGTCGTGACCCGAAACGCCTTTCCGCTACCATGTTAATAGCGCCTCTAGTAAGACATATTAACCCCAAAGTATATGTAAAGATCATATCGGCTGAACTCGTAATGTTCTCTCATGTACGAATCCTTTGCCTCACGATATAGATTGAGCTCAAGGCAGACTCGTGTCATCCTCTTAATAGCTCAATCACTCTCTCGATTCCGTGATGGATTATAAACTCGTGATTGACTCTCAATCACCTTGGCATGGCCATGCACTTTCATAATCCATTACATCGAGGCCCAGAGATATCTCTCCCATAAGGAGGGGCAAATTCTATCTTGATCATTCACATCCCACTACATGTTTCATGGCAAACCCAAGACTACTTTTATGACTACCCAGCCACGGAGTAGTGTTTAGTAGTCCCAAAATAAGCTACTACTCATGTTGGGAACCATGATGATCTCAAGTCTAAGGACTCTACATAAACACTACTTGAGACCAACCGATGACACATGGAATCTCCGCAGTTGTCTCATGGCAGTCTATCCAACATATGTTCACTAACACATGTCCATATTATTGATTTGGTATCACCATACCATGATCCATGAGACATGATCATCAATCAATACATATGCTGATCTTTGTCTTTGAATCATATTTGTTCCTCATATGATATACGATCGTGGATCATTTAGAAATAGCAACATCTTAGTATTTAAGAGTCTCATGAATAAGTCACATACTCATTGATCAATAATGATGATGTCTATTCCAAGGAACAAAGTAATGTATCATAAACATAGTATGTGATATATACAACATCTCCATGTTGCCTCTAGGCATATCACTAACTCCAGGACTTCCACCCATTCGAGGGATTGAGCACCATATTGACTTGATCCTGGAGCGAGTTTGCCAAACCGTGCGGCATACTGGGACCAATCCCGAAGAGACTAAGGAGATTCAACGACAAGTCCAAGACCTTTTGGACCGTGGGTACGTACGTGAGAGCCTTAGTCCTTGTGCTGTTCCTGTTCTTTTGGTTCCCAAAAAATATGGTTCTTGGCGTATGTGTGTAGATTGTAGAGCCATTAACAACATTACTATAAGGTATCGTCATCCTATTCCTAGGCTAGACGACATGCTTGATGAGTTGTGTGGTGCTATAATTTTCACAAAGATTGACTTGCGTAGTGGATACCACCAAATAAGAATGAAACTTGGCAATGAATGAAAAACTGCTTTTAAAACTAAGTTCGGCTTGTATGAGTGGTTAGTCATGCCTTTTGGGTTAACTAATGCACCTAGCACTTTCATGAGATTAATGAACGAGGTTTTACGTCCTTTCATTGGCAAATTTGTGGTCTATTACTTTGATGATATCTTGATTTATAGCAAGTCAATGGATGAACATTTGAATCACTTACGTGCTGTTTTTAATGCTTTGAGAGATGCACGTTTGTTTGGTAACCTTGAGAAGTGCACCTTTTGCACGGATCGAGTCTCTTTTCTTGGCTATGTTGTGACTCTACAGGGAATTGAGGTTGATATAGCCAAGGTGGAGGCGATATGGAGTTGGCCCACGCCCACGACGGTCTCCCAAGTGCGGAGTTTTCTTGGCCTTGCAGGATTTTATCGCCGCTTTGTCAAGGAATTCAGCACCATTGCGACACCGTTGATTGAGTTGACAAAGAAGGGAGTCGTGTTCCATTGGGGGCCATCACAAGAGGAGTCCTTTAATCTTTTGAAGGACAAGCTTACACGTGCACCATTGCTCCAACTTCCGGATTTTGGTAAGACTTTTGAGCTGGAATGTGATGCTAGCGGAATTGGTATTGGTGGTGTTTTGATGCAAGAAGGCAAACCTGTTGCCTACTTTATTGAAAAATTGAATGGTCCTACTCTTAATTATTCCACGTATGATAAAGAATTGTATGCTCTTGTTCGTTCTTTAGAGACGTGGCAACACTATTTATGGCCTAAAGAATTTATCATTCATTTCGATCATGAATCACTTAAGCATATTCGTAGTCAAACCAATTTGAATCGTAGACATGCTAAGTGGGTTGAATTTATTGAATCTTTTCCTTATGTCATTAAACACAAGAAAGGGAAGGATAATGTGATTGCTGATGCTTTGTCTCGACGCTATACCATGTTGTCTCAACTTGATTTTCGCATTTTTGGTCTTGAAACCATTAAAGGACAATATGCTTTTGATGCTGATTTTAAGGATGTGTTGTTGCATTGTAAAGAGGGACAAGCATGGAATAAATTCGTGATCAATGATGGGTTCTTGTTTAGAGCTAATCGTTTATGCATTCCAGTTGGATCCATTCGTCTTTTGTTGTTGCAGGAGGCGTATGGAGGCGGTTTGATGGGACATTTTGGTGCTAAGAAGACGGAGGACGTTCTAGCCGCACACTTCTTTTGGCCAAAGATGAGGCGAGATGTTGAGCGGTTTGTGGCTCGCTGCACGACATGTCAAAAAGCTAAGTCTCGCTTGAATCCACATGGTTTATATATGCCTTTTCCTGTTCCTTCTATTCCGTGGGAAGATATTTCTATGGACTTTGTTTTAGGATTGCCCAGGACTAAGAGGGGGAGGGATAGCATTTTTGTTGTTGTGGATCGTTTTTCTAAGATGGCTCACTTTATACCATGTCATAAAACCGATGATGTCGTTCATATTGCTGACCTCTTTTTCAAAGAGATAGTTCGTTTGCATGGTATGCCTTCTACTATTGTTTCAGATCGTGACGCCAAGTTCTTGAGTCATTTTTGGCGTACTCTATGGAACAAGTTGGGTACAAAGTTGTTGTTCTCTACAACATGTCACCCACAAACTAATGGCCAAACCGAGGTGGTGAACCGCATATTGTCTACCATGTTGAGAGCTGTTTTGAAGAACAATTTGAAGCTGTGGGAAGAGTGTTTGCCGCATGTTGAGTTCGCATATAATCGAGCGGAACACTCCACCACCAAGGTAAGTCCTTTTCAGGTAGTGTATGGATTCAATCCCCGTGCCTCTATTGATATTTTACCTTTGCCTACTACTGAGAGAGTTCATAATGATGCTAAGGAGCGTGCTGATTTTATTGTCAAAATGCATGAGACTACTAAGGCAAACATTGAAAAGATGAATGAAAAATATAGAATTGTTGGTAGTAAAGGTAGAAAGGAAGTTAAACTTGAATCGGGTGATTTTGTTTGGTTGCACTTGCGAAAGGATAGATTTCCAGAGTTAAGAAAGTCAAAATTGATGCCTAGAGCTGCTAGTCCTTTTAAGATAATTGAGAAAATAAATGATAATGCATATAAACTTGAGTTGCCACCCGAGTTCGGGGTTAGTCCCACCTTTAACATTGCAGATTTGAAGCCATACTTGGGAGAAGAAGATGAGTTTGAGTCGAGGACGACTCCACTTCAAGAGGGGGAGGATGATGAGGACATCACTCCTTCGGATGCAACCGCTGATCCTCCAACCGTTATGCAAGGTCCAATGACCCGAGCTCACATGCGACAATTAAATCTAGAGGTGAGCTCGTTCTTAAGTGATCCTTTTTATATTTTTGAGAATAGATTGCTACCTAATGATGTTATCTTGCTTAGGAACATTGGAGAGGGTCATGAAGTACATGGAGAGAGGTGTGGAGGCGGAGAATACCAGCAAGGACGTCCAAGTCAAGCCGGAGGCCCAGTCCAACTCGAGTTCGTGTCTGCCTCGGCCTTCAGGACCAGCCTACAGTAAAACGGACGCCCAGGACGCATACGGACTCCGTTTTGGACGTTCCACATATGTATGGAAAGCTGAGAAGGAGACCTTTCCAATGGCTCTGGTCCCATATCAAAATTCCTTCTGAGTCAACGGAAATCATCAAAACAAGTGGACATTCAGAATCTATCAGGGTGCTGCACCACCGTATTTTGGGCCGTTCGGCTTTGTATCATGTTGGAGCCCATTAGGGCGCGTCCAGGGGTTTTGCACGCCCCTCATTCCTTTATATACAGCCGCCACCCCCACCATTAGGGTTGGGTTTTGCTTAGATTAATTCTGTCTTGAACAGTTCCGCCGTTCATCGGTTTGTGAGACCCCAATTTTCGAGTGCTAAATCAATAAATCTGCAATTGCGTTATGTTCTTCCTTGTTCTTGCTTGTGTTCTTCGATTCGCAGGCGAGGATTAGCCTTCTTGGCAAGGTCAACCGGCTGCGCACGGTTGATAACCTGAGGAGACGTGGTGCTGCGATTGCGGGGTTCGGGACGTGTTGTTCGGAAGCCGGATCGATTTGTGTCGCGCCTCCACCAAATCGAACTTATCCAGAACCTGTTGGAAGGTCGGGACCCCGTCCCCATCAGAGCTTACCGCTGCACCGGCGAAGGCGGGGTTGGAGTCGACCGCTGCGCCGGTGAAGGCGGGGTTGGAGTCGACCGCTGCGCCGGCTAAGGCGGGGTTGGAGTCGACCGCTACGTCGGCGTAGGCGGGGTTTGAGTCGACCGCTGCGCCGGTGAAGGCGGGGTTGGAGTCGACCGCTGCACCGTGAGTGTTATCGTTCACTCCCACGACTGCCAATGCCGACGCCTCGGTGCCGACGCTGACGCGAGACCGCACGTTGACCGCTGTGACCCCTTTCCTCCTCTTCACCGCCGATGATGTTGGTGCCATCCTTCTTGAGGTCTTCTCGCTTCCGTCGTCCCCACGGACGGCGCCAGCTGTTGTGGCTACAGACCAAATAGAGAGAGAGGGGTATGGTAGTGGAGAGTTAGTGAGCAAAATGACCTCTTGGTCTTTCCCAAGGGCTCGGTATGACATATATATGCGCTCCCTCGTAAGGAGCGCCTTTACAATCGTAACCTTCCCCCGGAGCTTACGACCGAGGGCAACTACGTCCTTAATACATGGTTTATAACCCTCGCAACAGGCCAGCCGGGTTTAGGTGGGGGCCACCCCTACAACAGGGGCTTAATGCTTTTGTCCTAGGAAGACAATATCTAATAGTTCCAGCATTTTTTGGCTAGGCTCAAATGAAGTTGTGGTTAATGTAATTGAGTGGTAGGGCATGGAACCTTAGGTTGTAGGATATGAGGAGAGTAATGGACTCTAGTTATGCCCATAGGATCGAAGTTGAGTTGAATTCAATGGGGTCCCGTATTTATGTGAGAAGTAACGGCGTAAGGCATATCCATTATTGTTTAATAGTGGGATCTAGAATATTGATGAACCAATAGGTTGTCAAGGCTGTTCAGATTATTGAGCCCCCGTTGAATGAAGTGAATTGTTATGGTCCCAATCGATGGACCTAGCCATGCGATTTAGATATGTGAAGGAGTGTATTAATCTTTGTTTTGATGGAAATCCCTCATGGAGCTATCCTTTCCATGGGTATTAGGTGAATGACCATAAAGCCAAAACCACCAATCTCACACCGTGATTGATTCATTACAATCCCGACCGATATCTTGGAGTTGTGATCTTAGAACTCTATTGGAATTAATTGAAAGGAATAGAATGGAGATATTGATGTTGGATAGTCTTCTAGCTAAATTAAACAAATAATAGTTGTAGAGTCGTGAGAATTAAAATCTGAGAAATGGAGTTAATTCAGATTTAGGGGGATTTGATGCCAATTTCTAAGTATGAACCGATAAAGTTGTTGCTGCATCTGTAGAATATTATTGTGCACGTCTGCGGAGGTAGAGCAAGTGGGTCCCCTGCTTAAGATAATACTAGATGCAATTCATGAGAGTACAGTTGACGCGTGTAGAAACCTGGATGATTAATCATCCGTAAAGTTGAGCTGGTGGAATTTAGTTAGCACCTTGGAATAAGGTGTTGGAGAGATTATTAATGGATAATGGGTCTTTTGATCAAAGAGCCTAGACCACACCTTATAGTATGTGCACCCAATAGTCGTTATGACTGTGTTATTTTGTGCAGCAAGGTGGCAGAGTACGAAGAACTATACTAAAATATGGAGGAGTAACGTATCCGCAGAACCTTGGGAAGGTTCAGGATGGGATATTAAAAGACAATGACTTATGTAATAGCAAATTGACATTTGCTAATTTGTGTAAGCAGAACAAGAGGTATTGGCTTATTGTTGTTGTGGGGTACCCAAAATTTTAATTGATTATCATGGTTAGCATTTAGAAGAAATGCTTTGTGTTTTGATGTATATTGTCAATCGGAGTTCATGATTTCAGAGGAGGTCATATTCAGCTTCTAGCAATAATGAATGCTTAGTGTGTGGTAGGAGATCTACATAATTTACAATTGATGTATGTGATTGTGTCCTGAGTATTATATGACTTTGTCGGAACCCGGAACAACAACTCCGAGTCCCTCTGTGTACCTCGCACTATCCCAGGAAAAGCTAGTGCACACAGATTTAACAGCAATGTATATCATGCAAAAATAACCACGAAATATTATTAAACGAAAATACAGCCTTAAGGCTAAGTCTTACAATAAGGGCACAAGGCCAACGAAATAAACAAAAACAGCGGAAAGATAGTAAAGGTGGCAAAGATGCCCATCCAAACCTCCCACAGCGAATGATCAGAAGACGCGCCCTACTCACCAAGTAGTCCTCACCGTCGTAGTCGCCGTCGAAGTCTGGCAACGGGTTAAGCAAGGTGAGTACGAGAGTACTCCCAAGGTAAGCAAGTAATTGCTTACGCAAGTTACACCAAGAATTATAACAGAGTTGATGCATGCATAATGGATATCAAAGGAAAGCTTAATATGGCAATGTGCGGAAAGTAATACTTGAATTTAAATACAATAACGTAAATACGAAAAGCTGAATTTCAATTCAGTATATGAAACATTATTTTTAACAAGTAATATCGTTAGTGTAGGCTCCGACCCACACTAACCTATCCACGGGAATCCACCCGGACCATAACCAAGACCATCCTTTGTTTGCCCAAAACAGGTTTTACAAAATCCAAATATAATCTGTGATGACTTTACTCAGCATGTCCATGACCGTGGACACGGCTATCTAGATAGGTTCTTAACTCTGCAGAGGTGTACAACTTTACCCACAAGACATTTACTCTCACTTGAGCCACACGATAAACACACTGCCTTAGGTGTGCGGCGGAGAGTTCATGACAAGGCTATTCTAATGATCCATAGCCAAAATAATCATGCCGCCACTAAGGTTTCACCACAACTTGAATCCACGAGTTGGAGCCCCCTCTGGTGCCATGTGAGACTTCCCACAGCCTACGCCGCGCTCACATTCAGCCTATAGCGAGACTATAATTGGAACTTCACAAATTACTTAGCCAGGTCCGTCCCATATCGGACTTGTGGTAGTATGAAGTAACTTCGTAAAATGAATCACAGAAACGGTACTTAAGTGGATTTAGGCTCAACCACATACCCCCGTGCACGATAATCAACCAGGTGTCACCAAACACGAGGCATACCGGCACCCACCACCTAACCATTAGCCTAAGTCCAAATCATGTTTCTATCTTCATTTTTAAATAATTTTCATAAACCACCCTTGACACTCCGAAGTCAAGGTTTCATTTCAAAACTGACATTTCATGTGAAATAGTTGATCCCACCTACAGTTATATTAAGCCGGGCTAAGCATTTCTACAAAATTTCTAGTTAATACTATGGTACTAACTAGTTTTCAGCTAGGGTGACAAGGTATATGAATTCGGGATTTCAAATGGGCTATAATCAAAGGATTATGGGTATAACTAGCTTTAAAACAAATTTAAATTATGTTTGAGTAAAGATACGCATGCATATACAGTAAAACAATATAAATACATTTGAAATATTAGGTTCAACATGGTCAAAGGTGTAACTTGCCTTGCTCGAAGTCCTGCGGAGAATCGTCGATCAAACTCTCCGGAATCGTCAAAATCTAACGAAAGAGCCAATTCAAAGAAAATTCAAAAACAACACTCAAATAAATTCAAAATTTCATTTTTATTCCAGAAACAGATAGATCATGATTTTAGAAAAAATTTAGAAATTTGAATGGGTCAATTTGGAGTTAAAATGCAAAAGTTATAGCCTTCCAAAGTTTTAATTCAGATTAAAAGAAAAAGGGGTATTTTCTGGATTTATTTTTAAACCGAAAAGGATTTATGACGTCAGCACGAATTATTTTCCTAAAGGAAAATACAGATTATGACGTCAGCAAGAGAATTTGATTTTCAGCCGATTTATTTTCATACTGAAAAATCAGGTTTAATGCATCAGCATGACGTCAGACCTGGGGTTTTAAAAATCGGACAGAGGCTGACATGTGGGGCCCGGATCTGGTGGACTGAGTCCATGGACCCGAGAGGGAGGTGAGGTGGTAGGCGGGCGCTCGGGGGCGGGGGTGGCGCTGACGTGGTGCCACGTGGCTGCCACTTGGCACCACGTGGCTGCCTCGTGGCTGCCACGTCACGGCAACGTGCCGTCGTGGCGGCACGCGCGCGAGGTGGCGCCGGGGCGCTCGGGTGGCGCCCAGCTGGCGGCCACGCCTGCTGCCACCTCAGCCCGGCAGCTGACGGGGCGGGCGGCCGGTGGTGGCGCACGGGGACCGATGGTCGCCGGCGCTCCGGCAGGCGGCGGCGCTGGCCGAGGGCACCAGAATGAAGAGGAGGGCGCGGGGATTGCATCGGTACCTTGCGCGGAGGCCGAGGATGACCGGAGAGGAAAATCGGCGGAGAGGGGCGGCGGTCGGAGAGGGGCTTCACGACGGCGGAGCAGCTTCGGTGGTGCAGATGCTCGGGGGAGTGGTCGCCGGTGTTCGCCTGGGCACCTAGCAAGGTCGGGGAGGCGTCGGCGAGGGGCGAGGTGGCTCGAGCCGGCGGCGATTGCTCGCTGGAGCTGCTGGAGCCGCGAAAGGGAAAATCGGGCTCGGGGTGGAACCGGTGCTGGAATGCTTCGATTGAGAGGTGAGGGAGGGGCGGTGTGAGTAGAGGGACCTCGGGGTGTGGTTTTTATAGGCCGGGGAAGGGTGTAACGGCCGCGTGATGTTCGCCGGAGCTAAAACGGTCGGGGAGGATGATGCGACGACGGGGAGAGGTGTAACGCGCGTCTTTAAGCCAGGAACGGATGCGGTGGATGTTGGAAATATGCCCTAGAGGCAATCATAGAAATGATGATATTTCGTTGTATCCATGATTTAATAAATGTTCCTTGAATATTACCTTTGTATTGATTAACAAGTATGTGACTTGTTTGTGAAACTCTTTACTTGTATGGTTATTCTAAAGTTGTCCCTAGTCGGAGTTCATGTAAGGACACACGTGAATGATGGATTAGCACATGTATCGGTTGATGACCATGTTTCACAGGTCATAGACATGGAGATGTCAAACCAATAATGTGGACACATATTTAAGACATGGGGTTGGACCGACCCAACATGAGACATAGCTATTATACTTATGATTCTCTCTACACAATGTGTACGCCTTGTCCTCAGACCTGAGATTGTCGCATGTAATTGAGATGTGAATCGACCTACTTAGGGGCTATCAAACGCTACTCTGTAACTGGGTAGTTATAAAGGTAGCTTTCGGGTTTGTCATGAAGCATGCTGCAAGGCATGGTCAATCGAGATGGAATTTGCCCCTCTCTACCTGAGAGAGATATCTCTGGGCCCCTCGAGTGATCGGATCCAGAAATGCATGGCCATGCTACTTAAGGTTAAGAGTTAACCTAGTAAGGGATTTCGAATCACAGGATCGAGAAAGAGTGGTCAGCTTGGAGCTCGACCGAATATCGTGAGACAAAAGGATTGACATGTACATAACGTTGTGATGGTTCGTCCGATATGATCTTTATGTGCGTTTAGGAGTTGGTATGTCTTGCTAGAGGCCGCTACCAACTATTGACCGAGTAGGTGTACTCGCGTCATGTCTAAACATACGTGAACCTATAGGGTCACACACTTAAGGGCTGAAGCCTAATTCGGATTGGATCCGAGTTGGACTAGGCATTGAGTCCTAATGGGCCTCTATTCGTAAAAGCCCATTGTAAGGACGTCTATAAAAGGAGGGCAGGGGCGCACAGGTTTGGAAGAGTTTTTCGTGACATCCTCAAACCCTGGCCGCCACCCCTCCCACGCCCTTGTCGCTCGCACGGATCTAGTAATCCGGTGTGCGTCGCTTCCTCCCGTACGTGTGGATACCTTTGGCGGCGCTGCATCTGTAGCGTTTGGACGAACCGCAAACGAGGACGTAGTACGACTACTCTGCCCCGACGTGCTGCATCATCTTCCGCACCTGTGCGTCTAGTGGTAAGACCGTGATCTATAACTGCATTCATCTTGGTTTACGGGTAGAAATTTTTAATATGCGCTAGTGTAGCATACCCGTAGTCCTTCAGTGGTAATGGATAGATCTGGTTTCTGTGATCATACTGCTAAGGTCGTGCCACAACATATCCCTACCGGTTGGAATCACCATCGGGGTAGACAGTGACACGTAAAACCGATTGCGGAATGCGAAGATCAATATGATTGGTCGAATCGGAACCTAGATTAATAATCGATATTCCGTGATTATGCTGCTAAGGTCGTGCCACAACATACCCCTACCGGTCCGAATCACCATCGGGGTGGACAGTGACACGTAAAACCGGTTGCGGCACGCGAAGATCAATGCAAATTGGTCGAATCGGAACAATAGTCGATTTGGGGTAAATATGATTTGCCGATCAAAATCCTAAGTAAAAATTGCATAGATTGGATCAAAATCCTAAGTAAATATGATACCGCGAGGGGCGCTGCCCCTTCGAACCCCACGGGGGGAAACCCCCTCGACCCCTTATCCGGTAGATTGCGAATCTATGCATAACTTGTTTTTGCGGGATGTATATGACCAGTATGGCCTAATGTGTATGTGATGCATGTTTGTAATATTTTCATGACCTGCGTGTCGTGGGTTCGGCAACACGACTGGAGCCATTGTGTTGTCAAAGTATTGTATTAACGGCCTGCGTGCCGACTTGTGATGATTCCTTGTAACCATGTATTTTATTACTAGCTGTTATGAGTAATAGCTTATATTAGTACTTGGAGGGCACATCACTTGGAGGGATGGCACACATGAACCATGGAGATGGAGATCATCATGGTGGACAGATTCTATGGCGATGGAGATCACCATGAGAAAATGGGCCATACTGAGTCACAATTGTGTGAATGCTATTCCTATTGTTATACTCCTATGCATGTTTGAATGGTAGAAGTATAGCGATCCCTCACATAATGTTAAGTTAAACATATGCCCTCCCAACTAAAGTCTGCACCATCCCATGTCCTGTAAATTGATGGTGGGTCTATAAAATTAGGGCACCATCAACCTTCCTTGACTAGATGGGTTTGTATCGGATACCTACATGCATAAGGATTGGTGAACTTAACAAGGTTATCATAAAGGTTATGGACCTTGGGGCATAAAGGTTGGGCGCCGAGGCATAGAGATGTCACCCAACAACAAGAGTCATATAGAGATATGATTAGTAAGGTGTTACTTACTGAATTACCTTGTCTCCTAGTGGTGATGCAAAAGCTCACTAGTAGACTAGTTAATTGCGGATCTTGAATCGCTAAGAATCAATAGAGGGATATTGATTTTAGTGGGAGTACATTCTATTAAATTTGTTTAATACAGTTTACTCTATCATGGTTTTATTTGTCTTAGTATTTTGCATTTTCTGTTGTAGATCAATGGCATCTAGCAACCGCGCAAACCCTTTTGCTTTGCGATCGATTCTTGAGAAAGAAAAATTAAATGGAACAAACTATTCGGACTGGGTCCGTAACCTGAGAATTGTTCTCAGGGTAGATAAAAAGGAAAACGTTCTAGACACCCAAATTCCAGAAGAGCCTGCTATCAATGCGTCTGCTGCTGTTAAAACTACCTACAAGAAAGCATGTGATGACTCTCTTGAGGTTAGCTGTCTTATGCTTGCATGCATGGAACCTGACCTTCAAAAGCAGTTTGAGGATCAGGAAGCGTATGATATGATCATGGCGCTTAAGGACATGTTCCAGACACAGGCCAGGACTGAAAGGTTCAATGTCTCTAAGGCTTTTCTGGAATGCAAGTTAACAGAAGGTGCACCCGTAGGCCCACATGTGATCAAAATGGTTGGTTACAGTCAGACTTTGGATAAACTTGGTTTTCCAATTAGCCAAGAGTTGACAACTGATTTCATTTTGGCGTCTCTTCCACCTAGCTATGGACATTTCATTTCGAACTACCATATGCATGGGGTGGAAAAGGGCCTTAATGAGCTTTGTGGGATGCTCAAAACAGCAGAGAGTGACATTAAGAAGTGTGCAGGGCCTAGCCATGTGATGGCTGTGCAGAACAAGTCTAGCTTCAAGAAAAAGGGTAAGAAGTCATGGGCAAAGAATAAGGGCAAGGTTAAAGATATGATCTCGAAGCCAACGCCTAAGCCTAATACTGGACCTGGAGCTGAGACAGTATGCTTCTATTGTAAAGAGACTGGCCACTGGAAGAGAATGCAAGAAGAATGCTTCTATTGTACTTGGATTCCGATGAATGCAAGAAGAATGCTGGAAGTAAGACTTCCACCCATGGTACACTTGTCATAAATGTTTTAGATATTTTTCTCGCTGATTCTCCTATTAATTCTTGGGTATTTGATACTGGATCAGTTGCTCACATTTGCAACTCGATGCAGGGGTTAATAAGAAGTAGAGGAGTCGCAAGAGGTGAAGTTGATTTTCGCGTCGGAAATAAAGCAAGGGTTGCTGCATTAACTGTCGGCACCATGCAACTTCAGCTTCCTTCAAGATTTATTATGGAATTAAATAATTGTTATTATGTTCCTAGTATGAGTCGAAACATTCTATCCCCCTCATGTTTGATGAGAGATGGTTATTCATTTGTAAGTAAAGACAATGGTTGTTTGATTACTAAAAATGAAATGTTTATGGCTTTTGCGCCCATTGTGAATGGGTTATTTATTTTAAATCTTGATGATGCGCCTATCTTTAACATAAATGCTAAAAGACTTCGACCTAATGATTCGAATCCCACCTATGTTTGGCATTGTCGTTTGGGTCACATAAGTGAAAAGCGCATGAAGAAGCTCCATGCTGATGGTCTTCTAACTTCGTTTGATTTTGAATCATACGAGACATGTGAAGCTTGTTTGCTTGGTAAGATGACCAAGTCACCTTTCAATGGTACTTTTGAGAGGGCGTCAGACTTATTGGAAATCATACATACTGATGTATGTGGGCCAATGAGCACAATTGCTAGAGGTGGATTTCATTACTTCATAACTTTCACTGATGATTTTAGTAGATATGGCTATGTCTACTTAATGAAGCATAAGTCTGAAACTTTTGAAAAGTTCAAAGAGTTCCAGAATGAAGTTGAAAATCAATGTGCCAAGAAAATTAAGACTCTGCGATCTGATCGTGGTGGCGAGTATTTGAGTCATGAATTTAGCAATCATCTGAAGAGTTGCGGAATTGTTCCACAGCTAACACCGCCCGGAACGCCTCAAAGAAACGGGTATCCGAGCGTAATCGACCTTGTTGGACATGGTTCAATCGATGATGAGCCAGTCAGATCTACCATTATCATTTTGGGGTTACGCTCTAGAAACGGCAGCTTTCACACTTAATAGGGTACCGTCTAAATCCGTAGTTAAGACACCATATGAGATATGGACTAGGAAGAGTCACAGTTTGTCTTTTTTTAAGATTTGGGGATGTGAGGCGTTTGTCAAACGACTTCAGTCGGACAAGCTCACACCCAAGTCGGATAAATGCATTTTCGTGGGATATCCGAAGGAAACTTTTGGATATTACTTCTACAACCGACTAAAGGGCAAAGTGTTTATCGCTCGAAGTGGTGTTTTCCTAGAGAAAGAGTTTCTCAACAGGGAGACTAGTGGAAAAACGGTGCAGCTTGAAGAGGTTCAAGATGAACCAATCAGGGAAGACTCGACAAATGATGCCCACATGGTAGAACAAGTTGAGGAACCCATGGCAAAGGAAGCACCACCACCACGAAGGTCGGAAAGGCTCCACAATACGCGGGATATGTTATTGTTAGACAATGATGAGCCTTCGACCTATGCGGAAGCAATGATGGACCCAAACTCTGAGAAATGGCACAGTGCCATGAGATCCGAGATAGCATCTATGGGAGACAATCAAGTTTGGAACTTGGTTGACCCGCCTGATGGTGTTAAAACCATAGAGTGCAAATGGATCTATAAAAGGAAGATTGATATGGATGGAAATGTTCATATCCATAAAGCTCGACTTGTCGCAAAAGGTTTTCGACAAGTTCAAGGAGTTGACTATGATGAGACCTTCTCGCCTGTAGTGATGCTTAAATCTATACGGATCGTTCTAGCTATTGCTGCATATTTCGACTATGAGATATGGCAGATGGATGTCAAAACGGCTTTCCTTAATGGAAATTTAACCGAGGACGTGTATATGATACAGCCCGAGGGTTTTGTCGATCCAAACAATGCTAGAAAAGTATGCAAACTTCAAAAATCCATTTATGGATTGAAGCAAGCATCTCGGAGTTGGAACATTCGTTTTGATGAAGTGGTCAAAGGTTTTGGCTTCATAAAAAACGAAGAAGAATCTTGCGTTTACAAAAAGGCAAGTGGGAGCTCTTCGTATTTCTAATCTTATATGTAGATGACATATTACTGATTGGAAATGATATTCCTATGCTCGAGTCCGTTAAGACCTCACTGAAAAATAGTTTTTCAATGAAGGACTTAGGGGAAGCGGCATACATTTTGGGTATTAAGATCTATAGAGATAGATCAAAAAGGCTAATAGGATTAAGCCAGAGTACTTACATTGACAAAGTGTTGAAACGGTTCAACATGGAGGAGGCAAAGAAAGGGTTCTTGCCCATGTCTCATGGCATAAATCTTGGCAAGACTCAGTGTCCTTCGACAACTGATGAGCGAGATCGCATGAATAAGATTCCATATGCTTCGGCAATTGGATCTATCATGTATACTATGATATGTACTCGCCCAGATATTTCTTATGCTCTAAGTGTTACGAGCAGATACCAGGCTGATCCCGGTGAGAGTCACTGGACAACGGTTAAAAACATCCTCAAGTATTTGAAAAGAACTAAGGATGTGTTCCTAGTCTACGGAGGTGAGGAAGAGCTCGTTGTAAATGGTTACACCGATGCAAGCTTCCAAACCGACAAAGACGATTACAAATCGCAATCGGTTATGTGTTCATTTTGAACGGTGGTGCGGTAAGTTGGAAGAGTTCCAAGCGGAGATCATGTCGACTCTACAACGGAGGGCGAGTACATTGCGGCTTCAAGCGGCAAAGGAAGGTGTTTGGATAAGGAAGTTCATAATCTGAACTAAGTGAGGTTCCTAGTCCGTGCGTCCTCGGATCTTTATCGTGATAACAAGTGGGGCCATTGCGCAAGCCAAAGAGCCAAGGAATCACCAAAAGAACAAACACGTACTGCGCGGTTTCATCTCATTCGAGAGATCCTCAATCGAGGAGATTTAAAGATATACAAAATACATACGGATTTGAATATTTCAGATCCTTTGTGAAGCCTCTCCCACAGCCTAAGCATGAGGCGCATGTAAGAGCTATGGGTATTAGATATCTTCTACATTGACTCTAGTGCAAGTGGGAGATCTGTTGGAAATATGCCCTAGAGGCAATCATAGAAATGATGATATTTCGTTGTATCCATGATTTAATAAATGTTCCTTGAATATTACCTTTGTATTGATTAACAAGTATGTGACTTGTTTGTGAAACTCTTTACTTGTATGGTTATTCTAAAGTTGTCCCTAGTCGGAGTTCATGTAAGGACACACGTGAATGATGGATTAGCACATGTATCGGTTGATGACCATGTTTCACAGGTCATAGACATGGAGATGTCAAACCAATAATGTGGACACATGTTTAAGACATGGGGTTGGACCGACCCAACATGAGACATAGCTATTATACTTATGATTCTCTCTACACAATGTGTACGCCTTGTCCTCAGACCTGAGATTGTCGCATGTAATTGAGATGTGAATCGACCTACTTAGGGGCTATCAAACGCTACTCTGTAACTGGGTAGTTATAAAGGTAGCTTTCGGGTTTGTCATGAAGCATGCTGCAAGGCATGGTCAATCGAGATGGGATTTGCCCCTCTCTACCTGAGAGAGATATCTCTGGGCCCCTCGAGTGATCGGATCCAGAAAAGCATGGCCATGCTACTTAAGGTTAAGAGTTAACCTAGTAAGGGATTTCGAATCACAGGATCGAGAAAAGAGTGGTCAGCTTGGAGCTCGACCGAATATCGTGAGACAAAAGGATTGGCATGTACATAACGTTGTGATGGTTCGTCCGATATGATCTTTATGTGCGTTTAGGAGTTGGTATGTCTTGCTAGAGGCCGCTACCAACTATTGACCGAGTAGGTGTACTCGCGTCATGTCTAAACATACGTGAACCTATAGGGTCACACACTTAAGGGCTGAAGCCTAATTCGGATTGGATCTGAGTTGGACTGGGCATTGAGTCCTAATGGGCCTCTATTCGTAAAAGCCCATTGTAAAGACGTCTATAAAAGGAGGGAAGGGGCGCACAGGTTTGGAAGAGTTTTTTGTGACATCCTCAAACCCTGGCCGCCACCCCTCCCACGCCCTTGTCGCTCGTGCGGATATAGTAATCCGGCGTGCGTCGCTTCCTCCCGTACGTGTGGATACCTTTGGCGGCGCTGCATCTGTAGCGTTTGGACGAACCGCAAACGAGGAAGTAGTACGACTACTCTGCCCCGACGTGCTGCATCATCTTCCGCACCTGCGCGTCTAGTGGTAAGACCGTGATCTATAACTGCAGTGATCTTGGTTTACGGGTAGAAATTTTTAATCTGCGCGAGTGTAGCATACCCGTAGTCCTTCAGTGAGGCGGGGGCTTAATTTGCCGTTGGCACGGGGGAGTGAACGGGAAGGAAACCGAAGCAATCAAAGCTTCGGTTTGGCTTTAATGGCAGCTGCGGGCGGTGATCGCGCGGGGAAGAAAGGAAAGGGGGCGGGGAAGACAGATCTGACGAGGGGGTCCCACCGGTCAGCGAGAGAAGAAAAACGGGAAAGGGCGGGGGCGGTGGTTGGATCCGCGACGCGTGGCAGGAGGGGAAGATCAGGGCCGTAGGGTCCCGAGCGAACCGTTAAGTGAAAGGGAACGATCCCGATTCCATCCGACAACGGCGATTAAATCCAAGCCGTTGGGGGTTTCGGCCGGAGGGTTAAGTGGCTGTGGACGGGTGGGATGAGATCCGAAAATGGCGAACGGTCCCGATCGCTACACGTGGCGGCAGGAGCGGAGGGGGAGGCGGGCGAAGCGGTAAGTGACAGCGGGTGGTGGGGATTGAGTCGGGCGGGGGAACGAATGGTCCGATGTGCGACACGCGTCGCACGCGGAGAGAGGGAAGGCAGGATGAACGGGTAAGTTGAATCGGACGGCGGGGAAAGGATCCGGCCGCGCGGAGGGGCTCCGATGGCTGACACGCGGCAGCCCGAGGGAGTTTTAGGATTTTTATTTTCTTTTTGATTTCCAGAAATGCTTTTTAGCTTTAGAAAACTCAAAAAAATACCAAATAAATTTTGAAAATTCAGAGAACTATCTAGAGCTATCCTAGATTTAATAAAAATATTTCCCACTCATTTTAACAAGTATAATTTGCAAAAGTACAATTTGATTTTAAAAGGGAAGGTTTTAATTCTTTATAAAATCTGGAAAAAAATTAATATAATTTCATATTTGACTTTAGGAAGCTGAAATACATTTGTTTTTAACTTTCAGTAATGCAATAAATTCATTTTTGGCTTTTATAAATTAAAGTTTTTAATTTTTCTCAAATCAGGACTTTGACATAACTTCAGAAAAATCCAATAAATTTCAGATTTGATTTTTAATAAAGGAACAAAATTTTGGGATGTTACAAACCGACCCCCCTTAAAGGAAATCTCGCCCTCGAGATTTGCACTGGCTAGCAAAAGAGATGGAGATGACTGGTCTTTAAATCTTCTTCTCGCTCCCAAGTGGTTTCGTCTTCGGTGTGGTTGCTCCACTGAACCTTGCAGAATCTGATGGTCTTCCTTCTGGTCTGACGTTCTGCTATCTCGAGAATCTTGATTGGTTGCTCCTGGTAGGTGAGGTCATCCTGGAGGTCCAAGGTTTCCAATGCGGCTTGCTCTGCAGGTACCCGGAGACACTTCTTCAACTGAGAGACATGGAAAACATTGTGCACTCCTGACATGCTTGGCGGTAAGTCCAACTGATATGCGACTTCACCTCTTCGATTTAGAATCTTGAAGGGTCTCACATAACGCGGTGCTAGCTTCCCTCTGACTTGAAACCTTTTCACACCCCTGAGTGGGGATACTCTAAGATAGACGTAGTCCCCGACCTCGAAGGTCAGGTCTCGACGACGGTTATCCGCATAGCTCTTCTGTCGAGACTGGGCTATCTTCAGTCTGTCTCGGATCTTCTTAACTTTATCTTCTGCGTCTTGGAGCAGATTTGGCCCAACTTCTTGAGGTTCTCCTCGCTGATCCCAGAGCAAGGGGGTACTGCACTTTCGACCATACAAGGCTTCGAAAGGTGCCATCTGCAGACTGGCTTAGTAGCTATTATTGTAAGAGAACTCTGCATAGGGCAATGAACGGTCCCAGCTGTTTCCAAAGTCCAGAGTACAAGCTCTTAGCATTGTTAGTGATATGCCCTAGAGGCAACATGGAGATGTTGTATATATCACATACTATGTTTGTGATACATTACTTTGTTCCTTGGAATAGACATCATCATTATTGATCAATGAGTATGTGACTTATTCATGAGACTCTTAAATACTAAGATGTTGCTATTTCTAAATGATCCCTGATCGTATATCATATGAGGAACAAATATGATTCAAAAACAAAGATCAGCATATGTATTGATTGATGATCATGTCTCATGGATCATGGTATGGTGATACCAAATCAATAATATGGACATGTGTTAGTGAACATATGTTGGATAGACTGCCATGAGACAACGCAGAGATTCCATGTGTCATCGGCTGGTCTCAAGTAGTGTTTATGTAGAGTCCTTAGACTTGAGATCATCATGGTTCCCAACATGAGTAGTAGCTTATTTTGGGACTACTAAACACTACTCCGTGAATCGGGTAGTCATAAAAGTAGTCTTCGGGTTTGCCATGAAACATGTAGTGGGATGTGAATGATCAAAATAGAATTTGCCCCTCCTTATGGGAGAGATATCTCGGGCCTCGATGTAATGGATTATGAAAGTGCATGGCCATGCCAAGGTGATTGAGGAGTCAATCACGAGTTTATAATCCATCACGGAATCGAGAGAGTGATTGAGCTATTAAGAGGATGACACAGGTCTCGCCTTGAGCTCAATCTATATCGTGAGGCAAAGGGATTCGTACATGAGAGAACATTACAGGTTCAGCCGATATGATCTTTACATATACTTTGGGGTTAATATGTCTTACTAGAGGCCGCTATTAACAGGGTGACCGGAAAGGCGTTTCTGGGTCACGACCAAGTATACGTGAACCTACAGGGTCGCACGCTTAACGGGTTGGAACACTAATTCGAATATGATTCGGATATGGGCTCAATTCGGATAGAGATCCGAATAGACTCCTATTGGGCCTCGGTCCACGAGGCCCACGTGAGGAGGTCTATATATATGGAGGCGAGGGGCGGAGGGTTTTTGTCCCTGTTAACATCTAGCAAAACCCTGGCCGCCACCTCCCGAGCCAAACCCTAGCTGCTCACGAGTGCTAGTACACTCGCAATCGGCGTTCTAGCCCCGGACGTGTGGATACCGGTGGAGGCGCTGCTCGTTGCAGTGCTGATCGGCGTGTGTGGAGGAGACGATCTGTTCGGGACGATCGGCTACTTCCACTACTACCTCGACGCGCGAGATTGGATCGGTTTCCAATTCTTCTTCCGCTACGCTGCGCGTCTAAGTGGTAACGATCCATGATCCTTCCTTAGCATGATGTTCTTGGGTGCGCGGTAGAAAAGTTTTGTTTTCTGCTTCCGTAGCCTACGCGTATTCCTTTAGTGGTATCAGAGCCATCTTCTTAGTTTGGAATCTGGATTAGCGCATATGTAGATATGCGGTAGTAGTAGATTGGATCTATTACAGTCTAGATCAGGTGGTTCATATGATGAATTGGTGGTAGCACGGGTTGATGAGATCAATCGGTCATAAGGGGTTAAAATAGGTATGAGTTGATAGCATCATAAGGCCAAAAAGATTAGTTCGTGCTCCTTCTTTGATGTACGCGCGACTTGCCCCACCCTTTGGAATCACCATCGGGGCTAATCTGCGCGACTGTCGATGGATCGAGCCAACGGATCGAGGTCTTGTGTTGTGGTCTCCTCAAGTATACCGATAGCGATGATCAATATGATTGATCTAATGAAAATTGAGACATTTTGAATGGCTCGGATTTGGGTTGATTTGATCGGCTCGATAAGATTTTCATAGCGATTTCATAGATGCGATCTTTATCCGAATTGAGCCCATATCCAAATCATATTCGAATCAGTGTTCCAACCCGTTAAGAGTGCGACCCTATAGGTTCACGTATACTTGGTCGTGACCCGAAACGCCTTTCCGGTCACCCCGTTAATAGCGCCTCTAGTAAGACATATTAACCCCAAAGTATATGTAAAGATCATATCGGTGAACTCGTAATGTTCTCTCATGTACGAATCCCTTTGCCTCACGATATAGATTGAGCTCAAGGCGAGACCTGTGTCATCCTCTTAATAGCTCAATCACTCTCTCGATTCCGTGATGGATTATAAACTTGTGATTGACTCCTCAATCACCTTGGCATGGCCATGCACTTTCATAATCCATTACATCGAGGGCCCAGATATCTCTCCCATAAGGAGGGGCAAATTCTATCTTGATCATTCACATCCCACTACATGTTTCATGGCAAATCCAAGACTACTTTTATGACTACCCGATTCACGGAGTAGTGTTTAGTAGTCCCAAAATAAGCTACTACTCATGTTGGGAACCATGATGATCTCAAGTCTAAGGATTCTACATAAACACTACTCGAGACCAACTGATGACACATGGAATCTCTGCAGTGTCTCATGGCAGGTCTATCCAACATATGTTCACTAACACATGTCCATATTATTGATTTGGTATCACCATACCATGATCCATGAGACATGATCATCAATCAATACATATGTTGATCTTTATCTTTGAATCATATTTGTTCCTCATATGATATACGATCAGGGATCATTTAGAAATAGCAACATCTTAGTATTTAAGAGTCTCATGAATAAGTCACATACTCATTGATCAATAATGATGATGTCTATTCCAAGGAACAAAGTAATGTATCATAAACATAGTATGTGATATATACAACATCTCCATGTTGCCTCTAGGGCATATCACTAATGATCTCCCACTTGCACTAGAGTCAACCATGTAGGTATCTAATACCCATTGCCCTAGTGTGAGCCTCATGCTTTGGTGGGAAGCGGCTTTGTCAATGGATCTGCAATGTTCAAATCCGTTTGTACTTTGCATATCTTCACATCGCCTCTCTCCACTATCTCGCGGATGAGATGAAATCGCCAGAAATGTGCTTGGACTTCAGTGCGATCTAGGCTCCTTGGCTTGTGCAATGGCCCCACTATTGTCACAAGAGAGGTCCATTGGGCTGGAGGCACTAGCCATCACACCAAGCTCGAAATAAATTTCTTGATCCAAACGACCTCTTTGGCGACTTCGGAAGTCGCTATGTACTCGGCCACGTTGTAGAATCAGCAACCGTCTCACGCTTAGAACTCTTCCACTTACCGCACCGCCATTCAGCAGAACACAAATCCAGTTGCGATCTAAAATCATCTTTGTCGGTTTGGAAGCTAGCATCGGTGTAACCATTTACAATGAGCTCTTCCTCACCTCCATAGACAAGGAACACATCTTTAGTTCTTCTCAAGTACTTCAAGATGTTCTTTACGGCAATCCAGTGACTTTCACTGGATCTGAACGGTATCTACTCGTAGCACTTAAAGCATACCGAAATATCTGGACGTGTACAAAGCATGGCATACATAATGGACCCAATAGCCGAAGCATATGGAATCGCATTCATTTTATCCCGCTCATCAGATGTACTAGGACACTGATTCTTGCTAAGATTTATACCATGTGACATAGGTAGAAAACCTTTCTTGGAATCATGCATGTTGAACCTTTTCAACACCTTGTCAATATACGTATCTTGGCTTAATCCAATTAGCCTTTTTGATCTATCTCTATAGATCTTGATGCCCAGAATATATGCTGCCTCTCCTAAGTCTTTCATAGAGAAACTATTTTTTAATGAAGACTTAACAGATTCGAGCAAAGGAATGTCATTTCCGATCAGTAATATGTCATCCACATATAAGACCAGAAATACGAGTGCGCTCCCACTAGCCTTTTTGTAAACACAAGGCTCTTCTTCGTTCTTGATGAAACCAAACTTATGAGGACATCCCCATTACATACACATCTTCCACTCCAAGCAAGCATGAGAATGTCCAAGAACCTGTAGGCCCAATGACGAGGGCAAGAGCCAAGCTTTTAAATAAACAGGTGCTTTTGTTTCTTAAAGAGTTTCCTTTAATTGATAATGAACTTGGGATACTACCTCATGCTAGCATTTTATGTATTCTTAGGTATGACTCCTGTGAAGACTTGGGAGAGCTAAAGGGAGGAGCCCAAGGACTTAAACTACAAGTTTTGGAGAAGATTATTCAGCCAAATTCGTACCTCCCACAAGCACAATTGGATTTAAACTCGGATTCAACTCAGAATTCAATTCGGACTCGGTTTCGGACAGCCTGACAGGCAGTCACTAAAAAGGTCATAACTTTCACAAACGGAGTCCGATTCAGGAGTTCTTGTACTCGTTGGAAAGATAATTTCAAGAGCTACGCAATGGATCTGGCCCCAGCATCAAATTCGTCTCGGATCAAAAGTTATGACCGAAACAATGTGACGGCTGTAAAATCTAGTTTCCTTTTTGAGAGAGTTCGTATCTAAAACCATATAGGGTTGAGTTGTACTAGGTTTGTGGACTCTATGGACGTCCCAAGGTCCTATATAAGTCATGTATTGGCAGCCTAAGGGCTCAGACCACCTTTGAGAATAATCAATCTACTAAACTTTGTTCGAGTTTATCATTGCTGCTGAAATTTCGTGAGGGAATTAGGAGTGTTCTTCAATCATGATCGTTCAGCCTTTCCGCTGGGAATTGGGTGCACGATAGATCTTCGCTTGGTGGTCGGCGAAATCGACGCGAGTGTGTTTTGGCGGATTAAAGAGTGTTCGTCCCTTGCATTGGCATTGGAGGATCATTGCGATTCATCAAGACTCCCGCGAGTATCCATCCTACGTCGAGAAGATCGGGCGACCCCATATCATCTGGTATCAGAGCGCGGTTTACTCGGTAGGATCTTATCCCTTTACTTTTATATTGATTTATTTCTGTCCTATAGTCCATTAAACCGAAAATTGCAACAACAAAAATCCAAACCCTAGTTTCGCATCTGTTATTTTCGTGAGTTTTATTAAGTTTTGATCCATTAGAAATTTTGTTTACGTGCTGATCTCAGTGTCCTTTTGCGTTGCTTAATCGTTGTTATTTTGAACCCTTGAAAATCCGCTAGTTGATCTTTCAATTAGCATCCAAAAAAAGTAGATTCAATTTACTTTTTTGAAACCTTGTTCTTGCTGTCCACATAAGATCTTTGTGCATCTTGAAAGAATATCACATCCGAATATATCTGGGTTTCCTTTTTCTTGATTGATTTGGCCACAACAATCTTAGCTGAACATATTCAGATCTTCACTTAAATCCTTTGAACCTTGAGACTAGTCTTTGATAATTGCTTTAGGGCTGTTCTAGAATTATCTACACATTGCTGAACAACTTTGGACTTACGAACAATTAAACCTAGTTCGGCCTTGAGTATAAAAAAAAGAGAGCCAAAAAAAAAAGAAGGCAGCTAATTGAAAAAAGAGAGCCACGGCTTGAGCCAAAAAAAAAAGAGAAAGAAAGAAATAAAAAAAAGCAAGAAAAGAAAACATTGGCCGAATTTGGGTGAGTTAATCTTAGTCCATAAATTCAGATTGTGTATTTAATTTCTTTGGACAATCTTGTGCCCTCAAATTCATATTATTGCAATTGGCTAGCGTCTCTCCTAGTACTTGGTGCAAAACGAGCTAATATTCCCGATTGTTTCCTTTAGCTCATTCCTTTTGTTTGCATTGAGTCACATTGATCATTGCGTGTGCGTTCATATACTTCACTTATATCATTTGGATCGGCACATAGGCAATACTTTCTAGCTTGGATTATTACTTAATTTTACAATATCGTGAAATTCAGATTGTGTAGGATAAATACTTCCTAACCAAACTCCACAAAATATCCTTTGTCGTGCAATTGTGAGTCACTTTTAAATCCGCTTGATCATCACTTGCTATTGTAGCCACCACCAAGTGTAAGTTTCTTTTTGGCCTCAATTCACTTCGGAAAGGTAAGAACTTTACTTGGGAGAGGAAAGAGTGAGATTGAGTGAATTCCACATATCATACATATCTTGGTGTTGTTTCGTGTTTCTTTGCGTAATCTAACCATGTCAGCTGGAGATGATAATATGGACGAGGAGCATGATTTGAATGTGCCGGTGACTCGACTCCACTTCCAAGCCTTGAGGGGAACTTTGCGCAATGAGATCGCCGCCACTCTCGACATCTTGGAAGGGCAATTCAAGGAGCAGATCAACAACTCGTGCAAGATATGCGCATTGAGATGAACGACAAATGATTGTACTACGTACAAACATTGTTAATGATATTGTGCGCGCGCTTCGTCCACAACAAGAGGAAGGAAGCGTTCATTGTGGGGGAGCCATTCCTCCACGAGATGAGGGAGCAACCGCTCCTCGAGGTGGCCAAGAAGCTCAACAAAGGCGAGATCGCGTGATGGCAAATACCATTCGCCCACCCCTACCTGGGAGAGGTGAAGGGGGTGGCTTCCATGGTCCAGGGAGGGGCCATGGACATGGAGGCCGTGGTGGGAGAGCAATACACCGGCGGCGATGACTTTCGCACTACGATGATGGCTACCACCGTCGTAATCGTTACGGCGATGAGCGACCAAATGAGGAGAAATTTGGTAAGCTTAAATTTACAATGCCATCATTCTCAGGTACACATGAGCCCGAAGAATACCTCACTTGGGAGCTCAAGGTGGACAAGGTGTTCCGTTTGCACAATTATTCTGAGGAGAAGAAAATTCACATGGCGGCACTTGAATTCGTTGATTATGCGTTGATTTGGTGGGAACAAGTGCAAAATCAAAGGAGAGAGAACAATGAACCACCCATTACTACATGGGAGGAGATGAAGTACCACATGAGAGCAAGGTTTATTCCTAAACATTATAAATGTGATTTATTTGACAAATTGCAGCAGATGAAGTAAGGCACCTTCACGGTAGAGGAATACTATAAAGAGATGGAAATGGCCATGATTCGAGCTAATGTTTATGAGCAAGAAGAGCAAACAATGGCACGATTTCTTGCTGGTTTACACCCTCCTATCAAGCGCATCACTGAATTTCAGCCTTACAACAACATGGTGGAGTTGGTACATCAAGCAACCAAGGCTGAAAGACAAGTGCGACAAGATATGCGGGCAACAAGAACATCATCCTTCATGCCTCGAACAGCACCTACAGGAGGTAAACCCACATCTCATTCCAATTCATTTAAAACTAATCCCTCTAGTGGAAGTTTTGCTCCTAGTACACGTGCTGCCCCAAGTACAAAGAATGCCACTCCTTCCTTCTCAAAGAAAGGACCAAATCCTTCTTCATCATCTTCTATTGGTTCTACGGCCAAGAGTAGCTCCATCCAATGCTTCAAGTGTCTTGGTCGCGGACATATGCAAAAGGATTGTCCAAATAACAAGGTAATGTTAATAGCGAGAATGGAGACTATGATTCTACTAGTGATGAAGATGGAGAATGCCTAGCTGATTTCGAGGCAAATGAGGATGGCCATGGGGGAGAAAGAGGCGAGGACATGCTTGGGGATGGGTATTGTGACCCCGAGTCCGGTCCTATCCTTGTGTGCACTCCTTCGGTATTGAGCGTTCAAGCCAAATCCAACCATGAACAGCGCTGCAACCTCTTCCAAACAAGAGCTCAGGTAAGCAAAGATGGTAAGTGTTGCAAGGTTATTATTGATGGAGGTAGTTGTCATAACCTAGCTAGTAAAGAACTTTGCAACAAACTTGGATTGAAGTATAAGAAACATCCACATCCATATCAAATTCAATGGTTGAATAATGATGGTTCTATGAATGTTGGATACACTGTTGATGTTACTTTTCAGATTGGAAATTACCAAGATACAGTAGAATGTGATGTGGTCTCTATGGATGTTTGTCATTTACTTTTGGGGAGGCCATGGCAATATGATAGGTCTGTGAATCATGATGGTAGAACAAATCAATATAAATTCATGTGGAATAGCAAAGAAATAATATTACGGCCTATGACCCCTTCTCAAATTGTCATTGAAAATGCTCAAAAGAAAGAAGTACAAATAGGGGGTGAGAGAGGGAAGGAACAAAAGAATGAAATTCCACATAAGGCAAGCGCGAGAGAAAAATTGAAATTGAGTGGGAAAGCTAATATTGAGGGAGAGAAAAAGTTAGTGATGATGGCAACAAAATCTGAGTTGAGGAGATGAGAGAAGACCCACTATGTTTCACTTTGTGTTGCTATATAAAGAAGCTTTGATGACTACTAATGACTTAACCTCTCTTCCTAGTGTTGTCTCCCAAGTTTTGCAGGCTTATGGCGACGTGTTTCCGGAGGATGTACCTGCTGGACTACCACCCATTCGAGGTATTGAGCATCAGTTGACTTGGTTCCAGGAGCCCTCTTCCAAACCGTCCGCCCTACCGCACCAACCCCGAGGAGACAAAGGAGATTCAGCGGCAAGTGCAAGCACTTTTGGACAAAGGGTGCGTGCGTGAGAGTCTTAGCCCTTGTGCCGTTCTGTTATTCTTGTTCCTAAGAAAGATGGTACCGCGAATGTGCGAGATCGTAGAGCTATAAACAACATAAGCTGTTCGCTATCGTCATCCTATTCCTAGACTAGATGATATGCTTGATGAATTAAGTGGTTCTACTATTTTTTCTAAGATTGACTTGCGTAGTGGATACCATCAAATAAGAATGAAACAGGGAGATGAATGGAAAACTGCTTTTAAAACAAAGTTTGGCTTGTATGAATGGTTAGTGATGCCTTTTGGGTTGTCCAATGCTCCTAGTACTTTCATGCGCCTAATGAACCATGTTTTAAGATATTTTATTGGAAAATTTGTGGTAGTTTATTTTGATGATATCTTGATATATAGCCGCTCTTTGGATGATCATGTTGAACACATCAAACAAGTGTTAGAGGTGCTTAGGCGAGAGCAATTGTATGCTAATCTTGAGAAGTGTTCCTTTTGCACTAGTAAGGTTGTGTTCCTAGGCTATGTTGTTTCAGCTCATGGCATTGAAGTAGATGAATCTAAAATTGAAACTATTCAAATTGGCCTACACTGTGAATGTTAGTCAAATTCGTAGCTTCCATGGACTTGCTAGCTTTTATCGACGATTTGTGAAAAACTTTAGCACCATTGCTGCCCCATTAAATGAATTAACTAAAAAGGGAGTCACTTTTGAGTGGGGAGAAAAACAAGACAAAGCTTTTGCTGAGTTGAAGAAATGTTTGTGAAGCACCATTGCTTGTTTTACCGATTTCACCAAAACCTTTGAGATTGAATGTGATGCTAGTGGAATAGGTATTGGTGGTGTTTTGATGCAAGAAAGAAAACACATTGCATATTTGGTGAGAAACTTCATGGTGCACAATTGAATTATCCAGTTTATGATAAAGAATTATATGCTCTTGTGCGTGTGCTAGAAATTTGGCAACATTATCTTTGGCCTAAGGAATTTATCATACATTCTGATCATGAAGCTTTGAAATATTTGAAGGGCCAAGCAAAATTGAATCGTAGACATGCTAAGTGGGTAGAATTCATTGAAACTTTTCCTTACATTGTCAAATACAAGAAAGGTAAAGAAAATGTAGTAGCTGATGCATTGTCTAGAAAACATGTGCTTTTCACTCAATTGGAAGTAAAAGTTCCAGGATTAGAAAGCTTGAAAGAGTTATATGCTTCCGATCATGACTTTTCAACACCGTATTATAATTGTAAAGATGGCAAAGGGTGGGATAAGTTTCATGTTCATGATGATTTTCTCTTTCGCATGAACAAGCTATGCGTTCGAGAATCGTCCGTGCGTTTGCTACTATTGCAGGAGTCTCATGCGGGAGGACTTATGGGACATTTTGGAAGAGAGAAGACGTACATGATGTTAGCGATCACTTCTATTGGCCGAAGATGAGGCGAGATGTCGAGAGGTATGTTCAACGATGCATCACGTGCCATAAGCGAAGTCGAAACTCAATCCACATGGTTTGTATACTCCACTTCCAGTTCCTAGTGCTCCTTGGGAAGACATTAGCATGGATTTTGTGTTGGGATTGCCTAGAACTAAGAGGGGAGGGATTCATTTTGTTGTTGTGGATAGATTTTCTAAAATGGCACATTTCATTCCCTGTCATAAGAGCGATGATGCGTCGCACGTAGCTGACCTATTTTTCAGGGAGATTGTGAGATTGCATGGTATGCCCAGGACTATTGTTTCAGATCGCGATGTCAAGTTTATGAGCTACTTTTGGAAGACTTTGTGGGCCAAGCTTGGGACAAAGTTGTTGTTTTCAACAACCTGCCACCCACAAACAGATGGACAAACGGAGGTGGTGAATCGGACACTCTCAATGCTGCTACGGACAATGATCAAAAAGAATTTGAAAGAGTGGGAAGATTGTCTACCACATGTTGAATTTGCATATAATAGGGCAGTGCATTCTACAACTCAACTATGCCCATTTGAGGTGGTGTATGGTTTCAAACCAATCACGCCACTTGATTTAATGCCACTTCCCTTACAAGAAGCATTACTAATATGGAGGCTTCGAAGCGTGCTGATTTTGTGAAGAAGCTCCATGAAAAGACTAAAGAGGTCATTGAAAAGAAGGTACGTGATTATACTTCTAAGGCTAACAAATCTCGCAAGAAAATGCTTTTTGAACCAGGTGACTTAGTGTGGGTCCACCTTCGCAAAGACCGCTTTCCGGAGAAGCGAAAATCCAAATTAATGCCCCGTGGTGATGGTCCTTTTAAAGTACTTGCAAAGATTAATGATAATGCATACAAGATAGAGCTTCCAGGAGATGACTATGGGGTGAGCACTACTTTTAATGTTGCTGATTTATCACCATTCTTTGGGCAAGAAGACATAGAGTCGAGGACGACTCCTTTTCAAGAGGGGGAGGATGATGAGGACATCCCCATTACATACACATCTTCCACTCCAAGCAAGCATGAGAATGTCCAAGAACCTGTAGGCCCAATGACGAGGGCAAGAGCCAAGCTTTTAAATAAACAGGTGCTTTTGTTTCTTAAAGAGTTTCCTTTAATTGATAATGAACTTGGGATACTACCTCATGCTAGCATTTTATGTATTCTTAGGTATGACTCCTGTGAAGACTTGGGAGAGCTAAAGGGAGGAGCCCAAGGACTTAAACTACAAGTTTTGGAGAAGATTATTCAGCCAAATTCGTACCTCCCACAAGCACAATTGGATTCAAACTCGGATTCAACTCAGAATTCAATTCGGACTCGGTTTCGGACAGCCTGACAGGCAGTCACTAAAAAGGTCATAACTTTCACAAACGGAGTCCGATTCAGGAGTTCTTGTACTCGTTGGAAAGATAATTTCAAGAGCTACGTAATGGATCTGGCCCCAGCATCAAATTCGTCTCGGATCAAAAGTTATGACCGAAACAATGTGACGGCTGTAAAATCTAGTTTCCTTTTTGAGAGAGTTCGTATGTAAAACCATATAGGGTTGAGTTGTACTAGGTTTGTGGACTCTATGGACGTCCCAAGGTCCTATATAAGTCATGTATTGGCAGCCTAAGGGCTCAGACCACCTTTGAGAATAATCAATCTACTAAACTTTGTTCGAGTTTATCATTGCTGCTGAAATTTCGTGAGGGAATTAGGAGTGTTCTTCAATCAAGATCGTTCAGCCTTTCCGCTGGGAATTGGGTGCACGATAGATCTTCGCTTGGTGGTCGGCGAAATCGACGCGAGTGTGTTTTGGCGGATTAAAGAGTGTTCGTCCCTTGCATTGGCATTGGAGGATCATTGCGATTCATCAAGACTCCGCGAGTATCCATCCTACGTCGAGAAGATCGGGCGACCCCATATCACAAACCCTTTGATTACTTCATCAAAACGAATGTTCCAACTCCGAGATGCCTGCTTTAATCCATAAATGGATCTTTGGAGCTTGCATATCTTTCCAACTGATTGCGGATCGACAAAACCCGTGGGCTGTGTCATGTACACATCCTCACTCAGATTTCCATTAAGGAAAGCTGTTTTGACATCCATTTGCCATATTTCATAGTCGAAATATGCAGCAATCGCTAGAATGATCCGAATAGACTTTAGCATTGCGACGGGTGAAAAAGTTTCATCATAATCAATACCTTGAATTTGTTTGAAACCTTTGGCCACCAATCGCGCTTTATAGATGTGAACATTTACATCTATGTCTATCTTTTTCTTGAAAACCCATTTGCATTCAATGGTTTTAACACCATCAGTGGATCAACCAAGTTCCAAACTTGATTCTCGTGCATGGATTCAATTTCGGATCTCATGGCTTCAAGCCATTTCTCAGAGTCTGGTCCCACCATCGCTTCTTCATAGGTCTTAGGCTCATCGTTGTCTAACAACAATATGTCCCGTTGTTGAGTAGTCAAGAACATGTACCTCTCAGGTGCACGACGTGACCTTCGACCTCACGTGGTGCTGGTGTGTCCACAACAGGTTCTTCAACAGTTTGTTCATCTGTTGTGGTTACAGAGGAGCTGAAACGTTATCAGTGTTTCTTGAATTTCTTCAAGTTGCACTGTGCTCCCACTATCCCTTCTTGAGAGAAACTCTTTCTCTAAGAAGACACCATGCTTGGCGACAAACACTTTGCCTTCTTCTCGATTATAAAAGTAATATCCTTTTGTTTCCTTAGGATACCCGATAAAGAAGCATTTATCGATTTAGGAGTGAGCTTATCAGATTGTAAACGTTTTACATAAGCCTCACATCCCCAAATCTTAAGAAAAGACAAGCTAGGACGTTGTCCTGTCCACATCTCATATGGTGTCTTTTCTACTGATTTTGATGGAACCCTGTTTAGTGTGAACGCGGCTGTTTCAAGAGCGTACTTCAAAAAGACAACGGAAGATCACTTTGGCTCATCATGGAGCGCACCATATCTAATATGGTGCGATTTCTCCGTTCGATACCCCATTCCATTGAGGTGTTCTGGCGGAGTCAATTGTGGAACAATTCCACAATCCTTTAGATGATTGCCAAACTCATGGCTCAAATACTCGCCTCCACGATCAGATCGTAGAAACTTGATTGTCTTGCCTAAATGATTTTGCACTTCATTTTGGAATTCCTTGAACTTTTCAAAGGATTCGGACTTATGCTTCATTAGGTAGATATACCCATATCTACTAAAGTCATCAGTAAAAGTTATGAAGTACTGAAAACCACCTCGGTCGTTAAGCTCATTGGTCCACATACATCGGTATACGAGTGCCAATAAGTCATTTGCCCGTTCACCTTGACCGGTGAAAGGTGCCTTTGTCATCTTGCCAAGTAAACAAGATTCGCATGTCTCTAATGATTCAAAATCAAATGAGTGGAGAATGCCATCTCTATGGAGCTTCTGCATGCGTTTCTCATTTATGTGACCTAAGCGACAGTGCCAAATAAACGTGGGATTCAAATCATTCAGACGTTGCCTCTTTGCATTAATGTTATAGACCGGTGACCCTTCAAGAGTAAGAACGTATAACCCATTCACCAATGGAGTATGACAATAGAACATATCTTTGAAATAAAGAGAACAACCATTGTCCATAGATTTAAAGTCATAACCTTCTGCTTGCAAACATGAAGCAGAAATAATGTTCTTTGAAAGAGATGGAACACAATAACAATTATTCAATTCCAAAACTAATCCTGAAGGTAAAGACAATGGCATGGTGCCAACAGCTACCGCAGCAACTTTTGCTCCATTGCCAACGCGAAGATCCACTTCGCTCCTCCTCAAACTTCTACTTCTTATTAACCCCTGCAACGATTTTCAAATGTGAGCAACCGATCCGGTATCAAATACCCAAGAATCAGTTGATGAAGTAGCAAGATTGATCTCTATAACATTTATAGCTGGAGTGGAAGTCGTACTTCCCTTCTTCTCAAGATCCTCCAAGTACTTTGGGCAGTTCCTTTTCCAATGTGCTGATTGCTTACAGTAGTAACAATCTGCATCAGGATGAGCATCGCCCTTCTTGTCTTTCTTGGCCTTAGAACTGCTCGCGATCGCATCAGGAGCTTTCTTTCTTTTGACCGCGCTTCTCTTGACATAGGGCTTGCCCTTGCCTTTCTGCATCATCATCACATGATTGCTGCTTTTCTTAATGCTATCCTCGCAGATTTTAGCATCCCATGCAACTCGGCCGTGGTCTTGTCAGATTGTTCATGTTAAAGTTCATTATGAATGGCTCAAAGCTCGGGGAGCGGTGGAGAATCACATCGATAGCCAACTCTTGGCTAAGGGAAAACCAAGCTTTTCGGACTCTCAATGTAGCCAATCATCTTAATCACATGAGGGTCGACGGATTCCCTTCGCAAGCTCGCACGCAAATAAGGACTTTGAAGTATTGAACCTCTCACCCTTGCTTGGTTCTCAAACATACCACGTAGCCCCACAATGATATTGTAGGCATCTGTGTTCTCATATTACTACAAGCTCAGAGGACATTGTGGCAAGCATGAGACGGCTCACATCAAGGCAATCATTCGTTTGCTTCTCATAAGCTCTCCGTGCAGCCACGGTAGCATTATCGAGCAAGTCTTCGGGGTAAGGAGACTCAAGGACATACTCCTTACGCTCTTGCTTGAGAACAATTCTCAAGTTGCGATACCAATCCAAAAAGTTTGTTCCATTGAGTTTTTCTTTCTCAAGAACAGATCGCAAATTAAAAGTCTTGGATGCGGCGTTAGAATGACATGATCTACAACACAAGAATATGCAAAGTTTAGCACTATGTTTATGTTCATCTTTTATTAAACTATTTAGCAAAAGACTCCCACTATGAGTTTTGCAACAAAAACTCCCTCTAAGTTACATAGTGGGTAAAGATCCTCATTTCACTAATTCCTAGTGAGCTTTGGCATCCCTATGTGACTCTACTTTGGGTAACATTAGTATGCCTCGGCCCCAATCTATGCCCCAAGGTCCAAAACTATTTTGATAACCTTGTTAAGTAAACCAAATGCTTCCGCATGTAGATGTCCGACATCTACCCCAAATGATGATGATAACCGATGGCACTCTACTTTGGTAGACCTACCATGCGGTGATCATTATCTTTTGGTGCAGCATATGGAAGGGCATTAACACTTAATTTTAAGAGGGATTCTATCCTACCAAAGCAACATATCACATATATCATTGCATAAGAATAAGATAGATAACATCATAGATAAACACATTTAACTGTGAAGTAGTATGGCCCAAAAATGGTGATATCCATCTCCAAGTAGGTGTAGACGATCTCCATCCTCCACATCACTCCTTTAGGCCACCATGCTTAAAAGCTTGTAACCTCAAAACTAGGCTACTACCTATAATAGCTAGAAATTGAAGATTACAAAGATAGATTCAAGCATTAAGGTCGACACGCAGATCGTTAAATACAATATATACAGCTAACAATAGCTGAAATAATCATGACACGCAGGCCATGAACGAATGTTACATGCATCACATACATCTCATACATTCAAATAAGCTATAGGGCCATAATATTCACATCATTCTCTGCAAAAACAAGTTAGACGTAGAATCGCATTCTACCTAACGATGTGAACCCAAGACACTATACAAGGGGGGATACACACGGTTAGACGTAGAATCGCATCTATGAAATCGCTATGAAAATCTTATCGAGCCGATCAAATCAACCCAAATCCGAGCCATTCAAAATGTCTCAATTTTCATTAGATCAATCATATTGATCATCGCGATCGGTATACTTGAGGAGACCACAACACAAGACCTCGATCCGTTGGCTCGATCTCGATTGTGCGCGTGATTAGCCCGATGGTGATTCCACCGGTAGGGGCAAGTCGCGTACATCAAAGAAGGAGCACGAACTAATCTTTTTGGCCTTATGATGCTATCAACTCATACCTATTTCAACCCCTTATGACCGATTCATCTCATCAACCCGTGCTACCTGATTTAGACTGTAATAGATCCAATCTACTACTATCGCATATCAACATATGCGCTGATCCAGATTGCAAACTAAGCAAGATGGCTCTGATACCACTAAAGGAATACGCGTAGGCTACGGAAGCAGAAAACAAAACTTTTCTACCGCGCACCCAAGAACATCATGCTAAGGTAGGATCATGGATCGTTACCACTTAGACGCGCAGCGCAGCGGAAGAAGAATTGGAAACCGATCCAATCACGCGCGTCGTGGTAGTAGTGGAAGTAGCCGATCGTCTCGAACAGATCGTCTCCTCCACGCACGCCGATCAGCACTGCAACGAGCAGCGCCTCCACCGGTATCCACACGTCCGAGGCTGGAACGCCGATCGCGAGTGTACTAGCACTCGTGAGCAGCTAGGGTTTGGCTCGGGTGGTGGCGGCTCGGGTTTTTTTAGATGTTAACAGGGATGAATCCCCTCAGCCCCTCGCCTCCATATATATAGACCTCCTCACGTGGGCCTTGCGGACCAAGGCCCAATAGGAGTCTATTCGGATCTTTATCCGAATTGAGCCCATATCCAAATCATATTCGAATCAGTGTTCCAACCCGTTAAGCGTGCGACCCTGTAGGTTCACGTATACTTGGTCGTGACCCGGAAACGCCTTTCCGGTCACCCTGTTAATAGCGGCCTCTAGTAAGACATATTAACCCCAAAGTATATGTAAAGATTATATCGGCTGAACCCTGTAATGTTCTCTCATGTACGAATCCCTTTGCCTCACGATATAGATTGAGCTCAAGGCGAGACTGTGTCATCCTCTTAATAGCTCAATCACTCTCTCGATTCCGTGATGGATTATAAACTTGTGATTGACTCCTCAATCACCTTGGCATGGCCATGCACTTTCATAATCCATTACATCGAGGGGCTCAAAGATATCTCTCCCATAAGGAGGGGCAAATTCTATCTTGATCATTCACATCCCACTACATGTTTCATGGCAAATCCAAGACTACTTTTATGACTACCCGCCACGGAGTAGTGTTTAGTAGTCCCAAAATAAGCTACTACTCATGTTGGGAACCATGATGATCTCAAGTCTAAGGATTCTACATAAACACTACTCGAGACCAACTGATGACACATGGAATCTCTGCAGTGTCTCATGGCAGGTCTATCCAACATATGTTCACTAACACATGTCCATATTATTGATTTGGTATCACCATACCATGATCCATGAGACATGATCATCAATCAATACATATGCTGATCTTTATCTTTGAATCATATTTGTTCCTCATATGATATACGATCAGGGATCATTTAGAAATAGCAACATCTTAGTATTTAAGAGTCTCATGAATAAGTCACATACTCATTGATCAATAATGATGATGTCTATTCCAAGGAACAAAGTAATGTATCATAAACATAGTATGTGATATATACAACATCTCCATGTTGCCTCTAGGGCATATCAGTAACATGCTGAAACTAGTCTTTTCTTAAGTGTTTCAAAACTCTGCTCACAAGCCTTTGTCCATTCGAACTTCTTTTCCTTTTTTAACAACTGAGTCATTGGCTTGGCTAGCTCAGAGAATCCTGCTATGAACCGGCGGTAATAACCCACGAGTCCAAGGAAGCTCCTGACTTCAGTTACGGACTTCGGTTGCTTCCATTCCATTACTGCTTCTATCTTGGAAGGATCTACAGCAATTCCTTCGGCTGTCACAATATGTCCGAGGAAGGCAACCTCTTTTAGCCAGAATTCACATTTACTAAACTTGGCAAAGAGTTGATGCTCTCGAAGTTTCTCCAAGGTGATTCTGAGATGCTGCTCATGCTCTTCTTCATTCTTGGAGTAGATGAGAATGTCATCGATGAAAATCACCACAAACTTATCCAAGTATTTCATGAATACACTGTTCATCATGCTCATGAAATAGGCCGACGCATTGGTCAGTCCAAACGACATGATCGTGAACTCATAATGTCCATATCTGGTGGAGAAGGCAGTTTTGGGAATGTCTTCTTCACGAATCTTCAACTGATGATATCCTGATCGCAGATCAATCTTGGAGAAGATACCGGCTCCTTTCAACTGATCGAACAGGTCATCGATCCTGGGGAGGGGGTATTTATTCTTGATGGTGACATCATTGAGTGCTCTGTAGTCCACACATAGCCTCAAACTCTCATCCTTTTTCTTGACGAACAGGACAGGTGCTCCCCAAGGTGACGAACTGGGTCGGATGTACCCTTTGTCTTCCAATTCCTTGAGTTGATTCTTCAATTCTGCTAACTCGTTAGCAGGCATCCGATATGGTCTCTTGGAAATTAGGGCGGTGCCTGGGACTAGGTCAACCACAAACTCGATTTCCCTATCCGGCGGCATTCCTAGCAGTTCCTCGGGAAAAACATCTGGGTATTCCTGTACTATCGGCACTTCTTCCAAGACTTGAAGATGGAAAAGGGCACATTCTTCTGCCTTCGGGATTTGAGGAGAGAAGATCACTTCTATGCCTTGGTCATTGGTGAGGGCGATGGATCTGGTAGCACAATCGATCTGACCTTGATTCTTGGCTAACCAATTCATTCCGAGAATGACATCTAATCCTTGCGATTCCAAGACCAAAATGTCGGCTAGGAATCGGGTTCCATTTTTGAGCAGTTCCACTCTCGGGCACATGGTCCCTGATCTCATTTCTGCTCCCGGGGAGTGAACTATCATGGGGTTACTAAGAGTTACCATGCCCAACCCATGCTCATCCACAAAAGTTTTTGATACAAAAGAATGCGATGCTCCAGAATCGAAAATAACTGATGCTGGTAGTGATTGACAAGGAACATACCCAGCACGACGTCCGGTGCAGCCTGAGCTTCTTCAGCTGTCACATGGTTCACTCTCCCCTTGATGAAAGTCTGCGGCTTCTGCTGCCCCTGGTTCTGACTTCCGGAGGCTCCTGGAGTTGCTGCCGCTTGAATCTTCTTGGGGCACGCCTTGGCAAAGTGCCACCGTTCCTGCGATGAGTAGCGAGTCAATCCGTCAGATGGCGGACTGCTCTTCTGCGTCGCCACCGGTTGCTGGGGTGCGGTTTCTTTGGAACTGCTGGCGGTTGGCCTGAAACGGCGGGCGGCTGGTGGAAGACTTGAACCTGCTCGATTGGGTCTTGAAGTTACTGCCCTGAGGTCTGAACTTGTTTGAGTGCGGGGGAGTACTGCGATTCTTGAAAGAACCTCCAGAGTTGTTCCTCTGGTCCGCCATCCTTTTCTTCCGAGTCTCCATTTCCATGTGCTTGCCTTCCTAGCGGATGGCCTTACTGACCAGCTGGTGGAAATCGGTATAATCACCCGATATCAGCTGTACCGATAAGTTGTCGTTCAGGCCCTCCATGAATCTTTCTTGCTTGGCTTCATCGGAAGCCACATCCTCTGGCGCATAGCGGGCCAGTTGGTTGAACTTTTGTACGTACTCATTGACAGTACGACTTCCTTGGGGCAGAGCTCTGAATTCTTTCTTCTTTAAAGCCATGGTGCCGGTGGGGATGTGAGCCTTGCGAAAGCTTTGCTCGAACTCGTTCCACGTCACCGTCTGCGGGTTGCCGTGCGAAGCGGTGAAAGTATCCCACCATTGGGATACGGGTCCATTCAGCTGATGGGAGGCGAATAGGACTCGCTCCCGGTCAGTGCACTGCAGTATGTCCAGTTTCTTGCCGATCGACCTGAGCCAGTCGTCGGCGTCCATTGGTTCGGCACTGCCGGCGAAGGTCGGTGGCTTGATCCTTAGGAACTCTGAGAGACGATTGGGAGGTACTTGGGCAGGTTGATGATGAGCCTGCGGGTTGTTGATCGTCTGAGCTAACAGCTGGATCAACTGGTTCTGATTGGCCATCAACTGCGCCCAATCCGGTCCTGCTGCTGGTGGAGGTGGGGGAATTGGAGTTGACTGACTTCCCTGGGCTCCGGGGTTGGTGTTGTCCATGCTGGAGTTCCTTCTTGTGTTCACCATCTATTGAGGCTTTTAGATTTAGAGAGAGAACTAAAGGAGAGGTTCTAGTAACAATCCCACCAAAATAACACACAAGAGCAAGGACAACACGAATAAGAGTCAAACAAAACCTTTTTTTTATTATAATAGTCTCGTGGCTGTTTACAAAGGACTACAGCTCACAGATAGTGTTTTAAGACTCAGGGTTGTCTAGACACTAGCGCTGCGCTCGAGTCTCCTCGGAAAAGGCCCGGAATCAGTGGAGCCTGCATCTTCAGCACGGAGTTCGGCAAGTTCTTCTTCACGTGCGCGGAGCTTCTGCTGAGCGGTGTGCAGCTCGTCCAGGGTGGTCTGGTACATGTGATCCATGGACTTGGTGAACTCCACCAGTCATACGAGACGGGGGTTGCTCTCATACTCTGTAGATGAGAAGTCGCTGGCAGCCCACAGGGGAGTCTTCATGGGAAAGTAGCGAAAATCGGTGCGCAGCAAGTCTCGAGCGTAGATGTTCCTCAGCTGGCGAATGGCCTCTCGGGCTGCATCCTATACTCCGTCGAAGAAGGTAGCTCGAGGTAGGGGTGCGTCGAACACGTAAATGGCTCCGTTTGCTCCGAAATCTTTGAAGATCTTCACTTCCACCCTCCAGCGTTCCTCGTCTTCATACATGCCAACATATCCTTGGTAGAGGGAGTACAGGCGGAAGTTGAGCTCTTGCATGAGGTTGTACAGATCATCGGTGAAGAGTCCGGCAAGGGTTCCATGGGAAACGCAGGTGGGTTGCTCCATCTAGAATTTGGAAGGGGAGAGGAGTTAGTAATCAGTTTTGGCAAAGAGATTGAGCAAAGGAAGAGATGCTTTTAAAAGGGGCATTTCTTAAAAATATATTCTTACGGTTGGTCTCTAGCTAAGGTCACGTCTTAGGGTCATTATTGCTCTGATACCATTTCTGTCGGAACCCGGAACAACAACTCCGAGTCGCTCTGTGTACTTCGCACTATCCCAGGAAAAGCTAGTGCACACAGGTTTAACAGCAATGTATATCATGCAAAAATAACCACGAAATATTATTAAACAAAAATACAGCCTTAAGGCTAAGTCTTACAACAAGGGCACAAGGCCAACGAAATAAACAAAAACAGCGGAAAGATAGTAAAGGTGGCAGCACAGCCCATCCAGCCTCCCACAGGCGAATGACTGTAAGACGCGTCCTACTCGCTGAAGTAGTCCTCACCGTCATAGTCACTGTCGAAGTCTGGCAACGGGTTAAGCAAGGTGAGTACGAGAGTACTCCTAAGGTAAGCAAGTAATTGCTTACGCAAGTTACAGCAGGAATTATAACAGAGTTGATGCATGCATAATGGATATCAAAGGAAAGCTTAATAGGGCAATGTGCGGAAAGTAATACTTGAATTTAAATACAATAACGTAAATACGAAAAGCTGAATTTCAATTCAGTATATGAAACATTATTTTTAACAAGTAATATCGTTAGTGTAGGCTCCGACCCACACTAACCTATCCACGGGAATCCACCCGGACCATAACCAAGACCATCCTTTGTTTGCCCAAAACAGGTTTTACAAAATCCAAATCTAATCTGTGATGACTTTACTCAGCATGTCCATGACTGTGGACACGGCTATCTAGATAGGTTCTTAACTCTGCAGAGGTGTACAACTTTACCCACAAGACATTTACTCTCACTTGAGCCACGCGATAAACACACTGCCTTAGGTGTGCGGCGGAGAGTTCATGACAAGGCTGTTCTAACGATCCATAGCCAAAATAATCACGCCGCCACTAAGGTTTCACCACAACTTGAATCCACGAGTTGGAGCCCCCTCTGGTGCCATGTGAGACTTCCCACAGCCTACGCCGCGCTCACATTCAGCCTATAGCGAGACTATAATTGGAACTTCACAAATTATATAGCTAGGTCCGTCCCATACCGGACTTGTGGTAGTACGAAGTGACTTCGTAAAATGAATCACAGAAACGGTCCTTAAGTGGATTTAGGCTCAACCACATACCCCCGTGCACGATAATCAACCAGGTGTCACCAAACACGAGGCATACCGGCACCCACCACCTAACCATTAGCCTAAGTCCAAATCATGTTTCTATCTTTATTTTTAAATAATTTTCATAAACCACCCTTGACTCTCCGAAGTCAAGGTTTCATTTCAAAACTGACATTTCATATGAAATAGTTGATCCCACCTAAAGTTATATTAAGCCGGGCTAAGCATTTCTATAAAATTTCTAGTTAATACTATGGTACTAACTAGTTTTCAGCTAAGGTGACAAGGTATATGAATTCGGGATTTCAAATGGGCTATAATCAAAGGATTATGGGTATAACTAGCTTTGAAACAAATTTAAATTATGTTTGAGTAAAGATACGCATGCATATACAGTAAAACAATATAAATACATTTGAAATATTATGTTCAACATGGTCAAAGGTGTAACTTGCCTTGCTCGAAGTCCTGCGGAGAATCGTCGAATTCAAACTCTCCGGAATCGTCAAAATCTAACGAAATAGCCAATTCAAAGAAAATTCAAAAACAACACTCAAATAAATTCAAAATTTCATTTTTATTCCAGAAACAGATAGATCATGATTTTAGAAAAATTTAGAAATTTGAATGGGTCAATTTGGAGTTAAAATGCAAAAGTTATAGCCTTCCAAAGTTTTAATTCAAATTAAAAGAAAAAGGGGTATTTTCTGGATTTATTTTTAAACCAAAAAGGATTTATGACGTCAGCACGAATTATTTTCCTAAAGGAAAATACAGATTATGACGTCAGCAAGAGAATTTGATTTTCGGCCGATTTATTTTCATACTGAAAAATCAGGTTTAATGCGTCAGCATGACGTCAGCCCCGGGGTTTTAAAAATCGGACAGAGGCTGACATGTGGGCCCGGATCTGGTGGACTGAGTCCATGGACCCGAGAGGAGGTCGTGGCGGCGGCGCGCGGGGCGGGGTGGCGGCGTGGCGCCACGTCGGCGCCACTTGGCACCACGTGGTCGCCACGCCACGCAACGCGCCGTCGTCGCGCACGCGCGAGGTGGCGCGGGGCGCTCGGGTAGCGGTGGCGTGGCGGCCACGCTGCTGCCACCTCGGCCCGGCGGCACGACGGGCGGCGGCGGCGGTGGCGCGACGGGGACCGATGGTCGTCGGCGCTCGGCGGCGGCGGCGCGCCGAGGGCACCGAATGAAGAGGAGGGCGCGGGATTGCCGGTTTGCGCGAGGCCGAGATGACCGAGAGGAAAATCGGCGAGAGGCGGCGGTCGGAGAGGGCTTCACGGCGGCGGAGCAGCCCGGTGGTGCAGATGCTCGGGAGTGGTCGTCGGTGTTCGCTGGGCACCAAAGAAGGTCGGGAGGCGTCGGCGAGGGGCGAGGTGGCTCGAGCCGGCGGCGATTGCTCGCCGGAGCTGCTGGAGCCGTGAAGGGGAAAATCGGGCTCGGGGAGGAACCGGTGCTGGAATGCTTCGATTGAGAGGTGAGGGAGGGGCGGTGTGAGTAGAGAGGGACCTCGGGGTGTGGTTTTTATAGGCCGGGGAAGGGTGTAACGGCCGCGTGATGTTCGCCGGAGCTAAAACGGTCGGGGAGGATGAATGCGACGGCGGGGAGAGGTGTAATGCGCGTCTTTATGCCAGGAACGGATGCGGTGGAGGCGGGGGCTTAATTTGCCGTTGGCACGGGGGAGTGAACGGGAAGGAAACCGAAGCAATCAAAGCTTTGGTTTCGGCTTTAATGGCGCCAGCGGGCGGCGATCGCGCGGGGAAGAAAGGAAAGGGGGCGGGGAAGACGGATCTGACGCGGGGTTCCCACCGGTCAGCGAGAGAAGAAAAACGGGAAAGGGCGGGGGCGGTGGTTGGATTCGCGCGGCGCGGGGGAAGATCAGGGCCGTAGGGTCCCGGGGAAGATCCATCAACGGCGATTAAATCAAGCCGTTGGGGTTTCGTAGGAGAGTTAAGTGGCTGTGGACGGGCGGGATGAGATCCGAAAATGGCGAACGGTCCCGATCGCTACACGTGGCGGCAGGAGCGGAGGGGGAGGCGGGCGAAGCGGTAAGTGACAGCGGGTGGTGGGGATTGAGTCGGGCGGGGGAACGAATGGTCCGATGTGCGGCACGCGTCGCACGCGGAGAGAGGGAAGGCGGGATGAACGGGTAAGTTGAATCGGACGGCGGGGAAAGGATCCGGTGGCGCGGAGGGGCTCCGATGGCTGACACGCGGTAGCCCGAGGGAGTTTTAGGATTTTTATTTTCTTTTTGATTTCCAGAAATGCTATTTAGCTTTAGAAAACTCAAAAAAATACCAAATAAATTTTGAAAAATTCAAAAAAATTCAAAGAACTATCTGGAGCTATCCTAGATTTAATAAAAATATTTCCCACTCATTTTAACAAGTATAATTTGCAAAAGTACAATTTGATTTTAAAAGGGAAGGTTTTATTCTTTATAAAATCTGGAAAAAAATTAATATAATTTCATATTTGACTTTAGGAAGCTGAAATACATTTGTTTTTAACTTTCAGTAATGCAATAAATTCATTTTTGGCTTTTATAAATTAAAGTTTTTAATTTTTCTCAAATCAGGACTTTGACATAACTCCAGAAAAATCCAATAAATTCCAGATTTGATTTTTAATAAAGGAACAAAATTTTGGGATGTTACAAACCTACCGCCCCTAAAGGAAATCTCGCCCTCGAGATTTGCACTGGCTAGCAAAAGAGATGGGGATGACTGGTCTTTAAATCTTCTTCTCGCTCCCAAGTGGCTTCGTCTTCGGTGTGGTTGCTCCACTGAACCTTGCAGAATCTGATGGTCTTCCTTCTGGTCTGACGTTCTGCTGTCTCGAGAATCTTGATTGGTTGCTCCTGGTAGGTGAGGTCATCCTGGAGGTCTAAGGTTTCCAATGCGGCTTGCTCTGCAGGTACCCGGAGGCACTTCTTCAACTGAGAGACATGGAAGACATTGTGCACTCCTGACATGCTTGGCGGTAAGTCCAACTGATATGCGACTTCACCTCTTCGATTTAGAATCTTGAAGGGTCTCACATAACGCGGTGCTATAACATAACGGTTGCTGAAGGATTGGCATCCCTTGTTCTTGCAATGAATATTAATTTAGTAACGTGAAGTTTTGTGAGGCCTAAATGTATAGAGAGGATGGTTGATATAACTAGCAAAGAGGTGATCATAAATATTTTTGTGGCTAATGGAGTACGAGTTGCTCTTATGCCATAATCATTGTGGAAAATTGGTTGGAAATAAAATCAGCCTTTTGGGCAAAACTGATCGTGTTGTTACAACTAGTAGCGTCTATAGGGAATGTTGGTGACTGATGTCATAATTAAGCTGGTGAATTATAGGTAGCGTCGAGAGCTTGAGATTTTAAGGAAAAAAACCAGTAGAACTTATCTCGATTTGTGGATATGAGAAATTGAGTATTGATGGGTGATTTGTTATGTCCACTGTGTTCGGTGATCATTATTTGAGGAAGTAGTTAGAGGAATAATTCATCTCATGAGTTAAAGTCGACCATTGATGGAGTTGATCGCGAGACCAATAGAGTATGAGCTGAAACCTTAGAGATAAGGGTATTGGAGGGGTTGAAGTGATGGAGACCAACATGAATTTTATGGGGCATGTGGGGTTATCTATCGATAATGTATCATTGGTGAAGGGGGTTAGTTTGAATGCTTTACGAGTCATATACCAGAGCTACCCCAGATTCGTATGGACATTGCCCCAGGATTGAATTAGCTTTATAGCTTATAATGGGCATTGGGAGGATGGATTGCCGTATGGCAATCTAATGAGTATGTGGAATGTTTTGGCATACTGAAGTATGGAAATCCATTATTCTTGCTAAGAGAGTTAGTAAGACTGTATTTGTAAGTTTAAGCATATGGATTTATGATTGCTGTGAATTCGTAAGAGGCACAAAGTAAGATAACTTTTGTATTATCAACCGAAATGATTCATCGGTGTTTAATGGATTATTTTAGGTTCCCTTGATTTGGAAATTTGTTCAAGTCCACTTTAAAGGAAAGTTGATTAAGCAGGAAGATGCAGGGTTCCTGCGATTCGTATGTGGTTTAGGTGGTTTTTCGTTAAGACATTATGTATTTCCCTAAGAGTGTGCTTCCTTTTATGTGGAAAGAAGGGCTGACTCGGGGAATGGAATTTGCTGCATATGAGATGTGGCATAAAGTTGCTTTTTAGGATGAGGATTGATTTCCTATCCAGTTTATTCTATTGAGAAGATCTGTTATCCTGAAGTGATGATTTGTGGGGAAATGAGTCCCCAACGGTTTTGGGAATAGATTTGTCGTTGGTTGTGGATGAATGGGTAGATCCCATGATCGATTTTATCTTTATGAAAGACTTTGCTTTGTAGAAGCGAGTCGATTTGATGAATGTTATGTGATACTTCTCTTTTAAAAGAGAAGAGCTCTCTTTGCTACAACCAAAAGCGATGTGGCCTCTTTTGTGTAAGCAATGAGAGTGTTTTCTTGAAGATTGGAACATTTCTTATGCTGAGGCATGAGATGTTAAGGGTTGTTAGTGTGCGTTGGTCATATTAGACCGAGCACAAGATAACATGGAAAATGGAGTCTCGTATGTGTGAGGAATACCCGAGATTGCTCTCCACGGGTATGAGTTAGAATTGTTTTTATTTAGCTCGTTCTGTTTTGTTTTCTGTGTAATTATCGAGATGCAGAATTTGGGGTCGAATTCTGTTGAGGGGGTAGAATGTAATACCTTAAAAAAAAAAAAAGGAGAATGGGGGCGGCTGGGCCAGGCCCAAGGCCTAGCTGGCCTAGCCCATGCCGTCCCCTACAAAAAGGGATCTAGGGGAGGAGGCGAAACCAAAGCTACTCTCCTCCCCCGTTCCGTCGCCGCCGCCCTTGTCCCCACGCCGCCCCGTGCCTTCTCGCCGTCGTTCCTCCCTTGTCCCGTGCAGCCTCCGCCGCACCTCTTCCCCTGCTGTTGCCGCCACTCTCCTCCCCACGTGCAATCGCGTCGTCGCCGTCACCCTGCGCCCCCGCACATACCCCATCGCCGCTCCACACCCTCGCCTTTCGGCCACCTCCGTGTGTTGCTGCTTGCTGCGCCCCGCCGTAGATAGTCGCCGTCCCCACCTCTCCGCGCCCCCTGTAGCTGCTGGCTGTGTGTCACCATCGCCTCTTCCTCACCCTCGGCTGGCTGGGAGCCGCCCCCAAGTTCCGTGTGCCCCTCACTGTCGACCCTACCGTCGATGTGAAGTAGGGGGAGGGAGGGGCTGCTGGTGAGAAGAAGGGAGGGGGGGAACCGCCGGTGAGAAGAGGAATGGAGACCGACCAAAGAAAAAAGATGGAGCTGGCCGAGAGAATGGAATGATGGAAGAGGAGAGAAGAAAAGAAAAAAAGAAGTGCTGACCGGCCGAAAAAAAGAGGAAGGAAAAGAGGAAAAAGAAGGGGAACACCGATCCGATGCCCGATTTGCCAGATCTGACCAAGACAGCGCCCTGATCCAGTCGTTAGAGGCTACGGTAATGCCTTGAAATCATTTACTTGTTTATGTATCGTTTTGCGTAGAAACTAGGATGTCGATTCGTGAGATTGGGTCATGAAGAGGTCGATTGGTTGAGTAGCAAGGTAAATGCATACGTTGGTTAAAACATGGCTAGCGGATGAAATCCATGTGCAGAGCGGTGACGTTGTGGCCATATGAGTGTAGAACTAAGGAAGTGCAATGGCCGTGTAGTGTTGTGTCGGTGCATGCTCGACCGACTAGTATTTAATGAATGCTTAGTGAATTGGTGAGAAGTAGTGGGTACTCTGGATGAGTATATAAGGACCATGAGGTGAGAAGATGATTAGTATGGATTAAGAGGTATGGGTTAATTAGTGTAGACTAATTAGTAGAGGTAATCGCTAGAGCTCTATAGAAGGCTGGAACGTCGTGTTCGGTAGTAGGTTTTGGGAGTCATGTCTTTGGGACGACCGCAGCTGGTATAGGGTACTGTTGTGGCTACAGACCAAACAGAGAAAGAGGTAGTGGGGAGTTAGGGATCGAATGACCTCTCCCCTCCTCGAGGCTTCGTCATGCTCATACATATATCCCCGAGGAGTGTCTTTACAAATGCCCCTTACACTCGAGTTCCTTTCCGAGACTATCATGTCATCGTACACGGGTTCATAACTCGCTAACAGGCTAGCTGGGTTTAGGTGGGGGTCACCCCTACGACAGGAGCCTCTTATGGTGAAGGGCTTCACAGGCCGAAGCCATGCCGCCGAGTCCTTTGGCCCCCTCCGTCCCTGCGGCCTGTGACGTTGTATGACCGTGAACGAGGCGGAGTCGAAGCCTAGGGTCCGCAGCGGGGCTATTGTGGCGGGCGTAGTTGCACGTGTGCTTGCGAAGACGGGAGCTGGGACGGTTAAGCTTGCGCCGGTTGGTGCGGACTGCCAGCGACTGACCCGCTGCGTCGGCGCTCTCTACGATCTGCGCCTACTAAAAGGCATGGGACACATTTAGAGTATCAAAAGTGGTTGCAGTAAGAGTGGAAAGGTATATCGTGCGGCAAGGGTGCGAAGGGCTTATCTATGGCGGAGTCGGAGTGGCCCCCCCGAGGCGAAGACTTCGCGGGCTCGGACTGGTGTGACTCCGTGCGGTGCCGGTGTGGAATAGCCGCGATAGGTCAGCGTAGGCGAAGTCGTTGCGGCGGTGCAGGGGGTCGATGCGTCGGGCGCGATGTAGTCGAAGCGTTGTGTAGACGGCTCGGCTCAACAACGGGTCGCTCCGCTGAGTTGCCGGCGATGCCGGGGGCGTAACTCAGATCCCTTGATCTGGGCCGTGTGCAGACGTCGCGTGCGCCTGAACGGCCGCGCCCGTCGTCTTCGCGGTTCTGCGGCGTCTGCAGACGCGGCGCGTCGCCTCAACTTTTGAGCTTCCGCCCAGCAGTCGCGCCGATTGGACATTTTGTTGGTAACACCGCACCCGAGTGGCCTGCTGTTGCGGGGGTCGTTGCGGAGCCCCCCGGTCAGTGTGCTTGGCGAGGCCAGGGGCGGATCACTGCCCCGCGAAGGTGAAGTCGGCGTCGAAGGAGGAGCGAGGTTGTGCTGCCTGGGCCCCGGACGCGCCACGCGGCAGGGCACCATTGGTGTGTCGTGCGGTGTCAGGGCCGTTGGATTGGGCGCCCTGACCGGGCCTGGCGCGCGTGGGTGGAAGTGACGCGACGGTTCTGGTTGCAGGAAGGTGGACGGTTCATCTCCGGCATTTACGTTCGGTGGTATCGTGGGAGGTGAAGGGGTTTTAAATACCCCTGAGTTAGACCACCTCCTTTGTACTACCCGAGCTTCAAGTTCCTCGTTGCCCGCCCCACTTTCTTATCTCTTGCTGCGCCCTTCTTCGCGGGACGGTACGAGGTAGGAGGATGATGGCGGAAGATGAGGTGCGCGCCCAGCCAGCCGGTGTCGGCGTCATCTTCAGGCGGGAGTTGCCGCTCGAGGTGGCGTACACACTTGTGGAGCGGGATTCGACAGATGTGGGCGAGCGGCGGGCGGCGGCGGGGAGGATGGGTGGTCCGTGCTCCCGCGTCCTGGGCCCGACGCTGGTGACGGAGGAGACGATTTGCGGCCTTTTGTGCGAGGGGAAGCTGTTGGACCGTGGGGAGGTACGGCTGCCCATGGGCGACGAGACTGAACCGCGCCCCAACACGGCGGAGGCGATCGTGTTCGTCGCCTTCTGTAACATCCCAAAAATTTGCTTTCTTTAAAATTAATTCCAAAATAATTATTTAAAAATATTTGGATTTTATTTGGATTATTTGTGTAATACTGGAGGAAAAATATCAAAATCCCGATTCCAATCTGAGTTCCCAAATTCAAATTCCAATTCCCACCTGGAATTTCAAAATTTGAATTCAAATTTTGAAAATTCAAATTCAAATCTCCAAAAATTCGAATCTAAATATTCAAAACTTCAAATCTCTAGAAAAATATCCATTCTAATTTTTCTAGATTCAATCTATTATTCTTGGCACTTCTCCCTTTTTCGAAAAAAAAATGATATTCCCATCAGGTCACCCATCCAAGAATTGAACCACTCCCAGCACGCTTAACTCTCTGATTGTTCCAACCGAAGCCAGCCAGCGCCCCACTGCTTCCTTCCCGTGTCTCTTTCTCCCTCTCTTCATTTTATTCCCTCTCCATTACGCCTCCTGTTCATCATCTTCCTCTTGGCACTGCTGCTACTCTCTTTCCTAGCTTTATTAGCAGAGAATTCAAAGAACCAATTTAGCTACTAAAACTGAAACCACCCAACCAAAATCAATAGCGTGCAGCAAGGGACGTCCTCACATACATCTAGCAATCAATTATACTGTTTCTTAGCCATTTAATCATCCATTTTTCAGTTTCCAAACTCTTGAACTTGAAAACCGACGTTTCTTTAATTGAGCCGTTTCAGTCCGTTTCTCTCCCTCCATGCCTATAAGTATGACCACTGTGATCTCCTAACACTACACCAATCTTCCAAACCTTCATTACGCCGTCGGCACCACGAGTTATCTTTCGGAGCCCTGTGCGAGCCACACTACCGTCGTTCAAACTTGTGCCGTCAATGTCGCCGGTCGCCGCTCGCTACGCTTCGGCCGATGGTCCATACCCCAGGCCCTTGCAAACCCATTCCTCCAGTTGATCGCGCAATCCTTTTTCTCTTCCTCGCCTGCAAGTTGTCGCGGCCGAGAGCAACGCCCGGACTCCCGTTCAGTTCTCCGCTGGAAGCAACAGCACGGTTGAAACTTCAAAAGTTCGTTTTCTATTATTTCAGGTGACAAACTTCCAAATGCTCGTTCTCCCTCATTCGAACTCCGAATCTAGTGAAATAAATTTCTAAATTCATCTAAAATCATAACCTTTCTCCAGATATATATTTTATATTTTTATGATTTTATTTGTATTTATTTATTTATTTGTATTTATCGTTTCGCGCGTAGAACCCGACGTCGCCGAAGATTTTTCCGATCCGCAAGAAGAAGTTCCATATAGCGCGCAAGAAGGCAAGTCTCCTTTGATCATCTTGTGCCTATGTTTGCTAAAATCATTTTATTATTTTAAATTTAGATGCATTGCTATGTTACATAAAATGATAACTTATGTCTTAAGGTATTAGTTAATCCAACCTTGTTATGCCCTCAATTGCAGTTGAATGCCATGTACCTTTGTAACCTTAGGATGTTCTTTGTCTCAATAATGAGATTATTATTAAATCTTTGACAAATATTAGAATGGTAGTAAAATGCTTAGTCATGCTATTTAACCTTTGTAACCTTGGAATGGGAAGTTATAATTCTTTAAACTAGTCTGTTGTATTCAGAAATTTAGTGGCGATTGGTGTTGCCACTATTCTTTTTAAATAAAATAAAATGGTGAAAATTGGTTTTAGACTTGGGCGGATGGTTGGTTTGGATTGGTGCGGTAAGCACGAGATCTTGTAAAGTGTATGTGCCGCCCTAGTCAATTAAGGACCGACATTTGTGATTGTCCAGACTAAGCACTATCGTACAACCACAAGTCTATATGGGTACGACCTAGCCAAATAATTTACGTTAGTTTAGTTTAGGTGCCATCAGTGGAAAATGGGTGCCAGGGATTTACTGGTTTACTCATAGTGAGGGACAGGGATTTACTGTACTCACATGGCGCAAGAGGGGGCTTCTGACTGTGGTGGGTTTAACCCTTCAGCGGTGAAACCTCAGCGGGTGGTATCTAGCTAGACTAAAGTAAGGTAAAGGCTTTGTGATATTTTATCTGGGTCTCATGCCAAAGGAAGCATGTTGACTATTAAGATAATTTGTCTCTTGTGGGTAAAGTTGTACCAACTCTGCAGAGTAATAAAACTATTCGAATAGCTGTGCCCACGGTCAAGGGCGGGCAAGGAATGCATTCACATGGTAGACCTTTGGTTTTGATTTTAAAACAAAAGTTTTGGGAACTCGGGAGTGGTTGGAACTCTCAGAAGTGTGTGTCCTGGCGGATGGAGCCAGTGAGGGTGGATGGAACCCGTAAATTTTAAACCTTGGCGGATGGAGCCTTTGTACTAGTGTTGGTGGTTGGAACCTTCACTAGAAAATTGTATCTAGTTTCAGTATTGCAACTATTTTGTTAAATTGATGCTTTCAAAATTACATACTGGTATTTGAAATAAAATGCTGCTTTATGCAAAAGAACCATATAACCTTCCTTTGTTAAGCCCTGCATCTATTGCATCTTTCCCAAGACTTGCGGAGTACTTTATGTACTCACATACTACACTTTAAAATAACTCTCAGAAAAGGTTGAAGCTCAAGAGGCGTACTACGACTACTTCGTGGATGGATTCGATGAAGGCTTTCCGGATTTCTAGGTTGTGTTTCCCTAGTCAATTGCCTGTGGCGTATTGATGGGTCTTGCTTAAGTTTCTTTTGCTTCCGCTGTAATTTTTGTTTGGTGTGAGGTCTTGAAACCTCATTTGTAATAAAAGACTTCGAGGTCTGTACTCTCGATTATTGTAATAAAGCATTGTTGGTTATGTATCATATCTGTTTAACTGTGTGCACTAGCTTTGATCTGGGACTAGTGCGGTATCACACAGAAGATTCTGGAGTTGCTGCTCCGGGGTCTCACAGAAGTGGTATCAGAGCCAATTTGACTGTAGGGCGTAACCTAGTTAGAATGGCCGTTATTAGAAAAGCTTCAAAATTTATTTTGTAAAATAAAAATTTAATAATGTGCTGTTCTCATCTTTTCTCTTCTTTCTATCCTTACCTTCATCAGGGTATTCTATCTTATCTATCTGTTTATTCACTTTTAAGAATGGTAATTGTATCCACTTTCCTTTGTAATTTCTATAGATGGCTCAGAGAGATCAAGTCTGAGAAGCACCCAGAGAACCGTGTCGTCATGAAGAATTGAGGAGCAGTTCTTTAGTTCATAGTACCCAAGCAAAGTCCTACGATTTTAGAATGCTTATGTATATTGCTTGTTGGTATGCTAGATGGACTGTACCAAGCCTTTGTGTACTTGTAGTACAGCCATCTTTAAAAATTATTTTGTTTTCGAGCTAAGCTTCTCCTGGTTGGAGTTTGTTTCTCTTTTGTGTGTTTGTTTGGGATGTTATTTAGTTGTTCCCTGACCTCTTATCTATGCTACTTCCCTCTTACCTTTTGTCAACTCTGGTTACCGCTTCAGATGGTGAATACAAGAAGCAACACCGGCAACAACCAAGGACCCAATGACAGCAATGCCCCAATTCCTCCTCCGCCAGTTCAAGCCCCGAATTTGGAGCAGATGATGGCCATGCAATTGCAGCTTCTTCAAGCCTTAGCCCAGAATCAAGTTCATCAGGCTCATCAAGCACCTGTTCAACCACCTCAGTCCAAGCTTGGTGAATTCATGAGGACTCGACCTCCGATTTTCGCCGGATCTGCTGATCCATTGGAAGCAGATGATTGGATTAAGGAAGTGGAAAGGAAGTTAAATTTAGCTCAATGTAATGAATATGAAAAAGTCTTGTTTGTTGTCCACCAACTCAAGGGCGTTGCTGCAAATTGGTGGGAAAACTTCTGCGCTGCACACCAAGATGCTGAGAATATTGTTTGGGCAGAGTTTGTGGAAGCTTTTCGTACCACTCACATACCTTTGAGCAACATGGAAATGAAAAGGAAGGAATTTCACCAACTGCATCAGGGGAACCTTAGCGTTTCCGCGTACTTGAGTAAGTTCATTCAATTATCAAGATATGCACTAGAGGATGTAGCATCTGATGCTGCAAAGATTTGGAGGTTTATGGGAGGTTTGGATCCCAATCTCAAGGTGCAGTTAGTGTCCAATGATTATCCTACTTTTCAGCATTTGGTCAACAAAGCTCTTGTTCAGGAAGATGCTCAATGTCAACTACAGGAATCTCGTAAGAGAAAGATGGCTTTTCAGACGCAGTATAATGCAAGCAGTTCAAGACCTCGAATGAATCCACCCCTGTTCAACCAAGCTCCAACAGTAGCAGATGCACTAAGAACTCCAAGATCATCACCCCATTCAGTGATGCAAGAACCCCACCTCTATACTAGAGTCCAACCTCAGAAAAGCAATACATCAGCTGCAGGAGTGCAATGTTTCTGATGTCACGAGATGGGGCATTATGCCAGCAAGTGCCCGCAGAAGCCTCAAGCTATCACTCCAATACCTTTCAATTTGGGGACTACACCAGAGCGAGCTCCAGCTGCAGGGCAAGGACGAGGAGTATCTCAGACTCCAGGAAAAACTCCGAGGACCCCGCAATCACAAGGGAGAGGACGAGTTAACTACATCACCGTGAACGATGCTTCGGAGGCAGTGACCAAGCTTGGTAAGCTTCTTGTTTATTTGGTACCAGCCTAATCCCAGTTTGGTTTAGAGTCAGAAGCAACATAGGAGCGCGAGGAAGATTTAAGATCCGAGTTTCCCTCTCCTTTCTTTTTCCTAGTCCGTCCGAATCTCGGGGACGAGATTCTTGCTAAGGGGGGTAGATTTGTAACATCCCAAAAATTTGCTTTCTTTAAAATTAATTCCAAAATAATTATTTAAAAATATTTGGATTTTATTTGGATTATTTGTGTAATACTGGAGGAAAAATATCAAAATCCCGATTCCAATCTGAGTTCCCAAATTCAAATTCCAATTCCCACCTGGAATTTCAAAATTTGAATTCAAATCTCCAAAAATTCGAATCCAAATATTCAAAACTTGAAATCTCTAGAAAAATATCCATTCTAATTTTTCTAGATTCAATCTATTATTCTTGGCACTTCTCCCTTTTTAAAAAAAATGATGTTCCCATCAGGTCACCCATCCAAGAATTGAACCACTCCAAGACGCTTAACTCTCTGATTGTTCCAACCGAAGCCAGCTAGCGCCCCACTGCTTCCTTCCCGTTTCTCTTTCTCCCTCTCTTCATTTTATTCCCTCTCCATTACGCCTCCTGTTCATCATCTTCCTCTTGGCGCTGCTGCTACTCTCTTTCCTAGCTTTATTAGCAGAGAATTCAAAGAACCAATTTAGCTACTAAAACCGAAACCACCCAACCAAAATCAATAGCGTGCAGCAAGGGACGTCCTCACATACATCTAGCAATCAATTATACCGTTTCTTAGCCATTTAATCATCCATTTTTCAGTTTCCAAACTCTTGAACTTGAAAACCGACGTTTCTTTAATTGAGCCGTTTCAGTCCGTTCCTCTCCCTCCATGCCTATAAGTATGACCACTGTGATCTCCTAACACTACACCAATCTTCCAAACGTCCATTACGCCGTCGGCACCACGAGTTATCTTCCGGAGCCCTGTGCGAGCCGCACTATCTTCGGCTTTAGGATTTTTATTTTCTTTTTGATTTCCAGGAATGCTATTTGGCTTTAGAAAACTCAAAAAAATACCAAATAAATTTTGAAAAATCCAGAAAAATTCTGGGAACCTTTTGGGACTAATTGGGACTTAATAAAAATATTTTCCACCAAATTTGATAAGTATTTTTTGAAAAAGCACAGTTTGACTTAAGAGGGAAGTTTTTAATTCTTTATAAAATTCTAAAAATATTAATATAACCTCATATTTGGCTTTAGGAAGCTGAAATACATTTGTTTGATTTACAAGAAATGCAATGAACTTAATTTCATCTTTTAATAACAGAAGTTTTTAATTTTCTTTAAATCAGGACTTTGAAATAAACTCAGAAAATCCATTAAATTCTAGAATGATTTTCATAAAGGAATAAAATTTTTGGGATGTTACAGGCGGTAGGCCCCGAGGGGAGTCCTGGGCGCTCTCCGCCTTATAGCGCCTTTTCGGGACGACGCCACATCCCGGGGTCGGACGTCGATGGCGCCAGGCGTCCACTCCATGCTGGCGGTCAGCACCGCCACGGGCACTTCCGCCGAAGGCATCTGGCTTCCTGGCTCGCCTGCAGAGGCGCTAGCCACTGAGCTCCTGCGCTGCCTGCTTGATCGGCATGTAGGAGTCGTGCTCGCCCCTGTACTCGCGGCCGGCTGTCCATGCCCGTGCGGCACACGTGGTTTGTGGGGCCTTCGCGAAGCCTCTGGAGCCCCCCGCGCCGTTGTGTGTGGCCTCCGTCGAGTGCGTGGGAACAGTATCCACGTCGTGTTTATACTCCGGAGAGTACGCGTGGTGTTAACACCAGCGTGTGCGCAGGACTTCCGCGTCTTGTTTAGACTCAGTAGAGTGCGCAGGGAAAACATCCGCGTCTTTGTTTGTACTCGGAGGGCGTGGTTCTACAACCCGGCCACGGTCACTCGCGGAGGGTACGCCATCGCGTGCGCGGGACATCCACGTCTTGTTTATACTCAAGTAGAGTGCGCAGGGAAAACATCCGCATCTAATTTGTTCTCCGGAGTATGCGTGGGACTATCAACCACGGCTTAGCTATGCTCCGGAGGGTACGCCAACGCGCGCGTGGGACACCCGCGTCTTGTTTATACTCAGTAGAGTGCGTGCAGAGGCGGACCTCGACGCTACGTCTTATTTATACTCCGCAGAGTGCGTGCGGAGGTAAGCCTCATCGCTACGTCTTATTTATACTCCGTAGAGTGCGTGCGGAGGCAAGCCTCATCGCTACGACTTATTTATACTCCGTAGAGTGCGTGCGGAGGCAAGCCTCATTGCTACGTCTTATTTATACTCCGTAGAGTGCGTGCGGAGGCAAGCCTCATCGCTATGTCTTATTTATACTCTGTAGAGTGCGTGCGGGGGCGTCCCCCCGCAACGTCTTATTTATACTCCGTAGAGTGCGCACGTGAACCCGATAGGCGGAGACCGTGCGTCTTATTCTAGTTTAGACTCCGCAGAGTGCGCACGTGAACCCGGTAGGCGGAGACCGTGCGTCTTATTCATACGCGGGAGAGTGCGCGCGGGGACTCGTCCCCGCGCGGCTTTGCAGAAGAAACAAACAACTTTGCAAATGGCGAACTTTATTAAAGCCCCGTTTGCGCGGGTAGGTAGTTACAAAAGGCGAGGAACTAACCGTTTGACCGGACGTCGCGACGGTGAGGTATGGAGCCTCTGGCTCTTGGAGGGGCGCGCCGGACCTAGGAACCGCGCCGAGCTTCCTGATGCGAGCCTCTGGTGCCATGCTCGATGTTGCGGGCCATATGTTGGTCACCGGGGACAGTGATGATGTCCCGCTGGCCCGGCACTTGACGATAGGAAGCCGTGATGCGGGACTGCCCCCAAGGAGTTGAGGGTCGGTCTTCCCAGTATGGCGTTGTAGGGGTACTAAATGTCAACAACGTCGAATGTAGAGTCCGCATCCGCCACGTTGTTGCCCCGTCCGAAGAAGACCTGCAGACATATTTGACCGAGCGCTAGTAAGGGCTCACCTCCGAAACCTTGAAGCGGGATCTTTGAGGGGCCTAAGCGGCTGCGAGGAATCGCCATCTGGTCGAAGGCTGCTGCGAAAAAGACGTTCGCAGAACTTCCTGCATAAACTAGGACTAGCCTGACGTCGCACCCGGCGATCATGGCCTGGACGACCAGGGGGTCTTGATGAGGGAACTCCACGCCCTCAGCGTCAGCTGGGGTGAAGGTGATCGTGTACTGGGCCTAGGCCGGTGGTGCGCGCGGCGGGTAGGCCACCACGTGGTGTAGTCGCTGCACGTACGCCTTACGTTGTCGCTCCGAAGCGAACTCCAAGGATGAGCCTCAAGAGATTACGTGTATGATTCTAGTCGGAGCGCCTTCTAGGACGTGGACGCGCAGCGGGCTCTCTGGAGGCTGCTGTACTTGGGCCGGCAACCGTCGGAGACCTTCATAAGCCTGCGGCTCCTGGTCTCGGATCCGTAGGGGGTCATCCAGGGGCTGCTGGACGTGTGCCACGACGGATGGCCGCACCTCCAGCGCCTTGTCACGGGCGGCGCTTTGCCGGAGCGCCGCGATAGTGGTGTAGGAGCGGGTGTCGTGATTGCCTTGGCCGTGCACCTCGCACCACTGCGGGCGTTGCTGATCGCCGTGCTCCGTCCGGGTCCACCCATCGCGGCCTCTGCCCCTGCCCCGGCCGCGACCTCGGTGAGCCCTACCCCCGCGGCCGGCGGGGCATTGTCTTCCGAACCGCCCTCAACGTCAAAGATGTGACGGGCTCGGCGGGACGCTTGGCGACCACGCTGAGGCTTATCGGTTGATGTGCTCGTGTGGTGGGAGGCGTCCTTAGGCAGCTCCTGCCGACGCTTGCTTCGCAGAGAGTTTGCCTTCGCCTGGTCGGCGCTTGTCGCCGCATCGTTCGCCGCGTTAGCGCCGGCATCGCTACCTTGGCGCCGCTTCGCGTCGTCTTCCGCCCGAGCATATTCCTCCATCTTGTCGAAGAGCTTTGCCACCGTCTTGATCGGCTTTCGTGCGTTGTACTCGGCGAGAGGCCCCGGGCGGAGACCTTGTAGTGCCGCATTAATGATCGTGGTTTCATTAACATCTTGGACTCGCAACGGACTTCGAAAGCGCCGAAGCATCGACGGAGCCCTTCCGACGATTGTCGCTGATGGCGAAGAGCTGATCCGCGTGGACACGCCGGCCACGATTCCACGAAAGTTGTTGTAGAGGCGGTCGCGGATCTGCTCCCATGCGTAGATTGAGCTTGGCTCCATGGTGAAGAACCAAGACAGCGCCACCCCCTGCAGGGCGAGCGGGAGCCCCTTGGCCTTGGTGGTGTCGTCACCGCCTGCCGCCTCGATGGCGGTCTCGTACACACGCACGAACTCTCGAGGGTCCGTGTCGCCTTTATACGACATGACAGAGTTGGGAAATTTGAAGTCCTCGGACCATGGCGCCTGCTGCAGGCCCGCGGACAGCGGGGACTCTAGATCCACGCGACGTAGCGGGGCACGGCTGGATGTGGGAACGTCACGGCTGTCCGCCCTTTCGGGCGTGTTGCCCGGCGCGGCCACTGGCGGGGCCTGCAAACTCCGAGCCTCTTGCATGCCTCGCACTGCACCCCGAAGGTCCGCTAGCTCCTGTTGGAGCATGCCAAGGACCGCTAGCAGGGTGTGCTCTACGCCTGGCATGGATGAGGCCATAGGTGTGGCCGGTCGTATTGCCGGTGTAGTCAGGACCACTACGCCTGGTACAGGGACGGTGGCCACGGTCCGGTGGGCACCGATGCCACCGTCTTTGAGTACCGGAGCGGCACTGCTGGGATCGGCGGTCGCGCCATGCACGGGATGAAGCGCCGCGCGGAGGGTGGGCTCAACCGTCGCGCCGGTGGTGGCGAGGCCAACGGTCGCGTCGCTAGCGGCAGGATCGATCGCTGCATCGGTGGTGGCGGGGTCGGTCACTGCGTCGGTGGCGGTGGGGTCGATCGCTGCGTCGGTGGTGACGGGGTCGGTCGCTGCGTCGGTGGTGGCGGGGTCGGCCATCACGCGATGAGCGTCGTTGTTTCGGCCCGACCGCCCGATGCCGGGCTCGTGTTGATGCGGGGCCTTGCCGCGACCGCCTCCTTCTTCGCCGTCGATGACGAAGCTTTCTTCGGTGCCATCCTTTCTCTCGCGGTTTCGAGGCTCTTTCGTCGTCCCCACGGACGGCGCCAGCTGTTGTGGCTACAGACCAAACAGAGAAAGAGGTAGTGGGGAGTTAGGGATCGAATGACCTCTCCCCTCCTCAAGGCTTCGTCATGCTCATACATATATCCCCGAGGAGTGTCTTTACAAATGCCCCTTACACTCGAGTTCCTTTCCGAGACTATCATGTCATCGTACACGGGTTCATAACTCGCTAACAGGCTAGCTGGGTTTAGGTGGGGGCCACCCCTACGACAGGTACCTCGACCGTCGGGACTGAAAATTGTGGTTTAATTGTAGTCTGTAAATTATGACAATCAAACCTTCAAGCGGAGATCAGAGTTTACCTGGCAATCATAGTAACCAGAAAATTATGAGTATTGTCATACAGATTTTAGACCCCGAGACAACTATTATGTTAAGCATTAATACTGAACGTTATGGTTGTCTAACCACCGAGACAGTGAAGAGTTTGATTCAATAATGTTGTATATGACGGCTTTACACGTAGGAACGACACCGTTCATCTATGTGTGTGCATATGCTATAATGTATTGAGGATGGATGATGTTTGTACAGGTGGTGGCTTGGGTTTTGTGCCGCCCACGCATCGTCTGTCAGGCTAACAGGAAAGTGCATGGTAAAATGGTATAATTGGGAAGTGATTGCTATGAATTTGGTTTTGGTGCACTACCTACCATGCTATTGTCAGTTGTTTTTTTCTATTGGCATAACGATGAATGTTGAGTTATGGCACATGTGAAGAATACTTGATGCTATTGTGTTAATGAATTGTAGTTAATGGAACATGACATGTTGATCTATTTAAATGGAGAAGTTGCATTGCATGCATTCATGTCATGAGAATAGACGACCTCTGTGGCGTCTATGGTCTACTCTGTGTGGACCCTCCACGGGAGAGGAGAAAGACCTACTTCGGTAGGCACTACACGGGAGTGGAGAAAGACCTACCTCGGTAGGCACCCCACGGGAGTGGGGGTTGAGGTCCCCGTTTGAAAGAAGACGGGCATGAGGTCCCCGCATGAAAGAGGGCGGGCTTGAGTGAGCATCGACGGGTGCTCACTCCGCTATACCGGTATAAGCTAAAGAAAGGAAAGACATGTGCATGGGCATACGCATTTGTATGGTGATAGAGAAAAGTAGCAAATGCATAAATAGGGATTGATAAAGAATGAGAAAGGTTATGTGAAAATGAATAGAAGCATCTGTGAGGGATACAGAACATTGTGCACATCTGTTGTTACTGTTTTACTTTGTACTTGCTAAGTCTTCGAACTCACCCTTGCTTTGTTGATGTTTTTAGGTGTTTGGTGAAGGCGACATGCATGGGTGGGAGTAGTACACGTATATTCCCATGTACAACAGTAATTCACATATCATCTCTAATAGTTGTCATCCAAGTTTAATAGCTTCTTTGGTAGTTAGAATTAAATTTGTATGCTTATTTTGTCGTTGTGTGGTACAGAGGCTTTACTGCCAGATTTTAGCAGCAATAAATTTAAGTGGTGCAGTTTTAGGGTCGTGGTAGCATTCCGGGCTCAAGGGTTGGGCTGGGGTGTTACAGGGCGGCACAACAGAGAGCTTTTGATACTCTAAAAACAAAGCTCACAGAGGTGCCACTGCTTGCTCTATCTGATTTTATTAAAACTTTTGAGATTGAATGCGATTATAGTGGAATAGGTATTGGTAGTGTTCTTATGCAGAAAGGTAAGCCAATTGCTTATTTTTCTAAAAAATTGAATGGAGCTTAGCTGAATTATCCTATTTATGATAAGGATCTCTATGCATTGGTATGTATTCTTGAAACTTGGTAACATTACTTGTGGCCTAATGCTTTTGTCATACATTCTGACCATGAATTTCTTAAGTATTTGAAAGGTCAATCCAAGTTGAACCGTAGACATGCTAAGTGGATGGAATTTGTAGAAACTTTTCCATATGTTGTTAAGTATAAGAAGGGCAAAGATAATATTGTTGCAGATGCTTTGTCTCAAAAGAGTATTTTCTTAACTCAATTAGATACTAAGGTGCTTGGTTTAGAGAGTTTGAAAGAGTTATATGCTGCTGAATGTGATTTTGTTGAACCCTTTGCTTGCTATTCACATGAGAAAGGATGGGATAAATTTCATGTTCATGATAGGTTCTTGTTTTGTGGTAACAAACTTTGCATTCCAGATTCGTCCGTATGTTTATTTCTTATGCAGGAATCACATTGCGGGGGATTGATGGGATATTTCGGGCACGAGATGACATTGAGCATGCTAGCCGATCACTTCTACTGGCTGAAGATTAGACGTGACATTAAATGGTACATACAGCGGTGTACGACATGTCACAAAACTAAATCGAAGCTAAATCCACATGGTTTGTATCGCATATCACAATTCCTTGGGAAGACACCAGTATGGATTTTGTTTTGGAATTACCTAGAACTAAGAGGGGAAGGGATTTGATATTTATTGTTGTGGATATGTTCTAAAAAGTAGCGCATTTTATTCCTGGTCATAAGAGCGATGATGCGTCACATGTAGCTCACTTATTTTTCAGGGACATAGTGCATTTGTATGGCATACCGAAGACTATTGTTTTTTATCATGACGCCAAGTTCATGAGCTACTTTTGGAAGATATTGTGGGCTAAGCTTGGCACGAAGTTGTTGTTCTCCACAACTTGTCATTAATAGACTAATGGGCAAACTGAAGTGGTGAATCGTACTCTTAGAATGATGCTGTGAACCATGATAAAAAATAATTTGAAAGAGTGGGAAGATTATTTACCACATGTTGTGTTTGGATACAACAGGGTGGTACACTACAACTCAACTCTCTCCATTTGAAATTGTTTATAGTTTTCAGCCACATACACCATTAGATTTATTACCATTGCCTTTCATTTAAAGAGTTAATATTGATGCTTCTAAACGTGCTGATTTTATAAAACATATACATATGAAAACTAAGGAAGAAATAGAGAAAAGGCTCATCATATTACTGAAAAATGAAATAAAGACATAAAAGAAATGATCTTTGAACCTGGTGATCTTGTTTGGTAACATCTTCGTAAAGATAGAATTCCTGAGAAAAGAAAGTTTAAGTTGATGAATCATGGAGATGGACCATTCAAAGTGTTTGAAAGAATAAACAATAATGCTTACAAGTTAGAACTACCTGGTAAAGATTACAATGTTAATGTTACAATTAATGTTGTAGATTTGTCGCCTTCTTTGGTTCTACTAACCCTATAGAGTCGAGGTTGACTCCTTTTCAAGAGGGGAAGGATGATGAGTACATCACTATTATCAAGATCTCATCACACAATCATCACCTCTATCATCATATTTAAGTAACAATGACAATGACAAGACTAGTGTTGGTCCAATAGTTGAAACTTTAAAACAATTGTATAAGGGACCAATCACTCTAGTTGCAAGAGAACTCAATAAACAGGTGAATTTGATCCTAAGTTCCTTTTATTTCACTGCTAAGGACAGCTTACTACCTAATACTTCCACTTTATGTATTTTCAAGTTATTAGAAGAGCAAGAACTTGGTGCTACCATATAGTAGGTGAGAGAGGCCGACGCACCAAGAGAAGGTCCAAAAGGAGGAGACGATGACACTTCACTTATATCAGTGGGAAATGCCATCAAGGTGTTGGAATCAAGTCTACGAGTTAGAAGATAGGAGAAGACTACAATTTAGAATCTTGAGTGTGTCCAGTCTTCAATTCTGAGTTGTTTTGAGTTTTTAGCCAAGTTCTATGTGTCATGGGCTTTTTTGTATCTATAATAAGATATATTAATATTGTTTTGGGTTGTAGTATTCATTTTGGTTCAATTTTGATGTGATGGCGATGTCAAAACTTCAAATGGGCTGAAAACGAATACTTAGGCCCAAGGGAAGTTGGGCTGTTATCAAGGGAGTTGTGTGCCACCCTCATGGGCTAGCCACCATGTGGGGCCCACCTTATGGGTGCCCAAACCAATATGACCAGCCAGCCACTTCTTATATCTTTTGGTTTAAATTAGGAATTAGAATATGATTCAAGTTGTTTCCCTACTTTCTGTCCGGCTAGGCTTGTACGAAGGTATAAAGCCTTGGTCATCGTCCTTTGTAACCTTCGAACGTTAATTTTGAGTCAGAAATTTCTTACTCTTTGGTTTATGCCATATGCTGCCATGGGAGTTGAGAAGCTAACTAGTTAGCATTCCACCAAATTACCAGTTACCAGTGTTCTTATTGTTCCTTACGGACTAGCAAAGTTATCTTCCTTGATGTGGTGAGAAGATGGAGATCTAGAGTGTGTTGCTAGTTAAATTCTGGTACATGGGAGTCTGTAATTGAGATCGACAATCGTGTGCTTTCATTCATTAGAATCTACTGGATTTCAGGTTAGCTATATATTTACCGTTCAAGAGAGATCCTACGTTGTGAAGATCAGACACCCTTATATTACGTGAATACATAGAGTACTCAGCATGTCGTTTGTAACAAGAATGTAATATAGTATGCAAGGCTTACCAAATGATAACTAAATGGTTATTTTCTTGTAACATCCCAAAAGTACAGGACTATTATATTTACAAAAACAAAAATCTTTTGTTGATTTTTCCCATGTTATTTAAAATTTTCAAAGTTCATTGGAAATTTTGCTCGGTTTGCATTGAGTAATTCAATTAACCACACTAAACCTTGGATAAATAACCAACTAACTGGAAAATTCATTTGAGCTAAAAACTTAAAATTAGCTTTATCAAATCAAAATAAAATTAATATCAAAATTCCCCCAACTAATTATCGTATTCCAATAACTCCAATTCTGAAAATTTGAAACACTACCTCTCAGAGCTCGACAGTTCCAAAATTTGACTTTCAGATCCTAATATTGAACCAAAGTTTAAAATTTAAAACCCAATTAAGATTATGCTCAAAAATCAAAAATCCCCAGAAATCTTTTGGCCTTAGCCCACCTCCCGCTCGACCTCTTCTTACTGCCCCTCTTCTTTCTTTTCTCCCTTTCCCCTCTGTTTGTATGGCTACCCAGCTTGGCGCCTCTTCTTTTCTCCTCCCTCTGGACCAGCCGCAAGCACCCGCACGCTGCTGCTCAGGCCCGTCCGATCATCTTCTTCTCCCCCTGCTCCTGCCCCGCTCCTGGCACTCGCGGACGGCGGGCAAGCTCTCGCCTTCCCGTGTGGCCGAATCCAGTTGCTCTGCATCCTAGAGCAGCCACCCTCAATTTCATCTCGGCACCCGTACACCTAGTCGCCCCTCCTCTACCATCGGCCTCACCTGGCTTCAATGCCGTGCTGGCCTAGCACCATCCCATCTTTGGCATTCGCTCCCTCGCTTGCTTCAACGTTAATGCCCCGCATAGCCTGCCCTAGCCTAGCTGCGCGTTGCAACTCACTGTAACTGTAACATCCCCAGACCCACATTACCCTGGGATGCCAGTAAACCACTCCACAACTTGCCAGATTACAAAGTAAAATAAACTGGCAACATCTCCTAAAACATGTAAGCTAAGCGGAAGCATAACAAAACAAAGGTAATGGAAAACTATTTGTTGTAGGGGAGGCCCCCACCTAAACTCAGCAGGCCTGTTGAAAGGTTGTAAAGACCAAAGTGAACATGTATAATGGCAAGATTGGCAGAATTACCCTTCAGAAGGATATTTGGATGTAAGGGTACGGTTGTAAAAACACTCTCCATGAGGATATATATACGTAACGCTAGCCATGGGGGGAGGGGAAGAAGCATTGTTCACCTAACTCTCCACCACGATACTCTCTCTCTCTGTTTGGTTTGTAATCACAACAGTTGGCGGCGTCCGTGGGGACGATAGGAGCAAGCCTCAAGATCTAAGAAGGATGGCACCGAAGAAGGCTTCATCATCGGCGATGAAGAAGAAGGAAGGGGTCGCGGCAAAGTCCCGCGTTAACACCAGGGCTTTGACATCAGCGACCGTCGTGCGCGACAATCGACCCCGCCACCGCCGGCGCGATGATCGACCCCGCCACCACCGATGTGACGGTCGACCCCATCCTACGCGTAACGCCACACTCCGCCGTCGGCGTGGCAATCAACCCCGACAGTACCGGCCGGGTGGCAAGGAGCGGTGACATCGGCACCCATAGAGGCGCGACCGCTATCCCTACACCTGGTGCGGGAGCGCCGAGCGGTCCCGGTGGCGACACGAGCCCCGTCATCGACGCTGGGGTCCATCGTGTCGACGCGGTGGGCAACCCAAGAGCACAAGCTGTGGTTACGGCTGTCCCAGCAGCGCGACCAGGTGCGCCGATCACCTCGTCTACGCTGGCAGTGGAGAACGCCCGGTTGGCAGCCCTCGGCACGCTTCAGCGGGAGTTAGCAGATCTCCGTGGGGCCGTGCGGAGAATGCAAGAGGATTGGAGTCAGCAGACCCCGCTGGTGGTCGCGCCAGAGCCCACACCAGACCGGGCGGATATCCGCGACGCCCCCACATCCAGCCGTGCCTCACTCCGATGCGTGGACCCGGAGTCCCTACTATCTACGGGCCTACAGCAGGCGGCATGGCCGGAGGACTTCAAATTCCCTAGTGCCGTCGTGTTGTACAAGGGCGACACGGACCCCTGGGAGTTCGTGCGCATATACGAGACCACCATCAAAGAGGCAGGCGAAGATGACACCACGAAGGTGAAGGGACTCCCCCTCACGTTGCAGGGAGTGACGCTCTCTTGGTTTTTCACCATAGAGCCGAACTCCATCTACGCATGGGAGCAGGTTCGCGACTACCTCTACAATAACTTCTAGGGAACTACGTCGAGTGCGTCGATGTGGATCAGCTCTTCGCGATTAAGCAAAAACTATCGAAAAAGCTTCGGGAGTACTTCAAACACTTCGCGAAGGTCCGCTGCCAGGTCAAAGATGTCAATGAGACAACCATCATCAACACAGTAGTACAAGGTCTTCGCCCAGGGCCGCTAGCCGAATACAACGTGCGGAAGCAAATCAAGACAGTAGCAAAGCTCTTCAACAAGATGGAGGAATATGCCAGAGAGGAAGAAGACACGCGGTGACGACAAGGCAATGACGCCGACGCCAATCCGGTGGAGGCCACGGGGAAGAGCGAAGACTCACCGAAGGAAGGCTCCTTAAAGGGCAAGTGCAGGCAGGAGCCATCGAAGGACGCCTCCCTGCACGGGGACTCATTGGGCGATAGGCCCAAACGCAGCCAGCAGAAGTCTCAGAGAACCCGTTATGTCTTTGATGTTGAGGGCGGTTCCGAAGACAGCGCCCCCGCTGGTCGCAGTGATAGGGCTTGCCGAGGTCAGGGGTGAGGCCGAGGCTGGGGCCGCGTTGATAGGGCCTGCGCGGAGTATGGCAATCAACACCACATCCAGTGGTGCGAAGTGCACGGTAGAGGCAACCATGACACACACGCATGCACCACCATTGCGGCACTTTGGCAAAGTGTCGCCAGAGACAGAGACCTCGAGGGGGCGGCCGCCTGTCGTGGCACACGTCCAGCAGCACTTGGACGACCCCCTAAGGGTTTAGGACCAGGGTATGCAGCCTCTCGAGGGCCTCCGGTGGATTCAGGCCCATGTGCAACAACCTCAGGAGAGCCCCCTGCGAATCCATGCCCCAGAGGGAGCCCAGCGTAGGGTCATAAACATCATCTCTGGGGGCTCCTCCCTAGATTTCGCTTCGGAGAGGCAGCGAAAGGCCTACGTGCAAAGGTTACACCACGTGGTAGCATATCCGGCACAGGCACCGCCGAATTGGGCGCAGCACGAGGGCGTGGAGTTCCCCCACCAAGATCCCCTGGTCATCCAGGCTGCCATCGCAGGATGCAATGTCAAGCGTGTCTTGGTCGATGAAGGAAGTTCCACGAACATTTTGTTCGCAGGGGCCTTTGACAAGATGGGGATCCCTCGAAGTCGCTTAGGCCCCTTGAAAATTCCGCTGCAGGGCTTCGGAGGTCAGCCGCTGATGGCGCTGGGTCGGATATGCCTGCAGGTCTCCTCCGGCTGGGGCGACAATGTGAGGAGCAAGGACGCCACTTTCGACGTTGTTGATATCTAGTACCCCTACAATGCCATATTGGGCCAACCAACCCTCAATTCTTTTGGGGCAGTCCCGCACCACAGCTTCCTATGCGTGATGCTTTCAAGTCTGCAGGGTGTCATCACCATCCACGGTGACCAAGATCTAGCCCGGCACATAGAGGTCGGCACCCAAGGCCTGCATCTGGAAGCCCAGAGAGGCTCCTAGGCCAGACGCGTCAATACAAGGGCTCCGACGACACAAGCAGCAGAGGCTCCCTACCTCGCCGCCACGCAACGACAGTTGAGTGGTTAGTCCCCGACTTATTGTACTCGCTCACCAGCGTAAACGGGAATTTAATAAAGTTCACCATTTGCAAAACTAGTGTTTCCCACAGAAATGTGCAGAGGCTTGCCTCCGCACACACTCTCCGGAGTATAAATAAGACGCGGATGTTCTCCCTGCGCACTCTACTGAGTATAAACAAGATGTAGATGTCCCGCGCACATGTTAGTGTCATCACTACGCGTACTCTCTGGAGTATAACTTAGACGTGGTCGATGTTCCCACGCACTCGAGTATAAATAAGATATAGCGTCGAGGTCTGCCTCCGCACGCACTCTACGGAGTATAACTAAGATGTAGCATCGAGGTCCGCCTGCGCACGCACTCTGCGGAGTATAAATAAGACGTAGCGTCGAGGTCCGCCTCCGCACGCACTCTATGGAGTATAAATAAGACGTAGCGTCGAGGTCCGCCTGCGCATGCACTCTACGGAGTATAAATAAGACATAGCATCGAGGTCCACCTCCGCACGCACTCTACGGAGTATAAATAAGACGTAGCATCGAGGTCCTTCTCCGCACGCACTCTACGGAGTATAAATAAGATGTAGCATTGCGTTTCGCCTCCGCACGCACTCTACGGAGTATAAATAAGATGTAGCGTCGAGGTCTGCCTCCGCACGCACTCTACGGAGTATAAATAAGACGCAGCGGGGGACGCCCTCGCGTGCACTCTACGGAGTATAAATAAGACGTAGCGTTGAGGTCTGCCTCCACACGCACTCTACGGAGTATAAATAAGACGTAGCGTTGAGGTCTGCCTCCGCACGCACTCTACGGAGTATAAATAAGACGTAGCGTTGAGGTCTGCCTCCGCATGCACTCTACGGAGTATAAATAAGACGCGGATGTTGTCCCTACGCACTCTACTGAGTATAAACAAGACGCGGATATTCTGCGTATGCATTGCTGTTGTCACTATGCGTACTCTCCGGAGTATAAATGAGATGTGGTCGATGCTCCCACGCACTCTACGGAGTATAAATAAGACGCAGATGTTATCCTTGTGCATTCTACTGAGTATAAACAAGATGCAGATGTTCCACGCACGCATTGCTGTTGTCGCTATGCGTACTCTCCGGAGTATAAATGAGTCGTGGTTGACATTCCCATGCACTCTGTGGAGTATAAATAAAGCGGAGGATGACGCACAGGATACAGACGGGCAGCGCGGGCACCAGAGGCTCCCCACGCTTTTTGCAGGCCGCGTGCCGCGCAACAGGACAGTATGCCGCGGTTACAAGGGCGAGGTGCCTCACGTACAACATTTTCAAGATACGAGGGCAGTATAAGGGAAGATTAGTCCTAGCACCACAGTCCGGCCGCAACGTCTTGCAAGACGAGCTGGGCTTTGACACTATGGAGAAGGGGCGGCGCACAAGCTCAATGGCCTGCGCTTCTGAAGAAGAGGCAAAGAGACAAGAGCGCTCATTGAAGGTGCCCCCAGGGCCGTGCGGCCCCGGGACGGGCAAGCCGAAGCCTGCTACCAGAGTTGAGACCCCTTGCCGAAGCACAGGCGACAAGCCCCCCACCTCAGCAAGAGCGTCCTTGAGCTAGGGAAGGAAGGCGCCTGTGAGAGGCACCCCCCACGAGATGCCACCTCGCTAATAGGAAACAGTGGTCTACTCCCAAAGCTGCAAGTTTTATTGCTGAAGCACAAGTAAATTTCCCACCACCCCTCACCAGCCACGACCCTTATGCGCGCTGGCAAAGGGAAAACACACTGCGCTGTCACATCCACCTCGTGTTCATGGGGTGTTTGACCCCACGGTCGTCCCGGCGGCATTCGTTGCACTCGGGAGCCCTTGTTGCTACCGACGCCGGCAAAAAAGCATCGGAGGAAGCTGGGGCAAAGTAGGGGCTGTGAGTTCCAGAGGGGAGAAGACGAGTGCTTCTCCACCTGGCCACCCCCCCTTTTAAAGAGCCCCGAAAGCGCGACTCCGCTAATTGTGCCTCAAGCGTCCCATCGGCCATTTCAGGTGCATGTGAGGCAACAGTACCGTCCTGCTTCCGGTATAGGGCTCCGCCAATTATGCTTCACGTGTCCCTTTATCGCGGGGGCCCGGGAAGCAACAGACGACAAGCGACGCCCCCCAACCAGCCGTAAAGCGACATGTGCAAAGCTCCATGAATCCCGCTTCAGCTGTCCTGTCAATATCCACAGTTGACGGGAGGCAGTCATGCTCGTGAAGTCCTGCACAGACCGTGAAGGCCAGGGGCTGTGGAGCTAGGTTCGCGTAATCTGTCAAACCTACTTTGGCCTTATCTTATCGAAGGAAAGGGAACGGACCACTCGCGCGTCTACTCCGACTAGGTACCAACTCCGCTGCCACCACTTCGAGGGGTAGGAGACGGAGCGCTCGCGCGTCTATTCTAACTAGGTGCCAGCTCCGCTGCCACCACTTCGAGGGGTAGGGGACGAAGCGCTCACGCGTCTACTTTGACTAGGCGCCAGCTTTGCTACCACCACTTCGAGGGGTAGGGGACGGAGCGCTCGCGTGTCACTCCGACAGGCGCCGGCCCACCGCCACAACTCGAGGGTAGGGGACGGTCGCCGCACGTCTACTCCGACTAGGCGCCAGCTCCGCTGCCACCACTTCGAGGGGTAGGGGATGGAGCGCTCGTGCGTCTACTTTGACTAGGCGCCAGCTCTGCTGCCACCACTTCGAGGGGTAGGGGATGGAGCGCTCGTGCATCTACTGTGACTAGACGCCAGCTTCGCTGCCACCACTTCAAGGGGTAGGGGACGGAGCACTCGTGCGACTACTTCGACTAGGCACCAGCTCTGGTGGGAACGGGGTCCTGATCTTCCAACAGGCTCTGGATATGTTCGATTTGGTGGAGGCGCGACACAAATCGATTCGGCTTCCGAACAACACGTTCCGAACCCTGCAATCGCAGCACCACGTCTCCTTAGTTTATCAACCATGCGCAGCCCGGTTGACCTCGCCAAGAAGGCTAATCCTCACCTGCGAATCGAAGAACACAAGCAAGAACAAGGAAGAATACAACGGAATTGCAGATGTATTTATTTAGCACTCGAAAGTTGGGGTCTCACAAACCGATTGATGGAGGAAGCTGCAACAACTTAGTGAGTTCTGATTTGGTCAAGAAGCTTGGCTTGACCACGCGACCGCATCCACATCCATACCATATTCAGTGGTTAAATGACTCTGAAAAAGCTAAGGTAACACAAACATGCCGAGTCTATTTTTCCATTGGTGGTTATGCTGATCATGTTGATTGTGATGTGGTTCCCATGCAAGCATGCTCTCTTTTATTGGGTCAACCTTGGGAATTTGATAATGATGCTTTACACCATGGTAGTAGTAACAAATACACTTTTATCCATAAGGGAAAGAAAGTTACTTTACTACCTTTGACCCCAGCTGAGATTATAGAGGCCGATAGGGAGAGAGCTGCTGTTGCTAATGATCCAAAGGAACATGATAAATCTGAAAAACAGCAACTAATCCATTTGAAAAATTCTGTTATGCTTGCCACAAAATTAGACCTTGCTGAAATTGATGATGTTAATGATACATGCTATGCTGTTGTGTGCAAAGATGCTTTATTTTCTCTTGATAATATGCCTTGCACTTTGCCTGCTCCTGTCACTAACCTTTTGCAGGAGTTTAGAGATGTTTTCCCTGGTGAGATACCTCCAGGACTTCCACCCATTCGACGGATTGAACACCAGATTGACTTGATCCCTGGAGCGAGTTTGCCAAACCGTGCGGCGTACATGACCAATCCCGAAGAGACTAAGGAGATTCAGCGACAAGTCCAAGACCTTTTGGACCGTGGGTACGTACGTGAGAGTCTTAGTCCTTGTGTTATTCCTGTTCTTTTGGTTCCCAAAAAAGATGGTTCTTGGCGTATGTGTGTAGATTGTAGAGCCATTAACAACATTACTATAAGGTATCATCATCCTATTCCCAGGCTAGACGACATGCTTGATAAGTTGTGTGGTGCTATAATTTTCACGAAGATTGACTTGCGTAGTGGATACCACCAAATAAGAATGAAACTTGGCGATGAATGGAAAACTGCTTTTAAAACTAAGTTCGGCTTGTATGAGTGGTTAGTCATGCCTTTTGGGTTAACTAATGCACTTAGCACTTTCATGAGATTAATGAACGAGGTTTAACGTCCTTTCATTGGCAAATTTGTGGTCGTTTACTTTGATGATATCTTGATTTATAGCAAGTCAATGGATGAACATTTGAATCACTTACGTGCTATTTTTAATGCTTTGAGAGATGCACGTTTTGTTTGGTAACCTTGAGAAGTGCACCTTTTGCACGGATCAAGTCTCTTTTCTTGGCTATGTTGTGACTCCACAGGGAATTGAGGTTGATAGAGCCAAGGTGGAGGCGATATGGAGTTGGCCCACGCCCACGACGGTCTCCCAAGTGCGGAGTATTCTTGGCCTTACAGGATTTTATCGCCGCTTTGTCAAGGAATTCAGCACCATTGCGACACCGTTGATTGAGTTGACAAAGAAGGGAGTCGTGTTCCATTGGGGGCCATCACAAGAGGAGTCCTCTAATCTTTTGAAGGACAAGCTTACACACGCACCATTGCTCCAACTTCCGGATTTTTGGTAAGACTTTTGAGCTGGAATGTGATGCTAGCGGAATTGGTATTGGTGGTGTTTTGATGCAAGAAGGCAAACCTGTTGCCTACTTTAGTGAAAAATTGAATGGTCCTACTCTTAATTATTCCACGTATGATAAAGAATTCTATGCTCTTGTTCGTTCTTTAGAGACGTGGCAACACTATTTATGGCCTAAAGAATTTGTCATTCATTCCGATCATGAATCACTTAAGCATATTTGTAGTCAAACCAATTTGAATCGTAGACATGCTAAGTGGGTTGAATTTATTGAATCTTTTCCTTATGTCATTAAACACAAGAAAGGGAAGGATAATGTGATTGCTGATGCTTTGTCTCGACGCTATACCATGTTGTCTCAACTTGATTTTCACATTTTTGGTCTTGAAACCATTAAAGGACAATATGCTTTTGATGCTGATTTTAAGGATGTGTTGTTGCATTGTAAAGAGGGACAAGCATGGAATAAATTCGTGATCAATGATGGGTTCTTGTTTAGAGCTAACCGCATATGCATTCTAGTTGGATCCGTTCGTCTTTTGTTGTTGCAGGAGGCGCATGGAGGCGGTTTGATGGGACATTTTGGTGCTAAGAAGACGGAGGACGTTCTGGCCGCACACTTCTTTTGGCCAAAGATGAGGCGAGATGTTGAGCGGTTTGTGGCTCACTGCACGACATGTCAAAAAGCTAAGTCTCGCTTGAATCCACATGGTTTATATATGCCTCTTCCTGTTCCTTCTATTCCATGGGAAGATATTTCTATGGACTTTGTTTTAGGATTGCCCAGGACTAAGAGGGGGAGGGATAGCATTTTTGTTGTTATGGATCGTTTTTCTAAGATGGCTCACTTTATACCATGTCATAAAATCGATGATGCCATTCATATTGCTGACCTCTTTTTCAAAGAAATAGTTCGTTTGCATGGTATGCCTTCTACTATTGTTTCAGATCGTGACGCCAAGTTCTTGTGTCATTTTTGGCGTACTCTATGGAACAAGTTGGGTACAAAGTTGTTGTTCTCTACAACATGTCACCCACAAACTGATGGCCAAACCGAGGTGGTGAACCGCACATTGTCTACCATGTTGAGAGCTGTTTTGAAGAACAATTTGAAGCTGTGGGAAGAGTGTTTGCCGCATGTTGAGTTTGCATATAATCGAGCGGAACACTCCACCACCAAAGTAAGTCCTTTTCAGGTAGTGTATGGATTCAATCCCTGTGCCCCTATTGATATTTTACCTTTACCTACTAGTGAGAGAGTTCATAATGATGCTAAGGAGCGTGCTGATTTTATTGTCAAAATGCATGAGACTACTAAGGCAAACATTGAAAAGATGAATGAAAAATATAGGATTGTTGGTAGTAAAGGTAGAAAGGAAGTTAAACTTGAACCGGGTGATTTTGTTTGGTTGCACTTGCGAAAGGATAGATTTCCTGAGTTAAGAAAGTCAAAATTGATGCCTAGAGCTGCTGGTCCTTTTAAGATAATTGAGAAAATAAATGATAATGCATATAAACTTGAGTTGCCACCCGAGTTCGGGGTTAGTCCCACCTTTAACATTGCAGATTTGAAGCCATACTTGGGAGAAGAAGATGAGTTTGAGTCGAGGACGACTCCACTTCAAGAGGGGGAGGATGATGAGGACATCACTCCTTCGGATGCAACCGCTGATCCTCCAACCGTTATGCAAGGTCCAATGACCCGAGCTCGCATGCGACAATTAAATCTAGAGGTGAGCTCGTTCTTAAGCGATCCTTTTTATAGTTTTGAGAATAGATTGCTACCTAATGATATTATCTTGCTTAGGAACATTAGAGAGGGTCATGAAGTACATGGAGAAGGTGTGGAGGTGGAGAAGACCAGCAAGGACGTCCAAGTCAAGCCGGAGGCCCAGTCCAACTCGAGTTCGCGTCTGCCTCGGCCTTCAGGACCAGCCTGCAGTAAAACGGACGCCCAGGACGCATACGGACTCCGTTTTGGACATTCCACATATGTATGGAAAGCTAAGAAGGAGACCTTCCCAATGGCTCTTGTCCCATATCAAAATTCCTTCTGAGTCAACGGGAATCATCGAAACAAGTGAACATTTAGAATCTGTTAGGGTGTTGCGCCACCGTATTTTGGGCCGTTCGGCTTTGTATCGTGTTGGAGCCCATTAGGGCATGTCCAGGGGTTTTGCACACCCCTCACTCCTTTATATATAGCTGCCACCCCCACCATTAGGGTTGGGTTTTGCTTAGATTAATTCTGTCTTGAACAGTTTCGCCGTTCATCGGTTTGTGAGACCCCAATTTTCGAGTGCTAAATCAATACATCTGCAATTGCGTTGTGTTCTTCCTTGTTCTTGCTTGTGTTCTTCGATTCGCAGGCGAGGATTGGCCTTCTTGGCGTGGTCAACCGGCTGCGCACGGTTGATAACCTGAGGAGACGTGGTGCTGCAATTGCGGGGTTCGGGACGTGTTGTTGCGAAGCTGGATCGATTTGTGTCGCGCCTCCACCAAATCGAACTTATCCAGAACCTGTTGGAAGGTCGGGACCCCGCCCCCATCATAGCACTTTCATTAGATTAATGAACGAGGTTTTACGTCCTTTCATTGGCAAATTTATGGTCGTTTACTTTGATGATATCTTGATTTATAGCAAGTCCATGGATGGACATTTGAATCACTTACGTGCTGTTTTTAATGCTTTGAGAGATGCACGTTTGTTTGGTAACCTTGAGAAGTGCACCTTTTGCACGGATCGAGTCTCTTTTCTTGGCTATGTTGTGACTCCACAGGGAATTGAGGTTGATAGAGCCAAGGTGGAGGCGATATGGAGTTGGCCCACGCCCACGACGGTCTCCGAAGTGCGGAGTTTTCTTGGCCTTGCAGGGTTTTATCGCCGGTTTGTCAAGGAATTCAGCACCATTGCGACACCATTGATTGAGTTGACAAAGAAGGGAGTCGTGTTTCATTGGGGGCCATCATAAGAGGAGTCCTTTAATCTTTTGAAGGACAAGCTTACACACGCTCCATTGCTCCAACTTCTGGATTTTTGTAAGACTTTTGAGCTGGAATGTGATGCTAGCGGAATTGGTATTGGTAGTGTTTTGATGCAAGAAGGCAAACCTGTTGCCTACTTTAGTGAAAAATTGAATGGTCCTACTCTTAATTATTCCACGTATGATAAAGAATTCTATGCTCTTGTTCGTTCTTTAGAGACGTGACAACACTATTTATGGCCTAAAGAATTTGTCATTCATTCCGATCATGAATCACTTAAGCATATTCGTACTCAAACCAATTTGAATTGTAGACATGCTAAGTGGGTTGAATTTATTGAATTTTTTCGTTATGTCATTAAACACAAGAAAGGGAAGGATAATGTGATTGCTGATGCTTTGTCTCGACACTATACCATGTTGTCTCAACTTGATTGTCATATTTTTGGTCTTCAAACCATTAAAGGATAATATGCTCTTGATGCTGATTTTAAGGATGTGTTGTTGCATTGTAAAGAGGGACAAGCATGGAATAAATTCGTGATCAATGATGGGTTCTCGTTTAGAGCTAACCGCCTATGCATTCCAGTTGGATCCGTCCGTCTTTTGTTGTTGCAGGAGGCGCATGGAGGCGGTTTGATGGGACATTTTGGTGCTAAGAAGACAGAGGACGTTCTGGCCACACACTTCTTTTGGCCAAAAATGAGGCGAGATGTTGAGTGGTTTGTGGCTCACTACACTACATGTCAAAAAGCTAAGTCTCGCTTGAATCCACATGGTTTGTATATACCTCTTCCTGTTCCTTCTATTCCGTGGGCAGATATTTCTATGGACTTTGTTTTAGAATTGCTCAGGACTAAGAGGGGGAGTGATAGCATTTTTGTTGTTATGGATCGTTTTTCTAAGATGGCTCAATTTATACCATGTCATAAAACCGATGATGCAATTCATATTGCTGACCTCTTTTTCAAAGAGATAGTTCGTTTGCATGGTATGCCTTCTACTATTGTTTCAGATCGTGATGCCAAGTTCTTGAGTCACTTTTGGCATACTCTATGGAACAAGTTGGGTACAAAGTTGTTGTTCTCTACAACATGTCACCCACAGACTGATGGCCAAACTGAGGTGGTGAACCGCACATTGTCTACCATGTTGAGAGCTGTTTTGACGAATAATTTGAAGCTGTGGAAAGAGTGTTTGCCGCATGTTGAGTTCGCTTATAATCGAGTGGAACACTCCACCACCAAGGTAAGTCCTTTTCAGGTAGTGTATGGATTCAATTCCCATGCCCTATTGATACGGGGTCGCCCGATCTTCTCGACGTAGGATGGATACTCGCGGGAGTCTTGATGAATTGTAGCTATCCTCCAATGCCAATGCAAGGGACGAACACTCTTTAATCCGCCAAAACACAATCGCGTCGATTTCGCCGACCACCAAGCGAAAATCTATCGTGCACCCAATTCCCAGCGGAAAGGCCGAACGATCTTGATTGAAGAACACTCCTAATTCCCTCACGGAATTTCAGCAACAACGATAAACTCGAACAAAGTTCAATAGATTGATTATTCTCAAAGGTGGTCTGAGCCCTTTGGCTACCAATACATGGTTTATATAGGACCTTGGGACGTCCATAGAGTCCACAAACCTAGTACAACTCAACCCTATATGGTTTTAGATACGAACTCTCACAAAAAGGAAACTAGATTTTACAGCCGTCACATTGTTTCGGCCATAACTTTTGATCCGTGATGAATTTGATGTTGGGGCCAGATCCATTGCGTAGCCCTTGAAAATATCTTTCCAAGGAGTACAAGAACACCCAAATCGGACTCCATTTGTGAAAGTTATGACCTTTTTAGTAAGTGCCTGTCAGGCTGTCCCGAACCGAATCCGAATTGAATTCTGAGTTGAATCCGAGTTTGAATCCAATTGGGCTTGTGGGAGGTACGAATTTGGCTGAATAATCTTATCCAAAACTTGTAGTTTATGTCCTTGGGCTCCTCCCTTTTGCTCTCCCACTGAATGGCCTTTCTTCCTTCATGTCTTTGACACCTAATGTGGTTATCCTCTTCCTTTTGCGTCTCCATTGTTTTGCCATCGACAAACCTAAGAATGCACCATTTAATGACATGAGGTAGTATTCTATTCTTATGAATAATAACATTATATTTAGTTCGGAATGAGTTCACCTGACAATGTTTGATGCGGCTCAATAACTCTTTCCAGTTGAATAATATATTTAACTGAAAAGTACAAGACACGTGCGTATCCGCATCACCTATTGATATTTTACCTTTGCCTACTAGTGAGAGAGTTCATAATGATGCTAAGGAGCGTGGTGATTTTATTGTCAAAATGCATAAGACTACTAAGGCAAACATTGCAAAGATGAATGAAAAATATAGGATTACCGGTAGTAAAGGTAGAAAGGAAGTTAAACTTGAACCGGGTGATTTTGTTTGGTTGCACTTGAGAAAGGATAGATTTCCTGAGTTAAGAAAGTCAAAATTGATGCCTAGAGCTGCTGGTCCTTTTAAGATAGTTGAGAAGATAAATGATAATGCATATAAACTTGAGTTGCCTTCCGAGTTTGGGGTTAGTTCCACCTTTAACATTTCAGATTTGAAGCCATACTTGGGAGAAGAAGATGAGGCTGAGTTGAGGGCAACTCCGCTTCAAGAGGGGGAGGATGATGAGGACATCACTTCTTTGGATACACACAACACTCCTCCACTTGACATTCAAGGACCAATCACTAGAGCTCGCGCCCAACAATTGAATTTACAGGTGAGCTCGTTCCTAAGTACTTCTTTTTGTTCATTTGAGAATCAATTGCTACCTATTGATTTAATTATGATTAGGAACCATGGAGAAGACCTGGAAGTACTTGGAGAAGGGCTACGAGGCGCACAAATCCAGCAAGGGCGGTCGAATCATATTGGAGGCCCAACTCAAGCCGACTTCGAATCCAATGCGGAGTCCAGGACCAGGCCGCACCAAAACAGACGCCCAGATCGCATCCGGGCTCCGTTTTGGACGTTCTTCATATGTATGGAAAGCTGAGAAGGCTACCTTTCCAATGGCTCTGGTCCCATGTCAAAATGCCTTATGATTCAACAGGAATCGTCAAAACAATTGGGCATTCAGAATCTATTAAGGTGTTGCGCCACCGTCTTTTGGGCCGTTCGGCTTTGTATCTTGTTGGAGCCTATCAGGGCGCATCCAGGGGTTTTGCATGCCCCTCACTCCTCTATATCTAGCCGCCACCCCCACCATTAGGGTATGGGTTTTGCTTAGATTAATTCTGTCTTGAACAGTTTCGCCGTTCATCGGTTTGTGAGATCCCAACTTTCGAGTGCTAAACCAATACACCTGCAATTCCGTTGTGTTCTTCCTTGTTCTTGCTTGTGTTCTTCGATTCGCAGCGAGGATTAGCCTTCTTGGCGAGGTCAACTGGGCTGCGCATGGTTGATAACCTTAGGAGACGTGGTGCTGCGATTGCGGGGTTCGAAACGTGTTATTCGGAAGCCGAATCGATTTGTGTCGCGCCTCCACCAAATCGAATATATCCAGAACCTGTTGGAAGATCGGGACCCCGTTCCCATCAGGTGTAGACTCCGCTGAACGGACTGCGCCGCGAGCGCTCCCCGAGGCGGGGGGGCATCTTCTGGCGTGCCTTTCCATCGCGAGGGTGCGTGTCGACATCGGGGGCAGACCCGGGACTGCCGTGCGAAGACGAAGGTGCCACCGATGGTGGAGCCAGGTTGTTGTACATATATTCCCGAGCGGACACGTGGAGGGGCGCTATTGGTGTGCTGTCAGGCCCCTTGGTGCGACCGCCGCTTGACCCGGCGTGGCGCGCACGGGTAGGTGCGCCACTATAGTGGCAATTGTGGGGAGGTGGGTGGTTCGCCTCCCAGCAGTTATGCTCATCGATGGTGTGGGAGACACAGGGGTTTTAAATACCCCTTGCGTTACGCCACTTGCACTTTCTTCGCCTTGCCTTCTAGCTTCCGGTCACACGTCCCAATTTCCTGTCTTCCTTACTTCCTCCTACATCGCAGAGCTCTAGGAGGACGATGGCATACGACAGGGCGCGTGCCCAGCCGGCCGATGACAGCGCCGTCTTCTGGCGGCCGTCGCCGCTTGAGGTGGGGTACACACTCGAGGGGCGCGGCTCTGCGCCTGTGGACAAATGGTGGACGGCGGTGAAGAGAGCAGGGGGTCCGTGCTCCCGCGTCATGGGCTCGACGCTGGTGACGGAAGAGACGATTCGAGGCCTTCTGCACGAGGGGAAGCTATCGGACCGCCGGGAGGTGCGACTGCCTGCGGGCGTCGAGATCGAACCACACCCCAAAACGTCAGAGGCGATCGTGTTCGTCGCCTACTTCGAGGCTAGGTTGCGCATTCCGGCCACCGGGCTTGTCAGGGACGTCCTGCGGGCCTTTGGGCTTGAGCTGGTGTAGATAACGCCGAACGTGATAGCCCATCTTGCCATGTACAGCTGGGCGGTGCGCACAGAGGCATGCTGGCCGACCGCGTCATTGTTCACGTTTCTCCATGATGTCCAGTGTGCGGTGGAGGATCAGGGGGACGGGGCATTGCCTGGCTTCGGCAGCGTCAACCTCGTCTTGTGGCCGTAATGCGAGAAGATTTTTCCCGCGAAGTCAAGTCGGGCGGAGTGGGAGCCGGACTGGAGGAGGCGGTGGTTCTACCACCGTGTGGCGAGCGGTAGCGGCCTTGAGTGTTCGGGACGGCCGGTGGCGATTAACATTACGTCCGGCGTGCGAGTAGACGATGATGATGAGTGGATAGCATGGAGGCTTGTGGGGATCACCGCCTGCTTCAATATGTGTGACCTCGCTGAGGAGTTCATCATGTATGGTGTGGCGCTGCTTGCTGCGGAGTGGCGTGTTACTCCTGGGAAGCTTCGGTGCGACAACGTCCGCCCGTCCGTGTCTTCACTGTCGAGACCCTTCGGTCCGCGAAAGTTGTGCTGGTGCTTGCTTTCGTATGCTATTCCCCGAGGCTGTTGCTTTTATAACGTTCCCTTGTGCCCCTCGTAGGTGCTTCCGTGGAAGACGTGGAGCGTGCGGTGGGCGTATTCCTCAGACCGTACACAGCTAGGGAACACACACTCTGCACGGCTACGACCGCGGAGGCAGGCCTGGGGCGGCTAAACCGCGTGTGTGAAGCTTTGGATATTAGGGTGCCAGAGCGCGCTGTTCTAGCCGCGAGCCCACCTCTTCGTGGTTCCACGGGGGAGGGAGTACCAGCGGGCACGGGTTCCAACTTAGCGGAGCGTGTCGAGTTGGAGGCAAGCGCGTGTACTGCATTGCCGGCAATCAATGCTGAGGCGGAGCCGTTTCCCACGGAGGATGCTGGGGCGTCGTCTGTCCCTGCGACGGTGGAACTTCCCCCTGCGGCGGTTTCCGAGGCAGGGCCACCCTTTTGTTCATCGAAGGCAAAGCGGCCCCGCATACAGTCGCCCCTTCGGTCGCCGGGGGGGGGGGTTCATTGTAGCGAGCAAGGTCGAGGCCTTATGGGACTCCGACTCCAACACCGAGTGCCTCAGTGTTCCTGCGGCCCCGATCAGGTCTAGAGCTACCGGGGGCGAGGGCTTGGTGGTGCTAAGCTCCGACACAGAGGCCCCCCCTCCAGATGGGGGGCTGGGGATGCTGAGATCCTTACGGATTCAGGAGGGGTTGAAGGTAAACATACATTAGTTGGTGTGACCCGCTGCTCCTTCGCGGGGCTGACCGCCATATCCCCTTGCAGCAACATGGTTCCCGGAATGTGGGAAGCCCTCAGAGCCTGAGGACCGTCGCTTGGAAGGGGCATCTGGCACCGGGGAGGCTATCGCCGCGGATGCCGCCCGACGTCTAGCGGACTTCATCCCTCGCGCGGAGGTGCTGGCAGCATGGCGGGGGCCACGGATAGCGCGACCGCAAGCCTAGACCGTGATGCGCTGCAGATTTGCGGGCCTGGACTACTTGAGGCGGTGCTAGAGGTCTCCGAACTGAAGGTAAGTGCCTGACCCTAAGCAGCACGCGGCCGTTGGGGGTGTACTGATTGCTTTATCGCACAGACCTTCGCCCTCAGCTGGGCGTTGCAGGCGGCCCATGTTCGAGAACAGGAGGCCTTGGAAGACCGGCTGCGCGCCGTCGAAGGAGCTCTTCGCGCGTCGGAGGAGGCGCGTTCCGCTAAGGATGACTGCATGCGGCTCCTGGAAGCGGAACGCGCGGGGGCCGTCTCATATGCCACGGAGCTTGTGGCATCGACTCGGCAGGCAGCGGTGGTGGAGCGTGACAGGCTGCTCCAGTAGGTTGCCGTACTGGAGGAAGAGAACGGCTGCCTTGCTGCATCTCTGCGGGAGCGGGATGAGGCGCTGGGTGCTGCCTCGGCGACGGCGTGGGAGGCTATGCTGGCCCTGGAGGGTACCCTTGAAAATCTCGTTGCCGAGGTGCCGCCCCACTCGTTCGGACCCGAAGAGCTTTCACGGACACTTCGACAGATTGCGGAAGTGGTCGATCTTGCTCAAGCGGCCGCGACGTCCTTTGGCAATCATTGCTCCTATGTGACTGCATGCCTGGTGTGTGCCCTTCTGGGCAAATCGCCCCTCGGCGGGTGAGGCTTCGTCGTAGAAGGTCATCCGGGGCGAAGCCGGGTGAGTAGTATTGGTCTGGCGGGTTTTGTAAGCACTTTGCAGTAGTATGGTAGTATGGTAGTTCGAATTAGATGCACGAGCGCTCCGTCCCCTACCCTCCGAAGTGGTGGCAGGTTAGCTGGCGCCTAGTCGAAGTAGACGCGTGAGCGCTCCGTCCCCTACCCTCTGAAGTGGTGGCAGCCGAGCTGGCACCTAGTCGAAGTAGACGCACGAGCGCTCCGTCCCCTACCCTCCGAAGTGGTGGCAGCGAGCCGCGCCAGTCGGTAGACACATGAGCGCCCGCCCCTACCCTCCCGGTGGTGGCGCGAGCCGGGCGCTAGTCGGGTTGACGCGCGAGCACTCCGTCCCCTACCTCCGGTGGTGGCGGCGAGCCGGGCGCCTAGTCAAAGACGCGGCGAAGCGCCCGCCCCTACCCCAAGTGGTGGCGCGAGCCGGGCGCCTAGTCAAAGTAGACCCGCGAGCGCTCCGTCCCCTACTGTTGGGCAGGATAAGGATAAAATTGGTTTGGGGAGTGACAGGGGCCTAGCTCCGCAGGTCCTATCCCCGGCGGTCGATGGGGGACCTCACAGGCGCCACTGTTTCACCGCAGACCGAGGCGGGATCAATGGCGTTCGGCACATGGCGCTGTACGGCTGGGAGGGAGGTGTCTCTTGCCCCCCGTCCGTTGCTTCGGGCCCCCCGGGATATGGGGACACGTGGAGTGTAGTTGGCAGAGCCCTGTATCTGGAATGGGGCAACACTATTGCACCATGTTCCCCTGGGGCAGATGATGGGACTCTTGAGGTGTAATGTCTGCGGTCGTGCTCCCGGGGCTCTTTAAAAGGGGCGAGTGACCAGGTGAAGCGGCACTCGCTTTTCCTAGACATCCCACACCCGCAACTTCTGTCGGAACTGTTGTCCCCGGTGTGCCCCAGCTTCAGCGAGTAACGTCGAGGTCGTCGGAGCGCGGCTGATGCCGCCTGGGCGATCGTGGGGTCGGACATCCCGCCCATGCAGGTGGATGCAACGCCGCGATGTGTTTTCCCCTCGCCGGCTGGTGCGGGGTGGTGGGCAATTCACTTGTACTTCATCAAGTCCGCTCCTAGCTTTGAGAGTAGACTTCTATGTCACGTCAGCGAGGTCGCATCCGGCCGCGTTGTCCCGTGTAGGCGCCTGTTTGGGCGCTTGAGATGAGGAGGGGTCTTGCGCTTGCGGTGCTACAGGGAGCCGTGCTGCTCCAAGGGCAGGCTCCGACTCCTCCAGCTCAGGGCGGCACGCCTTGGGGGCCTTGGGCGCTCTCCGTCTTGTGCCGCCTTATTGGGGCGATGCTGCGCCCGAGCTCAAACGTCAATGGGTGTTCGCTGAGTACCTCCCCGCGCCGGGAGATCGCGCCCGTGTGGGCGCCTTTGCCAAGCGCGTTGTAACACCCCAGGACCCACATTATCCTGGGATACCACTAAACCACTCTACAAGCTAGCTAATTTACAATAAGATAGCAACAACTTCTAAATCATGATAAACTAAGCGGAAGCATACTAAAACAAAGGTAATGGAACACTAATAGTCAAGAAACAACCGCTATTAATTTTAACCAATTAAAGCGAACCACAGCCTAACATTAATAATTATGCATGATCAACAATGAGAGTAAAGATGAATGACCGGAGGCTACACTTATTTATTACAATATGAAACATCATATGGTGTGTGACAGTGATGTGCCGCTCTACCCTTCCCATGCATGCTCGAGAAGTCACCTAGAAGGGGGAAGCAAGAGTAAGATAAAAATCTCAGCAAGCAAACTGTTTAACAGGCTATTCAGACTACAAACAAATATACAACATCATTAAAGTATCCACATGTCCACATCCACAATGTGCATCTACATTCATTATCAAGCTAATTAAACTACAATGATATTAAGCATCATTATCCATTTTCCATAATGACCATAATTATAGCCTCAACCATATCTACTACCAACAATGATAAAACATTAGCAAATAAATCTTGATTAATTACTTCATATCTTTCACCACTACCACTACCAATGACAATAAAGCATTAACATGTTTTACCTCACTAACTTTATTATTTCTTATATCTACAACTGCTATCAATAATTACCACAAGAAAGAAGAATCTCATAACACAATCACAGCCCCTACCATACAACAAGGGATGAACCCCAATGCACGACCACAGCCACTTTCCTCATACCACAAGTGACTCTTATGAGCCAATTCCGCATTACAACTATAAGCGGCGACATCAACAATGCAAATGTCATGACATGTTATGAATGATATGATAATCATAACCCACAGGAATTTAACCACGAAGGTCAATCACATAACCCACATTCGTTTCACCAAGATCATAATCAATTGATCTATAGTGAATCCTACCACATAGACCACAATATATTTATCAAGATTGCTACCACCACAAGCACAAGTATTCACTAAGAATACCACCACCAAGACCATATAATACCAACTTCAAGGGTATCGATATGATACTCATAAATTTAACAACGAGGAAATATCTTCATATCCACCATGCATTTACTTTCATATACCACAATTAGCTCATTACGTAAATTACTACAATACTACCAAAACTCATCCAAACATGGCAATTGATTAATATCTTGCTACCACATTTTTACTCAGAAAACATGTAATCATGGCATATCATTTATCATTACGAAAAATCATGCATATTGCAAGTAGTAAGAATAACGGGTTAAACGGCAGCACATCCGCTACGTTTACTTGCCTCTACCGGCGAAGCGACGAAATCACGCGCGTTCAGAAGCAAAACCGCCTGTCCAAAAAGGTACCACTCAGCACACATTACAACAATGAAAACGTGACTCTCGAAGAAAAGATATCGCTAAGCCCCAAAACCCCACAACATCCTTCCCCGCGTACGGTTCTACAATCTTTCCACTGCAGTGGCGCTACTTAACATTTTCCTATCTTTAACAATATAACACTAATCACAGCAAAAGATATATATCTAGATTCCTCAATTAAATACCTACACTTTTCATGTAGATCACATATTTTTATTTTATCATTAACAAGGTGATATCTAATGCACAAAACAGAGGACGTCCTCTGTTCTGAAAGTCAGGACAGCCGACTTGTAATGCATCCCCAGAACAGATCAAGGCTCTAAAAATTCTGGTTCTTTTACAGAAGCTATATTACTGAATTTCCTACGACTTTCTCAATGGTGGCCAAAAAATTAAAAATCATCTTCTACCCCTAATTCCCATATGAACAGTGGTCTGTCCCTGTCTGCACCCCTGACAGACAGCGAGATTCCAGACCCAGGTACGCCTAAATTACGCAGCCAAAAAATCTGGACAAAATATAGTATATGCATATCGTCGTCCTCTACATTTTTCCTTTTGAGGAGACCCTTAGGAAAAATCATTTTCGAGGCCTAAAGAGCACAAACAGCAACACTGCGCGAATCAATCTACAGGCAAACAGCAGGGATTCTCTAATTTGGGGTTCTAAATCCTAATCCCCACCAAAATCTTGGGCTAAGAACCCTAAAATAGTAGAAATCAGAGGAATTTGGATGAGAAAGAATTACCTAGGGATTTGGGATCACCCCTCTTCTTCTTCCCTTCTTCTCCTTCTCTTCCTCTCCTTCTTCTCCTTCTTCTCCTTCCTCTTCTCCTTCCTCTCCTTGCACAAGGGCAGCACCAAAGGGGAGGGAGAGGGCGCAAGGAGGGTGGGGGTGGCGGCTTGAGGTGGGAAAAGGGGGAGGGAGGGCTCCAAGGGGTTTATAAAGGGGATGCTAGGGTTTTGGATGGGGTACGGGCCCCCGTTTGGGCTGTCTGGCCCAAAAAGGCTGGCCCACCCCTCCAGAAAGCCCAAAACCTCTTAATTAATTATTTTCATTCTCTTTTTATTATTTTATACTATTCCAAAGAATTTATTTTCACCTTCCGCGATTTACCGAAAATCCAGGCGTCTCCGCGATTAATTTAAAAACTGACGCCGAAACGACGTTCAGGATATTACATTCTCTCCACCTAAAAAGGATTCGTCGTCGAATCTAACTCCTCAATCCACGAGATAAAAGGGCAATCAAGGAAAGAACAACCAAAGGATAGAGCATCCCAAAGGAACCACAACTATGGGTACTCTTCCACCTCGAAGAGCTCGGGCTCTTCTTTAGCATCCGGTCTTTAAGCTTCCACGTCGCCTTCCACTCAAACTGGCTCGTCCAGAGGGCCTTCACATACTTCATGGCCCTCTTCCTCACGGCCAGTTCTGGTGAGTCCACGATTCACGTTGGTCTAAGCCGAACGTCCGCATAACTCTTCGACCAGCTCTGAGTGGCCAACAGGTCCTGCCATTTTGGCAAAATTTCTCACAACAACTATTAACCACTTTCTGTATCTGTCATTCTTTTTATCACACTTCCCTCTATTAATTATAATCGGGATAATACATTGTACCCCTTTAACAGAATTTGACCACAGATTCCATTTACAACATTCTACTCGAAACACAAACAATATCTTTTACAAATAGAACACAATAAAAGAAGAATAAGGGATTCTCAAGCAATACACTAGCAACTAACTTCCCTTCAAAGGACCACGATCCAAACCAAATGATTCTCCACAAAACCTTTTCCACTCTCCAAACAGACAATTGGAGAATCAACACCACATAAGCCAAGAGTGAAAATCACTCGACAGACCAAAACAATCATTTTCTTTTTCCTAGTTGGAAAAGACTACACCTCAACATGAAACAATTCAATTTGCAGATGACCTCTGCCAAAAACACACAGCACAAACAAGAATCAAGAGAGCATCTCACTACTCGAGATAACAATAATTTCTCAATCCATTTCTTTTAATATTTTAACTTCCTTGAACCAAGAATTTCCAAATCATCGCCCAACACACCAACTCATTTACTGCATCTCAAAGATGCTATCCACGATCCTCACACTACTGGAATATCACTTTGATCCACTATTCCCACACGGAGACATTGGGTCTCTAAGGTTCTAGCATAACAAAAGGTAAAGCTCCAACTCAGCTTTCAAGACTCCTACAACAACTCCCCGTATAAGATAGGGAAATCCTCGGGTGAAAACCCTACTACTCCACAATTAACATACACTCAATTCTTAACATCGATAAATTATTTGGCTACAAGACAATCATTCCATTTAAATCATATTCTTTCCAAGGATTATCCCACGAGAATAATATATCATCCAATATACCATAAACATCGTGATATTTAAGGCTTCCACAAAAACATCTACTAGACCACCACTACCCAGTTTCCATCAAGCAACAAAGAAAACTTCGCAACTCAAATCGGTTACCCTTTTCTTAGGAGAAGAGGTAAGAAGAAATAAATTCCAGCACACGGCACAGAAAAATTCGTTACCATTCACAGTAGCCAAAAGACCAAGAGAAAATCAAATAGCAATGAGGTTGAAAAACACAAGATGAGACCATCTGTACCTTAAATACTTCTAGTACAACTTTTTCTTTCAATAAAAAATAATTTTTCTTTGATAACAGCATCCCGCCAATTCCAACAAAAGATGTTCGAAGTCCACAACGTAAGATTCGAATAAAACCAATACAATCATTCAACACGCCGCTTTACTCAAGGCAATATTGGCTACCACACAAGTCTTAAGGTCCAAAAAGAAGACCCCAACCGCGAAACTCAAATCCTTAAATTCAATTAGTAACATGGAACTAACAAATTCCTTCATTTGTAAAGCATTCAACACCATAAGCACAACTATATGCTATCAATTGTATTAACAACAAGATAAAACATTCTTTGCAAGAATCATCATATCCTCTTATTCCATATTTTTCCAAAAGGAACACCATAAATAGCTTCATCATGTTCTTATTATCTAAATAAGATTCCAACTACTTAATTTAGGAAAACCTAGTGCATAAGCCCCCATATTAAAACAAAACTTTTTAACAAGATAATATAGAACATGACAACCTCACAAACATGCTAGTATAAATTTCTTATTAGATTTCATACATTTAACTCTTACCAATGCTTAACTTCTAATTTAGCACAAATTGATTGCACTCCAGTCATTACTGTCAATAATTGATTATTAATTTTCATCATCATAGCATTAATGATCCTATCTCTGTTTTGCAATCGCAAAAACAATTATGAGCACAGATTCACTATTCCACCTTATATTTAGAAATTAGAACAAAATAACTTTAAACATCAATAATACCAGCTTTATAAGACAAGATTCCACAATTCAATACATCAACATTCATCTAATTCTTTATACATGTTTCAATAATTTAGCATGGCAAAAGTTACATGAATTTAGCGGTTGTGCATGCTCATCAAGTATATAAAGAGAGGTCACATTGAAGATTAATACTACTGAGCCAATATTCCAACACCTCCTTACTTAACCATCCCGAGTGGTTAGATTAATTACTTATAAAGATCAATCAATCCAATATATCCAACAAGTTGGAATTTTAAACAACCACAAATATCGAACCTTTTTTTATATTCCTCAATAACTGCATGACTTCTAAACATGTATCGACAAATTCTTAGCCACAGTTCTTCTAGAAACTACAACAGGACAATATCATATTAATCAACCTCACTTCTAAGGATATTGGTAGAAATTAATCATGTACCACGCTAGCATTTCAACTTGATAATTCACAACTTATCAATTATTTACATAATTGCCATCTCCTACTTAGATACAACAAAACATCACAAATGGTTTCAACACTTTATTTTAGAAAAGAGAGGAATCCATCTTCTACAGTCGAAATATCTCAAAAGAAATGCATAGAGCCAAGGCTTTTACAAATTAACGAACTCCCAACATAAAGTTTTGATTCCTTTTTAGAATATCAAACGAATAAAAGAGTCATGTTTCCAGTAAGAAAAATGGAACAAACACAGAAAATACCAGTCTCTCCAAAAGCACTACTCACGAGCAGCAAACAACCCATCAATCAGAAAGAAATAATATTTGATCTCAAGAACAATTGGAGGTGTCGTAGGGGTGGCTCCCACCTAAACCCAGCTAGCCTGTTAGCGAGTTATGAACCCATGTACGATGACATGATAGTCTCGGAAAGGAACTCGAGTGTAAGGGGCATTTGTAAAGACACTCCTCGGGGATATATGTATGAGCATGACGAAGCCTCGAGGAGGGGAGAGGTCATTCGATCCCTAAATCCCCACTACCTCTTTCTCTGTTTGGTCTGTAGCCACAACAGCTGGCGCCGTCCGTGGGGACGACGAAAGAGCCAAACCGCGAGAGAAAGGATGGCACGAAGAAAGCCGTCATCGGCGCGCGAAGAAGAAGGAGGCGGTCGCGGCAAGGCACGCATCAACACGAGCCGGCATCGGCGGTCGGGGCGGCGGCGGCGCTCATCGCGTGATGGCTGACCCCGCCACCACCGACGCAGCGACCGACCCCACCACCACCGACGCAGCGATCGACCCGCCGCCACCGACGCGGCGGCCGACCCGTCACCTGCGACGCAGCGATCGATCCACGCCATCTGGCGGCGGCGTTGGCCTCGCCACCACCGACGCGACGGTTGAGCCCACCCTCCGCGCGGCGCTTCATCCCGTGCATGGCGCGACCGCCGATCCCAGCAGTGCCGCTCCGGTACTCAAAGACGGTGGCATCGGTGCCCACCGGGCCGTGGCCACCGTCCCTGTACCAGGCGCAGTGGTCCTGACTACACCGACAATACGACCGGCCGCACCTATGGCCTCATCCACGCCAAGCGTAGAGCACACCCTGCTAGCGGTCCTTGGCACGCTCCAACAGGAGCTAGCGGACCTTCGGGGTGCAGTGCGAGGCATGCAAGAGGCTCGGAGTTTGCAGGCCCCGCCAGTGGCCGCGCCGGGCAACACGCCCGAAAGGGCGGACAGCCGTGACGTTCCCACATCCAGCCGTGCCCCGCTACGTCGCGTGGATCCGGAGTCCCCGCTGTCCGCGGGCCTGCAGCAGGCGCCATGGCCCGAGGACTTCAAATTTCCCAGCTCTGTCACGTCGTATAAAGGCGACACGGACCCTCGAGAGTTTGTGCGCGTGTACGAGACCGCCATCGAGGCGGCAGGCGGTGACGACACCACCAAGGCCAAGGGCTCCGCCGCCTGCGGTGGCGCTCTCTTGGTTCTTCACCATGGAGCCAAGCTCAATCTACGCATGGGAGCAGATCCGCGACCGCCTCTACAACAACTTTCAGGGGAACTATGTCGAGCGTGTCCACGCGGATCAGCTCTTCGTAATCAAGCAGCAATCGTCGGAAGGGCTCCGTCAGTACTTCCGACATTTTGCAAAGGTCCGTTGCCAGGTCCAAGACATTAACAAGACCACGATCATTAACGCGGCACTACAAGGTCTCCGCCCGGGGCCTCTCGCCGAGTACAACGCACGAAAGCCGATCAAGACGGTGGCAAAGCTCTTCGACAAGATGGAGGAATATGCTCGGGCGGAAGACGACGCGAAGCGGCGCCGAGGTAGCGATGCCGGCGCTAACGCAGCGAACGATGCGGCGACAAGCGCCGACCAGGCGAAGGCAAACTCTCTGCGAAGCAAGCGTCGGCAGGAGCTGCCTAAGGACGCCTCCCACCACACGAGCACATCAACCGATAAGCCTCAGCGTGGTCGCCAAGCGTCCCGCCGAGCCCGTCACATCTTTGACGTTGAGGGCGGTTCGGAAGACAATGCCCCCACCGGCGCGGGGTAGGGCTCGCCGAGGTCGCGGCCGGGGCCGGGGTAGAGGCCGCGAGGAGTGGACCCAGACGGAGCACGGCGATCAGCATCGCCCGCAGTGGTGCGAGGTGCATGGCCAAGGCAATCACGACACCCGCTCCTGCACCACTATCGCAGCGCTCCGGCAAAGCGCCGCCCGTGACAAGGCGCTGGAGGCGCGGCCATCCGTCGTGGCACACGTCCAGCAGCCCTTGGACGACCCCCTGTGGATCCAAGACCAGGAGCCGCAGGCTTATGAAGGTCTCCGACGGTTGCCGACCCAAGTACAGTGGCCTCCAGAGAGCCCACTGCGCGTCCACGTCCTAGAAGGCGCTCGACTAGAATCATACACGTAATCTCTGGAGGCTCAACCTTGGAGTTTGCTTTGGAGCGACAATGCAAGGCGTACGTGCGGCGACTACACCACGTGGCGGCCTACCCACCGCGCGCACCGCCGGCCTGGGCCCAGTACACGATCACCTTCACCCTAGCCGATGCTGAGGGCGTGGAGTTCCCTCATCAAGACCCCCTGGTCGTCCAGGCCATGATCGCCGGGTGCGACGTCAGGCGAGTCCTAGTTGATGGAGGAAGTTCTGCGAACGTCTTGTTCGCAGCGACCTTCGACGGATGGCGATTCCTCGCAGCCGCTTAGGCCCCTCAAAGATCCCGCTTCAAGGTTTTGGAGGTGAGCCCTTACTAGCGCTCGGTCAAATATGTCTGCAGGTCTCCTTCGGACGGGGCGACAACGTGGCGGATGCGGACTCTACATTCGGCGTTTTGACATTGGTACCCTACAACGCCATCGGGAAGACCGACCCTCAACTCCTTGGGGCAGTCCGCATCACGGCTTCCTATCGTCAAGTGCGAGCCCGCGGGACATCATCACCGTCCCCGGTGACCAACATATGGCCCGCAACATCGAGCATGGCACGAGGCTCACATCGAAGCTTCGGTGCGGTTCCTAGGTCCGCGCGCCCTCCAAGAGCCGAGGCTCCATACCTCACCGTCGCGGCGTCGGTCAAGCGGTTAGTTCTCGCCTTTGTAACTACCTACCCGCAAAGCGGGGCTTTAATAAAGTTCGCCATTTGCAAAGTTGTTTGTTTCTTACGCAAAGCGCGGGGCGAGTCCCGCGCACTCTCCAGCGTATGAATAAGGCGCACGGTCTCGCCTCACGGGTTCACGGCGCACTCTGCGGAGTCTAAACTAGAATAAGGCGCTACGGTCTCCGCCTATCGGGTTCACGTGCGCACTCTACGGAGTATAAATAAGACGTCGCGGGGGGACGCCCCGCACGCACTCTACGGAGTATAAATAAGACGTAGCGATGAGGCTTGCCTCCGTACGCACTCTACGGAGTATAAATAAGACGTAGCGATGAGGCTTGTGTAAGACCCCGGAGTAGCAACTCCAGAATCTTCTGTGTGATACCGTACTAGTCCCAGATCAAAGCTAGTGCACACAGTTAAACAGATATGATACATAACCAACAGCGCTTTATTACAATAATCGAGAATACAGACCTCGAAGTCTTTTATTACAAATGAGGTTTTAAGACCTCACACCAAACAGAAATTACAGCGGAAGCAAAAGAAACTTCATCAAGTCCCATCAATACGCCACAGGCAATTGACTGGGGAAACGCAACCTAGAAATCTGGAAAGCCTCCGTCGAATCCATCCACGAAGTAGTCGTAATCCGCCTCTTGAGCTTCGACCTCCTCTGAGATTTATTTTAAAGTGTAGTATGTGAGTACATAAAGTACTCCGCAAGTCTTGGGAAAGATGCAGTAGATGCAGGGCTTAACAAAGGAAGGTTATATGGTTCTTTTGCATAAAGCAGCATTTTATTTCAAATACCATTATGTAATTTCGAAAGCACCAATTTAACAAAATAGTTGCAATACTGAAACTAGATACAATTTTCTAGTGAAGGTTCCAACCACTATCACTAGTAAACACGCTCTAACCGCCAAGGTTTAAAATTACGGGTTCCATCCACCCTCACTGGCTCCATCCGCCAGGACACACACTCCCGAGAGTTCCAACCACTCCCGAGTTCCCAAAACTTTTGTTTTAAAATCAAAACCAAAGGTCTACCATGTGAATGCATTCCTTGCCCGCCCTTGACCGTGGGCACGGCTATTCGAATAGTTTTATTACTCTGCAAAGTGTGTACAACTTTACCCACAAGAGATAAATTATCTTAATAGTCAACATGCTTCCTTTGGCATGAGACCCAGATAAAATATCACAAAGCCTTTACCTCACTCCAGTCGAGTTAGATACCACCCGTTGAGGTTTCACCGCTGAAGGGTTAAATCCACCACAGTCAGAAGCCCCCTCTTGCGCCATGTAAGTACAGTAAATCCCTGTCCCTCACTATAAGTAAACCAGTAAATCTCTGGCACTCATTTTCCACTAGTGGTACCTAAACTAAACTAACGTAAGTTATTCGGCTAGGTCGTACCCATATAGACTTGTGGTTGTACGGTAGTGCTTAGTTTGGACAAACACAAGAGTCGGTCCTTAATTGACTAGGCGGAACATACACTTTACAAGATCTCGTGCTTACCGCACCAACCCAAACCAACCATCCGCCCAAGTCTAAAATCAATTTTCACCATTTTATTTTATTTAAAAAGAACAGTGGCAACACCAATCGCCACTAAATTTCTGAATACAACAGACTAGTTTAAAGAATTATAATTTCCCATTCCAAAGTTACAAGGTTGAATAGCATGACTAAGCATTTTACTACCATTCTAAAATTTACAAACAACATAAAAATCTCAATAATGAGACAAGGAAAGCCTAGGGTGACAAAGGTACAAGGTAATCAACATCAAAGGAGGGTATAACAATTATTGGATTAACTAATAACCTTTAGACATAAGTTATCATTTTATGTAACATAGCAATGCATCTAAATTTAAAATAATAAAATGATTTTGGCAAACATAGGCACAAGATGATCAAAGGAGACTTGCCTTCTTGCACGCCGTATGGAACTTCTTCTTGTGGATCGGAAAAATCTTCGGCGACGTCGGGTTCTACGCGCGAAACGATAAATGCAAATAAATAAATAAATACAAATAAAATCATAAAAATATAAAATATATACTGGAAGGAAGATATTGAATTTAGGAAAAAGAATCAACGGATTCGGAGTTCGGATGACGGAGAACGAGCGATCGGAGGATCAAACGGATTGGAAATTGCAGGAAAATTGCAAAACCGAGGGAATATTCTCTGGAATCTTATTTTTGGCTGATTTTTAGATTTATTTGAGTGTATGACAAGCGGGGCCCAGTTGTCATTGATCGAAAGAAAAAAATGGCCAACTAACAGGGAAAGGAAAATTTTGCATTTCTCTGGACTTGAACACAAGACCTCATAGTTGCAAACCAACAACTATACCGCTGTGTTGTGCAATCACATGTGATATGCTTCTCACAACCAGAGAGGTGAAGTATTGAATCACGGATAGGAAAGAACAGCCAAGTTCACGGCCACCAGGGACAGTGAGCAACCGCGCAGCTCCGACGAAGCGACGTCCAGGGCGCCGGTGACCGACGGCGGTGCCGCGCAACTCCGGCGAAGCGGCCAACTAGGAATTCTACACGTATAAATACGCGTATGGGAGAGAAGGGAGTTTGCATGGCCCATGCATGCAACAAGAACCACAGGAGATTGATTAACAAGGCTTGTTGCGAGATAAAAGAGGTGAAGCTCTCGGGCAAGAGAATTGGGAAAGCACTCACCGGGGACGAGTAGCTGTGAAGAAGACCGGGCGGCGGGCACAGACAACGCACGGCGTGGTTTCGGCCAAAGATGGAAATTGCACGGGGAAAAGGAAGTGTTGGCAAAGGAAAAAGGAAGAGGGTGACACGGTCACAAAGGTTGTATTTATAGGCTTGGAGGGAGAAGAAACGGATTGCAACGGCTCAAAATTAAGGCAACGGCGGTTTTCAAGTTGAAAGGTTAGAAACTGAAAAACGGATGAATAAATGGCTAAGGTACGGTATTTTTGATTGCTTGATGTAAATGAGGATGTCCCTTGCTGCACGCTATTAATTTTGGTTGGGGAAGTTTTGGTTTTATTAGCTCTTATTAACCCTAGCTTTGCTTCTAGAAATGAAATGAAGAGAGAGAGAAGCAGCAGCCCGCATGGGAAGAAGATGAACAGGAATGGCGTGAGGAAGGAATAAAAGAAAGGGAGGGAGAGAGAGAAACGTGAAGGAAAGAAGATAATGCTGGCTGTGCACGGATGGAAAACTAAGTGGTTAAGCGTGCTGGCTTTGGGGCAATCCTTTGATGGGTGACCCTTTGGGAATCTCCTCTTTTTTTATTTTTTTTTATTTTAAAAAAAAGGGAGAAGTGCCAAGAATATTAGTTTGAACCTAGAAAAATGAGAATGGATATTTTTCTAGAGATTTAAAATTTTGAATATTGGAATTCGAATTTTTGGAGATTTGAATTTGAATTTAAATTTTGAATTCCAGGTGAGAATTGGAATTGGAATTTGAATTTGGGAATTCAGATTGGAATCAGGATTTTGATATTTTTCCTCCAGTATTACACAAATAATCCAAATAAAATCCAAATATTTTTAAATAATTATTTTAGAATTAATTTTAAAGAAGACAAATTTTTGGGATGTTACAGCTTGCCTCCGCACGCACTCTACGGAGTATAAATAAGTCGTAGCGATGAGGCTTGCCTCCGCACGCACTCTACGGAGTATAAATAAGACGTAGCGATGAGGCTTGCCTCCGCACGCACTCTACAGAGTATAAATAAGGCGTAGCGTCGAGTCGCCTCCGCACGCACTCTCACGAGTATAAACAAGACGCGGGTGTCCCGCGCGCGTTAGCGTACCCTCGGAGCATAGCTAAGTCGTGGTTGATAGTCCCACGCATACTCGGAGAACAAATTAGGCGCGGATGTTTTCCCTCGCACTCTACTTGAGTATAAACAAGGCGGATGTCCGCACTGCGCGATGGCGTACCCTCCGCGAGTGACCGTGGCCGTGGTTGTAGAACCACACCCCCTCCGGAGTACAAACAAAGCGCGGATGTTTTCCTGCGCACTCTCGAGTCTAAACAAGGCGCGAAGTCCTGCGCTGCGCTGGTGTTAACACCACGCGTACTCTCGGAGTATAAACACGGCGTGAATCGTTCCCACGCGCTCGGCGGAGGCCACACACAGCGGCGCGGGGCTCCGGAGGCCGTGAAGGCCCGCAAACCACGCGTGCCGCACGGGCATGGACGGCCGCCGCGCGATGCGAGGCGAGCACGACTCCTACATGCCGATCAAGCGGCGGCGTAGGAGCTCGATGGCTAAGCGCCTCTGCGAGCGGCGGCCGAAGCGGATGCCCTCGGCGGAAGTGCCGTGCGGTCGCGACCTCGGCATGGAGTGGGCGCTGGCGCCATCGGCGTCCGACCGGGATGTGGCGTCGTCCCGAAAAAGTCGCTACAAGGCGGAGAGCGCCTAGGACTCCCCTCGGGGCCTACCGCCTCGAGCCGAAGGAGCCGAGCCTGCCGCGGCGGCGTGGCTCCTGACAACACCGCCAGCGCCGCGACCCCATCTCGGGCGCTGGCAGGTTTAACGCCGCCTTGCCCGGCCCAGAATGCGATCTATTATCGAAGCGACAAGCAACCCAGATGAAGTACAAGTGAATTGCCCATTACCCCGCACCAACCGCGGCTCTTCGACGGGCGGCCGTGGACGAAACACACCGCGGCTTCGCATCCCCCACCGGGACGGGAAGCTCGACCCCGCGGTTGCCCAGGCGGCGTCAGCCGCGTGCCGGAGCCCTCCACGCTACTGCTCGAAGTGCGAACAAGCCGAGTGTGGGGTGCGGGGTCTGGGAAAGCGAGTGCCATTTCGCTCGCCCACACCGCGGATCACGCCTCACCTGTCCAATCGGCGCTTGCAAACACAGCGCAGCAGTGGCGCCCGTGAAGCCCCCCACTTGCTGTTACCAACAGGGCCTACGGAGCTACGTCCCTGACATTCCATCATCCTACATTACCCTTACCCCACCCGGCAGCACAAAGTCGCTTGCGCGTCTACTGCGACTAGGCGCCCGGCTCATTGCCACCACTTGGGTAGGGGCGGGCGCTTCGCGCGTCTGCGACTAGGCGCCAGCTCGCTGCCACCGCCCGAGGGTGCGGGGCGGGCGCTCGCGCGTCTACTGCGACTAGGCGCCATCTCCGCTGCCACCACTTCGGAGGGTACGGGACGGAGCGCTCGCGCGTCTACTGCGACTAGGCGCCAGCTCCGCTGCCACCACTTCGGAAGGTAGGAGCACATTGACATGGCGGGAATGGACGATCATGCTTATATACCACACCGATACATACAAAGTCACACCCTCAAAGCGAGTACAAGGCCCACCAAGCCAAAGCTACTCATTCGACTCCGTTCGACCGATCCTCTGTGTCGAACCCTCACCCGTTGAGTGTCGGTTCGCCCAGAAGCTCCGCGCCTCCTCGGCCCGCCACCAGCGCCGTAAACGTCGACGAGCTACGATATCAAAAACCAGCAGCCGGTCCTCATCGCTCAGCCGCTGTGAATGAAATGGTGCACGCGGTCAGGAAAACGAGGTAATTTTTGACTTTATTCATTTGTAACATGGGGGTACATAAGTCACAACACACGTTGAAGTACAAGAAACCCAAGGTCACACCTGCCTCGAGCCGCCGGCACCGTCGTCATCACGCCGAGCGACTCCGTCCAGCCACTCGCCAAGGCTTCCCCCGGCGTACATATTCCGCCGCAGCTCTACCTTTGCGCGGCCTCTCCGATGTACTCCCGGATCCGTTCGTGGAAAGCTTCGAGCGGCGGGCGCACGGCTCGCCTGACACGAACATCACTCCGGCCCGGCAGTATCTCGGTGCGGGTCGCCCGATTCAGCGGCGTGACGCGGCCTCGATCTTGGAGAAGAGCCACGCCGAGCAAAGCGGTCGCGTCTGAGCAATGGTTGCCAAGCGGCGTGGCGGCGGCTGGGTGGTCGGCTGCTTCCGATCCGTTGAAGGGTCGCGGAAGCTCCTCCGCCCGAGGAGGCGCGGCACGCCGGCCGCGAGATTCTCAACGGGCCTTCCACGGCGGCATGGCTTCCCATGCCGTCACGAGGCCTCCCCGGCGCTGATCTCGTTCTCGTAGAGATGCACAAAGATGGCCCTTCTCTTCTTCCAGCACGGCAACCTGTTGGAGCAGGCCATCTCGCTCCTCCAACGCCTCCTGCTGAGCCTGGGCCGCAAGATCCGCTGCATAACCAATAACCCCCGCGTGGTATGCTTCCAAGCCCCGCAGGCGGGCATCCTTAGCCGCATGTGCCTCCTCCGACGCAAGCAGAGCCTTCTCCGCGGTGCATACCCGGCCTTCTAAGGCCTCCGTTCGGATCGCGCGCGCTGCGGCACCCGTCAAGGGCGAAGGTGCGCACAACACAATGTCGATCACGGCATCAAAGAGCTTCGCGCTACCACAGGTCGCAGGCTTACCCTCATTTCGGAGACCTCCAATACTCTGTCTAGTAGCCCTGCCGCCCGCGCGCTGCGGCGCTGTTGGTCCAAGCGGCGGCGGCCTTTGTCATTGCCGCTCGCGAAGCGCGCGGCACCGGTCGGGGACAAAGTCCGCCAAACTCTGTGCGGCGCCGGCAGCGACGGCGTCCCCATCATCAGACGTCCTTCCCAACTAGACGCCCTCGCATGCCGTGGGACACCTACGCGCGGAGACAGGCGTTGCTGCAAGGGGTCATGGCAGTCAGCCCTCTCAACGTATCTGAGGCACCGTCAATGTACGTTTACCTCCAGCTTCGCCCAAGTCCGCCGGGATCCTCGCATCCTCCACCTCCTCACCGGGCACAGCAAGCTCTGTGTCGGTGCTCAGTTCCACCAAGCTTTCGCCCTCAGCAGTCGTTTATCCGAGCACGCGCGAGATCTTGAGCATTCGCGCCCCGTCGGGTCCCACGAGTCTCAACTTTGCCCGCGGCGAAGCCCTGAGAGAGCGATTATGCACGCGAGGCCTCTTCGCTGCGGGGAATAGCGGTGGCCACGCGTCAGAAGAGCTCGCAGGAGGCCTCACCACGACGGAAGCACGCCCGCCCCACATCGCCGTGGCGACAATTGTCTCCACGACGGCGCCCGCAGCGGTGTCCATGCGCCTCAGTGGCGTGCTCCACAAGATTGGGGCCAGCGTGGCGCTCCTCCTCCCATGGGACGCAAGGGGTGGGCTCGGGACTTGGACGGGCGCTCGGGCACCCTCACGCCCAAAGCCGCATCGCGGTTCAACCGCCCAAGCCACGCCTCGCGGTCGCAGCCACGTGCAGTGCGTGTTCCCTGGCCGTATAAGGCCCGAGAACTGCGCCCACCGTGCGCTCCGTGTCCTCCAGAGACACCCCTGCGAGTGGCCAAGGGGGAAGTTAACACAACATGCTTAGTACCCCATATAAAAAGCCGAGCCCCAACACTTACAGCGGTCGATGGGTCTCGGCAGCGTGCACACACCCGGGCGTACGTTGTCACGTCGAAGCTTCCCAGGAACAAGACGCCACCCGTCAGCAAGGGGTGCCGCGCCATACATGACAAGCTCCTCCATGAGGTCGCGCACATTGAAGCGGGCGGTGATCCCCACAAGCCTCCGCGTTATCCGCTCGTCTTCAGCGCCTAGCGGGGTGTCGGGCGCGGGGTTGACCACAACTGGCCGCCCCGAACACTCAAGGCCGCTACCACTCGCCACGCGATGGTAGAACCACCACCTCGTCCAACCGGGCTCCCACTCTGCCTGGCCCGACTCCGCGGGAAAAATCTTCTCACAGCCCGCGCGCAAGATGAGGTCGACGCAACCGAAGTCGCACAGCGCCCTATCACCCCGCCCACTCGGTTCACACCGGGCGTCGTGGAGGAATGCGAACAACGATGCGGTCGGCTAGCATGCCTCCGAACGCAAGGCCCAGCTGTACGCCGCAAGGCGGGCTATCACAGTCGGTGTTATCTGCGCCAACTCAAGCCCGAAGGCCTGCAAGACGCCCCCGACAAGTTCGTGGCGAATCCATAACCCGGCATCAAGGAAGGCGGCGAACACGATCGCCTCCGCCGTGTTGGGCGCGGTTCGATCTCGTCGCTCGCTGGCAGCCGTACCTCCCACGGTCCAACAGCTTCCCCTCGCGCAAAAAGGCGCCGTCGTCTCCTCCGTCACGTCGGGCCCAAGGCGCGGGGCGCAGACCGCCCATCCTCCCGCGCCGCGCCGCTCGCCCACATCTGCCGAATCCGCTCCACGAGTGTATCGCCACCTCGGCGGCAACTCCCGCTGAAGATGGCCCGACACCGGTGGTGGGCGCGCACCTCATCTTCGCTATCATCCTCCTACCTGCGTGCCGTCCCGCGAATAAGGGCGCAGCAAGAGATAAGAAAGTGGGGCGGGCAGCGAGGAACTTGAAGCTTCGGGCGGTACAAAGGAGGTGGTCTAACTCGGGGTATTTAAAACCCCTTCACCTCCACGATACCGCCCGAACGTAAATGCGGAGGCGAACCACCCACCTTTACGCAGCGAGAACCGTCGCGTCACTTCCACCCACACGCGCGGGCCGGTCGGGCACCCAATCAACGGCCACGACACGCCACGACACACCAATGGTGCCTGCGCGTGGCGCGTCCGGGCCCGGCGACTAACCTCGCTCCTCCCGGCGCGGCTTCGCCCGGCGGCGGTGATCCGCCCGGCCTCGCCAAGCACTGCGGCCGGGGCTCGTAGCGACCCCGCAGCAGCGGGCCACTCCGGTGCGGTGTTACCAACAAAATGTCCGTAGGGCATCTTGCTCCACCTTCGGGGCGATCTTGTTCTAATAAATAGGCGCCGGGGCGATGAAGCCCTATTTATGAGAACAAGACCATCTTAGGCGTGGCGTGGGGTGCAGGTTTGGCAAGCACGGTGCTCCACCACGGGTATATATCGTGTACCAGCGGTCGCTCCATCGGGAAGCGCAACCGACGGAAGTCAATCGGCGCGACTGCTGGGCGGAAGCTCAAAAGTTGGGGCGACGCGGCCGGCTGCGTATGGGGCGCCGCAACCGTGAAAACGTCTGGCGCGGCCGTTCATGCGCGCATGACGTCTGGCGCGGCGTTCGAGCGCACCACGGCGTCTGCACGGCCCGAATCAAGGATCGAGATTCGCCCCGGCATCGCCGGGCAACTCAGCGGAGCGACCGTTGTTGAGCGAGCCGTCCGCTGCGCGCCGACTACATCGCGCCCGGCGATCGACCCCTGCACCGCCGCGCGACCGCCTCGCTGACTGTCGCGGATATTCCACACCGGCACCGCACGGAGTCACACCAGTCCGAGCCTGCGAAGTCTTCGCCTCGGGGGGGCCACTCCGACTCCGCCATAGATAAGCCCTTCACGCCCTTGCCGCACGATATACCTTTCCACTCTTACGCAACCACTTTTGATACTCTAAATGTGTCCCATGCCTTTTAGTAGCGCGGATCGCGAGAGCGCCGGCCGGCGTGGTCGATCGCTGGCGATCCGCACCAACCGGCGCAAGCTTAACCGTCCAGCTCCGTCTTCGCAAGCGCACGTGCAACTCGCCCGCCACAATAGCCCGCTGCGGACCCTCGGCCGACTCCGCCTCGTTCACGGTCATACAGCGTCACGAGCCGCGAGGGACGGAGGGCCAAAGGACTCGGCGGCATGGCCCGGCTGTGAAGCCCTTCACCATAAGAGGCTCTGTCGTGGGGTGGCCCCACCTAAACCCAGCTGGCCTGTTAGCGAGTTATGAACCCGTGTACGATGACATGATAGTCTCGGAAAGGAACTCGAGTGTAAGGGGCATTTGTAAAGACACTCCTCGGGGATATATGTATGAGCATGACGAAGCCTCGAGGAGGGGAGAGGTCATTCGATCCCTAACTCCCCACTACCTCTTTCTCTGTTTGGTCTGTAGCCACAACAGGAGGCCTAATGGCACCCAACAACTGCAATATACTGCTAACCTGAGAGAAATTCATTAACCGCAATAGGTCAAGAATTGGCCAAAATCATCTCAAGGAGGAAACACTTCTAAGAAACTTACCCACGACATACGCAACTAAGCTACCCAAGGTAACTGCATCACTATCCCCATACCACGAACGGTGGTATAAACTAGCAATGCCCAAGGCAACAGCTGCAAACCCTACCTCTTATCATTGATTATCCTCTCTCATAGCAGTCATAGAAACAAATCATAAGCATACAAGATTATCTCATAGCATGAATCATCAATATAGCATGTCAAAAGCATAAATGCAATGCTTGATCCATCCCATCCTACTGTGCGTCAATGTGTCAATATAATAATTTAATTACCACGGACCTAAAGCCCGCTCTGATACCAACTGTAACACCCCAGGACCCACATTATCCTGGGATGCCACTAAACCACTCTACAAGCTAGCTAATTTACAATAAGCTAGCAACAACTTCTAAATCATGATAAACTAAGCGGAAGCATACTAAAACAAAGGTAATGGAACACTAATAGTCAAGAAACAACCGCTATTAATTTTAACCAATTAAAGCGAACCATAGCCTAACATTAATAATTATACATGATCAACAATGAGAGTAAAGATGAATGACCGGAGGCTACACTTATTTATTACAATATGAAACATCATATGGTGTGTGACAGTGATGTGCCGCTCTACCTTCCCATGCATGCTCGAGAAGTCACCTAGAAGGGGGAAGCAAGAGTAAGATAAAAATCTCAGCAAGCAAACTGTTTAACAGGCTATTCAGACTACAAACAAATATACAACATCATTAAAGTATCCACATGTCCACATCCACAATGTGCATGTACATTCATTATCAAGCTAATTAAACTACAATGATATTAAGCATCATTATCCATTTTCCATAATGACCACAATTATAGCCTCAACCATATCTACTACCAACAATGATAAAATATTAGCAAATAAATCTTGATTAATTACTTCATATCTTTCACCACTACCACTACCAATGACAATAAAGCATTAACATGTTTTACCTCACTAACTTTATTATTTCTTATATCTACAACTGCTATGAATAATTACTACAAGAAAGAAGAATCTCATGCCACAATCACAGCCCCTACCATACCACAAAGGATGAACCCCAATCCACGACCACATCCACTTTCCTCATACCACAAGTGACTCTTATGAGCCAATTCCGCATTACAACTATAAAGTTGCAGTTGTTTATAAAATAACTTCACCACAATATATTGCATAAGTATGCAAATGATCTTTCCACAATGCAATGCATATGCATGCTATGCTCCACTGCACCTTTACCCAACAAGGTAAAAGTGTGCATCGTGCTCGACAATGCGATCTTTGTGTCAGATCTGATCGCGGCTATAAGCGGCGACATCAACAATGCAAATGTCATGACATGTTATGAATGATATGATAATCATAAGCCACAAGAATTTAACCACGAAGGCCAATCACATAACCCACATTCGTTTCACCAAGATCATAATCAATTGATCTATAGTGAATCCTACCACATAGACCACAATATATTTATCAAGATTGCTACCACCACAACCACAAGTATTCACTAAGAATACCACCACCAAGACCATAATAATACCAACTTCAAGGGTATCAATATGATACTCATAAATTTAACAACGAGGAAATATCTTCATATCCACCATGCATTTACTTTCATATAACACAATTAGCTCATTACGTAAATTACTACAATACTACCAAAACTCATCCAAACATGGCAATTGATTAATATCTTGCTACCACATTTTTACTCAGAAAATATGTAATCATGGCATATCATTTATCATTACGAAAAATCATGCATATTGCAAGTAGTAAGAATAACGGGTTAAACGGCAGCACATCCGCTACGTTTACTTGCCTCTACCGGCGAAGCGACGAAATCACGCGCGTTCAGAAGCAAAACCGCCTGTCCAAAAAGGTACCACTCAGCACACATTACAACAATGAAAACACGACTCTCGAAGAAAAGATATCGCTAAGCCCCAAAACCCCACAACATCCTTCCCCGCGTAACGGTTCTACAATCTTTCCACTGCAGCGGCGCTGCTTAACATTTTCCTATCTTTAACAATATAACACTAATCACAGCAAAAGATATATATCTAGATTCCTCAATTAAATACCTACACTTTTCATGTAGATCACATATTTTTATTTTATCATTAACAAGGTGATATCTAATGCACAAAACAGAGGACGTCCTCTGTTCTGAAAGTCAGGACAGCCGACTTGTAATGCATCCCCAGAACAGATCAAGGCTCTAAAAATTCTGGTTCTTTTACAGAAGCTATATTACTGAATTTCCTACAACTTTCTCGATGGTGGCCAAAAAATTAAAAATCATCTTCTACCCCTAATTCCCATCTGAACAGCGGTCTGTCCCTGTCTGCACCCCTGACGGACAGCGAGATTCCAGACCCAGGTACGCCTAAATTACGCAGCCCAAAAATCTGGAAAAAAATACAGTAGGTGCGTATCGTCGTCCTCTACGTTTTTTCTTTTGAGGAGACCCTCAGGAAAAATCGTTTTCGGGGTCTAAACAGCACAAACAGCAACGCTGCGCGAATCAATCTACAGGGAAACAGCAAGGATTCTCTAATTTGGGGTTCTAAATCCTAATCCCCACCAAAATCTTGGGCTAAGAACCCTAAAATAGTAGAAATTAGAGGAATTTGGATGAGAAAGAATTACCTAGGGATTTGGGATCACCCCTCTTCTCCTTCCCTTCTTCTCCTCCTTCTCTTCCTCTCCTTCTTCTCCTTCTTCTCCTTCCTCTTCTCCTTCCTCTCCTTGCACAAGGGCAACACCAAAGGGGAGGGAGAGGGCGCAAGGAGGGTGCGGGTGGCGGCTTGAGGTGGGAAAAGGGGGAGGGAGGGCTCCCCAAGGGGTTTATAAAGGGGATGCTAGGGTTTTGGATGGGGTACGGGCCCCCGTTTGGGCTGTCTGGCCCAAAAAGGCTGGCCCACCCCTCCAGAAAGCCCAAAACCTCTTAATTAATTATTTTTATTCTCTTTTTATTATTTTAGACTATTCCGAAGAATTTATTTTCACCTCCCGCGATTTACCGAAAATCCAGGTGTCTCCGTGATTAATTTAAAAACTGACGCCGAAACGACGTTCAAGATATTACACGCATTTGGTCACTCGGCTCTTCTGTAGAGACGTAGGCCATTGAGCCCGTGCGCCTCGCTCCTGCACTCACGGCCGCCCATCCATGTAGTGCACGCGGTTTGCTGGAAGCGCGAGAAGCTTCTGGAGTCTGTGCGTCATTGGGTGTAGACTCCAACGAGTGCCTGGGAATATCGTCCACATCTTATTTATACTCCGGAGAGTACGCGTGGTGATAACACTAGCGCGTGTGCGGGACATCCGCGTCTTGTTTAGACTCAGTAGAGTGCGTAGGGAAAACATCTGCATCTTTGTTTGTACTTCGGAGAATGCGTGGGACTATCAACCATGACTTACTTAAGTTCCGAAGGGTACGCCAACGCGCGCGCGGAATGTCTGCGTCTTGTTTATACTCAATAGAGTGCGCAGGGAAAACATTCGCGTCTTTGTTTGTACTTCGGAGAATGCGTGGGACTATCAACCACGACTTACTTAAGTTTCGGAGGGTACGCCAACACGCGCGCAGGACGTCCGCGTCTTGTTTATACTCAGTAGAGTGCGCAGGGAAAACATACGCGTCTTATTTATACTCCGCAGAGTGCGCGCAGAGGCGTCCCTCCGCTACGTCTTATTTATACTCCGTAGAGTGCGTGCGGAGGCGGACCTCAACGATATGTCTTATTTATACTCCGTAGAGTACGTGCGGAGGCAGACCTCGACGCTACGTCTTATTTATACTCTGTAGAGTACGTGCGGAGGTGGACCTCGACGCTACGTCTTATTTATACTCCATAGAGTGCGTGCGGAGGCGGACCTCCAGGGGTGTGTGTGCGGAGGTTAGTCTCCGTGCGGTGCGCGTGCGGAGGTGAGTCTCCATGTGGTGCGCGTGCAGAGGTGAGTCTCCGTGCGGTGCGCGTGCGTAGGTTAGTCTCCGTGCGGTGCGTGGGAACATCGACCACGTCTTTATACTCCAGAGTGTACACGTGGTAATGACACCAACACGTGCGCAGAATTCCGCGTCTTGTTTATGCTCAGTAGAGTGCGTGCAGAGGCAAGCCACCGCACGATTTTTGGTGGGGGGCATGAATAGCTTCGCAAACGGCGAACTTTATTAAAGTCCCGTTTGCGCAGGTGAGCGAGTACAAAAGGTCATGGACTAACCATTGTTGTCGTGGCGGTGAGATGCGGAGCCTCTGGTGCTTGGGCTGCCGTAGGGTGTGTACGCAGCGCGCTGACTTAAGGGCCTCACTGGACTCCCAGGGATGGGCCTTAGGTTCCATGCTCCAAGTGCCGGGCCATGTGCTGGTCACCAAGGACGGTGATGATACCTCGCGGACCCGACAGTTTCACACAGAGGAAGCCATGGAGTGGTACCGCCCCAAAGGAATTGAGGGTCGGTCTCCCCAAAATGGCGTTGTAGGGATACTGGATATCAACGACATCAAAGGTGGCGTCCCTGCTCACCACGTTGTCATCCTGGCCGAAGGAGACCTGCAAACATATTTGGCCCAGCGCGAGTAGCGGCTGACCTCCAAAGCCCTGCAGTGGAATTCTTGAGGGGCCTAGGTGACTTCAGGGGATCGCCATCTGGTCGAAGGCCTGTGCGAACAGAACGTTCGTGGAGCTGCCCCCATCGACCAGGACACGCCGGACATCGCACCCAGCAACCGCGACCTGGATGACTAGGGGATCCTGATGGGGGAACTCCACGCCTTCGGCGTCGGCGGGCGTGAAGGTGGTTGCATGCTGCGCCCAATCTGGCGGTGTATGAGCCGGGTACGCCGCCACGTGGTGTAGCCTCCGCACGTAGGCCTTGCGCTATCGCTCCGAGGCGAACTCCAAGGAGGAGCCTCCGGAGATTACGTTGATGACCCTACGCGGAGTGCCCTCAAGGGCATGGATCCGCAGGGGGCTCTCCTAGGGCTGTGGCACCTGGGCTTGCATTCGCCGGAGACCCTCCTGAGGCTGCGGCTCCTGATCCCGAATCCTTAGGGGACCGTCCGGTGGCTGCTGAACGTGCGCCACGACGGGCGGGCGCGCCTCGAGATCCCTGTCTCTGGCGACGCTTTGCTAAAGCGCCGTGATGGTGGTGCAGGAGTGGGTGTCATGATTGCCTTGGCCGTGCACCTCGCGCCACTGTGGGCGGTGTTGGTCACCATATTCCACACAGGCCCAACCGTCACGGCCCTGGCCTCGGCCTCGCCCCCGACCTCGCGAGCCCTGACCCCGCGGTTGGCGGGGGCATTGTCTTCCGAGCCGCTCTCGATGTTGAAGACGTAGCGAGGTCACCGGGACGTCTAACGGCCGCGCTGAGGCTTGTCAGCCGGCGTGTCCTTGTGCTGGGAGGCGTCCCTCGGTGACTCCTGCCTACGCTTGCTCCACGAGGAACTTGCTTTCAACGGGTCGGCGCTCTTTGCGGCACCTTCCGCTGGGTTGGCGTCGGCCTCGTTGTCCTGGCGCCGCCTCGCGTCTTCTTCCGCCCGGGCATACTCCTCCATCTTGTCGAAGAGCTTCGCCACTGTCTTGATTGGCTTCTGCGCGTTGTATTCGACTAGCAGCCCCGGGCGGAGGCCCTGTATCGCTGCATTGATGATTGTTGTCTCACTGACATCTTTGACCTGGCAGCAGACCTTTACGAAGCGTTTGAAGTACTCGCGGAGCCTTTCTGATGGTTTTTGCTTGACCACAAAGAGCTGATCCGCGTCGACACGCTCGACGTAGTTCCCCTGGAAGTTGTTGTAGAGGCGGTCACGAATCTACTCCCATGCGTATATGGAGTTTGGCTCTATGGTGAAGAACCATGAGAGGCCACTCCGTGCAACGTGAGCGGGAGCCCCTTCGCCTTGGTGGTATCGTCTCCGCCCGCTGCCTCGATGGCGGTCTCGTACATGCGTACGAACTCTCGGGGATCCGTGTCACCCTTGTACAGCGTGACGGAGCTGGGGAATTTAAAATCCTCCAGCCACGTTGCCTGCTGTAGGCCCGCCAATAGCGGGGACTCCGGGTCCACGCGTCGCAGCGAAGCACGACTGGATGTGGGGGCGTCCTGGCTGTCCGCGCGCTCGGGCGTGGGCTCCGGTGCGACCACCGACGGGGTCGGCTAACTCCGAGCCTCTTGCATTCTCCGCCTGGCCCGGAGATCCGCCGGCTCCCGCCGGGGCGTGCGAGAGCTGCGGCGGGCGTTCTCCACTACGGGCGTGGATGGGGTAATGGGCGCGTCCAGACGCATGGTCGAGGTAGTCGCAACCACCCCCTGGGGCCTTGGGTTGCTCATCACATTCTCATGGTGGACTCCGGCGCCGATGGCAGGGCCCATGTCGCCGGAGGGGCTGCTTGGTGCTCCCGCACCGGGTGTAAGGATGGTGGTTGCGCCTCGGCGGGCGTCGGGGCTGCCGCTCCCTAGCACCCAGCCGGTATCGTCGGAGTTGGCTGTCGCATCGGTGGCGACGGGGTCGATGGCGTCGGTGGTGGTGGGGTCGATGGCGTCGGTGGTGGCGGGGCTGATAACCACGCGATGAGCGTCGTCATTCGCACCCCCGACCACCGATGCCGAAGCCCTGGTATTGACACGGGGCCTCGCCACGACCGCCTCCTTCTTCTTCGCCGCCGATGATGAAGCTTTCTTCGACGCTATCCTTCCTGCGATCTTGAGGCTTGCTTCCGTCGTCCCCACGAACGGCGCCAACTGTTGTGGCTACAGACCAAACAGAGAGAGAGGTATGGTAGTGGAGAGTTAGGTGAGCAAATGTCCTCTTGGGTCTTTCCCAAGGGCTGGCCATGATATATATGCGTTCCCTCGTAAGGAGCGTCTTTACCATCGTGACCTTACACAGAGCCTCCGACCGATGGCAGCTATGTCCTTAATACATGGTTTATAACCTTCTCAACAAGCTAGCTTGGTTTAGGTGGGGGCCACCCCTACAACAGTTGTCGTTACCATGATGGTTCTGGTTATTACCTCCCATACCATGTCTGTTTTGCTGAAGATGCCGACGTAGTCGTGCATCTTGTGTCGCCCGCTGATCAATGTTGCCAACCGCATCATGCACTGTGTCATCATCAAGATGATGGCCGTCATTGACAGGGTGGCAGGCGTGCCTCCAATGTGTCCATCGACCAGTGAGATCAGCCATCCGCCGCTCCACCCGCTCAATGCCTTCTGTGGTGTTCAACTGGGCAATGGCGGCGATGATGGTGTCCATTCGTGCGCCGAGATCAGTGAATGAAGCATTTTGTTTGTCGAGCGCAGCTTGTAGCTGGCCGTGACTAACACACTCGTTGAAATTGACCGGTGTCCCATCCCCTTCGTCTCCTGCCATGGTGAGTGGAAACACAGGGAAAACAAAAGGATTATCCCTATCAACTACAAAGTAATGATAGTGGGAACCCGCAAAGGAAGTGGCTTACCAAGCTCTTACAAGTGTTCTTACCAAAGCAAGGCAAAGGATACCTAGAGAGTGTGATCTGGCGATTGCAAGGGTCAAAACTGTGCTGTCCAGAAGTATGTACATGGAGCTTGGAAGACCAAATATGTTAGTGGAACACAAATCAATAACAGATAGTAATGCTGAATAAATGTCCAAAGCACTGGTCCTAGTTGATGGTCTAAATGTGTCCCATATCAGGTATGATATGATGAACAAGGAGTCAAGACCAGAATAGTAAAGCAAAGATAGCAACAAAGATGGCCAGGCCAAGACAGCACAAAACAAATGAAGCTCTGTCACCTAAAACTGTGCTCTCTTTTTTTTTCTGGGCACGGATAGCACTCTCAGCACTATAAGGCCAGGTGCCAAATTTTTTTCTTTTTTGTTTCTTTCTTCTTTTATTTTTTTCACAAACCAGAGTATAGAAATAGGAACCACATAAAGTTTCACCTCAATCTGATGTAAGGTGTGGCCTACAGAAAATGATGAATGTGCTATAAATTCGGTGATGAAATTTCGAAGCTCGAGTACTGCACTTTCCAGGCCGAATTTTGGCAAAATAAATTCACCAAACCCAGCAAAGCTAGGGAGTGTCACATGCAAAATTTAATTTCACCCAATTTGAAAAAAATCACCTGATTTCGAGTCCGTATGAGAAAGTTACGGCCGTTTGAAGAAGGGCCTCCGAGTTATGGTTGCTATGGAGGCCGAAATGAAATCGGGTGCAGGAAATTGGTGGAAATTGGGGGCGAAAACTCTGGAAAAGGTGGGGGATGGTGCTGGGTGATCACGATGTCGCAATGGATGACTCAAAAATAGAGGGTGGGATATGGGTGGGAAAACCAAAAGTTGACGGCTAGGGTTTGTATGAGAGGTAGAAGAAGAAAGACAACCCAAAACAAAACACGATCTAAACCAGCAACACAACTAGACTAAGGACACAAACTCAACACTACAGACTCTGAAATCAAATTATGCAAAAGGCTAAATGAGATCTGGGACAGGGAACAACCTATGACTACAATTTTTTGTAGGGCTCTTTCTTGGACTCTAGGATGAAACCGAAAACAACAAAGGTAGGGTAAACTCGAACCTGAAGGAACACCTGAAGCACTGATTACCACTTTGATGGGAATGGGGTCCCGATCTTCCAACAGGTTCTGGATATGTTCGATTTGGTGGAGGCGCGACACAAATCAATTCGGCCTCCGAACAACACGTTCTGAACCCCGCAATCGCAGCACCACGTCTCCTCAGGTTATCAACCATGCGCAGCCTGGTTTACCTCGCCAAGAAGGCTAATCCTCGCCTACGAATCGAAGAACACAAGCAAAAACAAGGAAGAACACAACGGAATTGCAGATGTATTGATTTAGCACTCGAAAGTTGGGGTCTCACAAACCGACGAACGGCAAAACTGTCAAAGATAGAATAATCTAAGCAAAACCCAAACCCTAATCGTGGGGGTGGCAACTGGATATAGAGGAGTGAGGGGCGTGCAAAACCCCTGGACGTGCCCTAATGGGCTCCAACACGATACAAAGCCGAACGGCCCAAAAGACGGTGGCGCAGCACCCTGATAGATTCTAAGTGCCCACTTGTTTCAATGATTCCCGTTGACTCAGAAGGAATTTTGATATGGGACTAGATCCATTGGAAATTTCACCTTCTCAGCTTTCCATACATATGTAGAACGTCCAAAACGGAGCCCAGATGCGATCTAGGCATCTGTTTTAGTGCGGCCTGGTCCTGGACTCCGAATTGGATTCGAAGTTGGCTTGAGTTGGGCCTCCAACATAATTCGACCACCCTTGCTGGACTTGTGCGCCTCATAGCCCTTCTCCAAGTACTTCCAGGTCCTCTCCATGGTTCCTAATCATAATTAAATCATTAGGTAGCAATCGATTCTCAAATGAACAAAAAGAAGTACTTAGGAACGAGCTCACCTGTAAATTCAATTGTCGGGCGCGAGCTCTAGTGATTGGTCCTTGAATGTCAAGTGGAGAAGTGTTGTGTGTATCTGAAGAAGTGATGTCCTCATCAAGCTCTGCTGTGACCACTTCGAGGAGTAGGGGACGGAGCACTCGCGTGTCTATTTCGACTAGGCGCCAGCTCCGCTGCCACCGCTTCGAAGGGTAAGGGACGGAGCACTTGCATGTCTACTCCGACTAGGCGCCAGTCCATAGCCACCGCTAAACCTCACCAACGAGTAAAAAAAATTGTGCCCAAAGAAGTGACGGCAACAAGTGCCTCGGCTGCTTTATTGCGTTCATATACGAGCGCTTACAAAGGTGTCTGCCGATCAACATCCCCTAAGATCTATTACACAAGCGAGCGCTACTCGTTCGGCTCCGCCTGGACGCTCGACCGTGTCGGCGCCTCGCCCGCTGAGGTTCGACCCGCCTAGAAGTCCAGCCACTCCTCAGCCTGCCACCAGCGCTGCAGATGCCGCCGAGTTACGGCGTCGAAGATTAATGATCGATCCCCATCGGGCAGCTGCTCGGAACATAAGGACATGCCGGTCAGCACACGGGAGCAATTTTCACTTTGTTCTTGTAGCGGGGCGCGCAAGTTACAACACACACCGACACACAAGAACCCCGGTGTCACACCTGCCTCGAGCCGCCGGCGCCATCTTCGTCGTGGCAGGGAACTTTATCCAGCCATTACCCAAGATTCCCCTCGCCGTACATGGTCCGCCGTAGCTCTACCTTCGCCATGGCCTCTCCGAGGTACTCCCAAATCTGCTCAGGAAAAATTTTAACAGCGGGGCAAATAGTCCGCACGGCACCGAACATCACTCTGGCCCCGGCCAGCATCTCCAGTTGCGGATCAGCTAGTTTGTCGACATGCCGACATGCTAGGCACGTGGTCACGTAGGCGCAATGATTGCCAAATGACATCGCGGCACTGCGAGCAAGGTTGGTGGCATCCCCAATTCGGCGAAGTGTCCGTGGCAGCTCTTCGGGCCCGAATGAACGAGGCGGCACTTCGGCGACAAGGTCTTCAAGATCGCCCTCCAAGGCCAGCATGGCATCCCATGCCACCACCGAGGTGTCGCCCAGAGCCTCGTCCCGCTCCCTAAGAGATGCCGCAAGGTGGCTCTTATCCTCTTTTAGCGTGGCAACTTGCCGGAGCAGGCTGTCCCGCTCCTCCACTGCCACTTGCCGTGACGCAGCCATGAGCTCCTTGGCGTATGAGATCGCCTCCACGCGCTCCACTTCCAAGCGTCGGATGCGGTCGTCGCTAGCGGAGTGCGCCCCCTCGGCTGCACGAAGAGCCTTTTCCATGGCGCGTAGTCGGTCCTCTAACGCCCCCCGCTCACTGGCGTGGGCCGCCTGCCATGCTCGGCCAAGGGCGACGGTCTGCACGAGGAGGTGGTTAGTACATCTCTGAAGGTCCGCATGCCGATAGGGGTCAGAGACCTACCCTCATTTCTGAGACCTCCAACACCCTACCAAGAAGCCCCGACCCACAGGTCTGCAGCGTCTGGTGGTCCAGGTTAATAGCCATGCTATCCGCGACCCCCTGCCACGCTGCAAGTACCTTCGGTCGAGGGACAAAATCTGCTAGCCACACGGCATGCGCAGCGATGGTTTCGGCGGCGTCGGGTGTCCCTCCCAAAGGAACATCCCCGCGCTCCGAAGGTTGCCCGCGCTCGGGGAGGAGTGGTCCTACGAAGGGACGTAGCGATTAGCACCCTACCAATGCACCAAGAAATCATAACAAACCATGTGAGTACCTTCGCCAGCAGCCGGTAGACTCCGCTGGCCCACCCCTTCAGCCTCGCAAGAGGCCGCAGGGATACCTGTGTCTCCCGACCAGGCTAGCCCTCCGACCCGGGGGGCCCCCGTGTCAGAGCATATTTCCAGCACGCCCCCGCCCCCGGTAGCCGTAGACCCAGAGGGGGATGTGGGCACGGTGGGGCAGGGGTACTCGGTGTCGGAGTCAGAGTCCCATAGGACTCCGAACTTGCGCACCACGGTGAACCCCCTCTCCGAGCGAAGGGGCGATACTGTGCGTGGCCGTTTCGCCCTCGGGGAGCAAAGCGACGACCCCACCTCGGCAACGGCCATAGACGGGGGCTCCACCCAAGTAATCGCCGCAGGTAAGGACTCCGCTCCAACATCCCTCACGAGTGACGGCTCCGCCTCACGCCAGCTGGTGGCAATGAAACTTCCCCCTCTTCGCCCTCGGTATCCGTGTCTACCTCCGAATCGGCATACTTAGCTGAGATGGAGTCCGCATCTACCCCACCGCTGGCAGTAGCAAGGCCGGCGTGAGCAGCTGGAGTAGCGCGCTCTAGAACTCTAATGCCCAAAACCTCACACACGTGGTTTATCCGCCCTAGACCTGCCTCTACGGTCATAGCCACATGCAGGGCATGTTCCCTCGCCGTATACAGCCCAAAGAACGCGTCCACCGCACACTCCACGTCCTCCAGGGGAGTACCTCTAGCCAACAAGGGTCTCGGCAACGAGGACACGGACGGGCGGACGTTATCGCGACAAAGCGCCACAGGCGCGACGCGCCATTCAGCAGCAAGAGGTGCTACGCCATACATCACGAACTCCTTGGTGAGGTCATGCATGTTGAAGCGGGCGGAGATCCCCACACGAGCCATGATTGTCGGGGACATGTTGCAGACGTTTGGGCTGGAGCTGGCACAGATGTGTCCGAACACGATAGCTCGTCTTGTCGTGTACAGTTGGGCACTGCGTACGAAAGCCTGCTGGCCTAGCGTGTCGCTGTTTGCATTTCTCCACGACGCGCTATGTCAGCCGACGAAGCGGAGAGACGAGACGTTCTCCAACTTCGGCAGCGTGAACTTCGCCCTTCGGTCGCAGTGTGGGAAGATCTTCCCTGTGAATTCGATTCGGGAGGAGTGGGAGCCAAAGTGGACGAGACGGTGGTTCTACCACCGTGTGGCGAGCGGTAGCGGTCTTGAGTGCTCGGGGCGGCCGATGGTGTTCAACACCGCGCCTTGCACGCCGATAGACGTTGAGGACCGGCGAAGTGCGCAGAGGCTTGTGAGGATCACCGCCCGCTTCAACATGCGCAACCTCGCCGAGGAGTTCGTGATGTATGGCGTAGCACCTCTTGCTGATAAATTGTGTGTCGTGCCTGAGGGGCTTTGTGTGTGCAAGGCCTTGGGCATTAGGGTGCCAGAGCGCGCTACTCCGGCCTCGAGACAACTTGGCCGTAGTGCCGGAGGGGAAGGATTATCGTCTCGTCGGGGTGCTTAGTCCGCCGCCGTTGGACCTGATACCCCGGTGGCTGTGTCGTCCTAACTGCTGCCGATGGTGCGGCAGATGCGGACTCCGACTTGGCAAAGTTTGCCAATTCAGAGGTAGACACAGATACCAAGGGCGGAGAGGGCCCCGTGGACAGTGGCGTGGATGAGGAGGGCAGCGTGGGTAATCGGGAGGGGGAAGCTTCTTTGCCGCCGGCTGGCGTTGAGGCGGAGCCGTCACCCGTGGAGGATATTGGAGCGGAGGCCTTGCCTACGGCGATTACTTGGGTAGAGCCCCCGCTTATGAGCGTTGCCGAGGCGGGGTCATCGCCTTGCTCCCCGAAGGTGAAACAGCCACGTGCACTATCGCCCCTTCGCTCGAAGAGGGGGTTCGCTGTGGCGAGCAAGGTCGGGGCCCTATGGGACTCCGATTCTGACATCGAGTACCCTTGTCCCGCTGTCCCCACAGCCCCCTGTGGGCCTGCAGCTGCCGGGGGTGGGGGCCTGCTGGAACTAGGCTCCAACACAGAGGCCCCCCGGGTCGGAGGGCCAGTCTCATCGGGGGACGCAGGTATCCCTACGAATTCTTGTGAGGCTGAAGGGGTGGTCTGGCGGAGTCTACCGGCTATTGTCGAAGGAAAACCCGCTCAGTTTGGGATGATCTCTTGGTGCATTGTAAAGGAATACGCGTAGGCTACGGAAGCAGAAAACAAAACTTTTCTATCGCGCATCCAAGAACATCATGCTAAGGAAGGATCATGGATTGTTACCACTTAGACGCGCAGCACAGCGGAAGAAGAATTGGAAACCGATCCAATCACGCGCGTCGAGGTAGTAGTGGAAGTAGCCGATCGTCCCGAACAGATCGTCTCCTCCACGCACGCCGATCAACACTGCAACGAGCAGCGCCTCCACCGGTATCCACACGTCCCGGGTGGGCGCCGATCGCGAGTGTACTAGCACTCGTGAGCAGCTAGGGTTTGGCTCGGGAGGTGGCGGCTAGGGTTTTGCTAGGTGTTTTCAGGGACGAATTCCCTCTGCCCCTCGCCTCCATATATATAGACCTCCTCACGTGGGCCTCGTGGACCAAGGCCCAATAGGAGTCTATTCGGATCTCTATCCGAATTGAGCCCATATCCGAATCATATTCGAATTAGTGTTCCAACCCATTAAGCGTGCGACCCTGTAGGTTCACGTATACTTGGTCGTGACCCGGAAACGCCTTTCCGGTTACCATGTTAATAGCGGCCTCTAGTAAGACATATTAACCCCAAAGTATATGTAAAGATTATATCGGCTGAACCTGTAATGTTCTCTCATGTACGAATCCCTTTGCCTCACGATATAGATTGAGCTCAAGGCGAGACCTGTGTCATCCTCTTAATAGCTCAATCACTCTCTCGATTCCGTGATGGATTATAAACTTATGATTGACTCCTCAATCACCTTGGCATGGCCATGCACTTTCATAATCCATTACATCGAGGGGCCCAGAGATATCTCTCCCATAAGGAGGGCAAATTCTATCTTGATCATTCACATTCCACTACATGTTTCATGGCAAACCCGAAGACTACTTTTATGACTACCCGATTCACGGAGTAGTGTTTAGTAGTCCCAAAATAAGCTACTACTCATGTTGGGAACCATGATGATCTCAAGTCTAAGGATTCTACATAAACACTACTTGAGACCAGCGATGACACATGGAATCTCTGCGGTGTCTCATGGCAGGTCTATCAACATATGTTCACTAACACATGTCCATATTATTGATTTGGTATCACCATACCATGATCCATGAGACATGATCATCAATCAATACATATCTGATCTTTGTCTTTGAATCATATTTGTTCCTCATATGATATCGATCGGGGATCATTTAGAAATAGCAACATTTTAGTATTTAAGAGTCTCATGAATAAGTCACATACTCATTGATCAATAATGATGATGTCTATTCCAAGGAACAAAGTAATGTATCATAAACATAGTATGTGATATACAACATCTCCATGTTGCCTCTAGGGCATATCACTATGATCTCCCACTTGCACTAGAGTCAACCATGTAGGTATCTAATACCCATTGCCCTAGTGTGAGCCTCATGCTTTGGCTGGGGAAGTGGGTTTGTCAACGGATCTGCAATGTTCAAATCTGTTTGTACTTTGCATATCTTCACATCGCCTCTCTCCACTATCTCGCGGATGAGATGAAATCGCCGTAAAATGTGCTTGGACTTACAGTGCGATCTAGGCTCCTTGGCTTGTGCAATGGCCCCACTATTGTCACGATGAGGTCCATTGGGCTGGAGGCACTAGCCATCACACCAAGCTCGAAATAAATTTCTTGATCCAAACGGCCTCTTTGGCGGCTTGAAGCTGCTATGTACTCGGCCTGTTGTAGAATCGGCAACCGTCACTGCTTGGAACTCTTCCACTTCTCGCACCGCCATTCAGGCAGAACACAAATCCAAATTGCGATCTAAAATCATCTTTGTCAGTTTGGAAGCTAGCATCGGTGTAACCATTTACAACGAGCTCTTCCTCACCTCCATAGACAAGGAACACATCTTTAGTTCTTCTCAAGTACTTCAAGATGTTCTTTACGACAATCCGGTGACTTTCACTGGATCGGTAGTATCTACTCGTAGCACTTAAAGCATACTGAAACATCGGGCGTGTACAAAGCATGGCATACATAATGGACCCAATAGCCGAAGCATATGGAATCGCATTCATTTTATCCCGCTCATCAGGTGTACTAGGACACTGATTCTTGCTAAGATTTATACCATGTGACATAGGTAGAAAACCTTTCTTGGAATCATGCATGTTGAACCTTTTCAACACCTTGTCAATGTACGTATCTTGGCTTAATCCAATTAGCCTTTTTGATCTATCTCTATAGATCTTGATGCCCAGAATATATGCTGCCTCTCCTAAGTCTTTCATAGAGAAACTATTTTTTAATGAAGACTTAACAGATTCGAGCAAAAGAATGTCATTTCCGATCAGTAATATGTCATCCACATATAAGACCAGAAATACGAGTGCGCTCCCACTAGCCTTTTTGTAAACACAAGGCTCTTCTTCGTTCTTGATGAAACCAAACCCTTTGATTACTTCATCAAAACGAATGTTCCAACTCCGAGATGCCTGCTTTAATCCATAAATGGATCTTTGGAGCTTGCATATCTTTCCAACTGATTGCGGATCGACAAAACCCGTGGGCTGTGTCATGTACACATCCTCACTCAGATTTCCATTAAGGAAAGCTGTTTTGACATCCATTTGCCATATTTCATAGTCGAAATATGCAGCAATCGCTAGAATGATCCGAATAGACTTTAGCATTGCGACGGGCGAAAAAGTTTCATCATAATCAACACCTTGAATTTGTTTGAAACCTTTGGCCTGTCGCGCTTTATAGATGTGAACATTTCCATCTATGTCTATCTTTTCTTGAAAACCCATTTGCACTCAATGGTTTTAACACCATCAGTGGATCAACCAAGTTCCAAACTTGATTCTTGTGCATGGATTCAATTTGGATCTCATGGCTTCAAGCCATTTCTCGAGTCTGGTCCCACCATCGCTTCTTCATAGGTCTTAGGCTCATCGTTGTCTAACAACAATATGTCCCGTTGTTGAGTAGTCAAGAACATGTACCTCTCGGTGCACGATGTGACCTTCGACCTACGTGGTCTGGTGTGTCCACAATGAGTTCTTCAACAGTTTGTTCATCTGTTGTGGTTACTGTAGGAGCTGAAACGTTATCAGTGTTTCTTGAATTTCTTCAAGTTGCTTTGTGCTCCCACTATCCCTTCTTGAGAGAAACTCTTTCTCTAAGAAGACACCATGCCGGGCGACAAACACTTTGCCTTCTCCTTGATTATAAAAGTAATATCCTTTTGTTTCCTTAGGATACCCGATAAAGAAGCATTTATCAGATTTAGGAGTGAGTTTATCAGATTGTAAACGTTTTACATAAGCCTCACATCCCCAAATCTTAAGAAAAGACAAGCTAGGGCGTTGTCTGTCCACATCTCATATGGTGTCTTTTCTACGATTTTGATGGAACCTGTTTAGTGTGAGCTTGTTTGTTTCAGAGCGTACCCCAAAAAGACAACGGAAGATCACTTTGGCTCATCATGGGCGCACCATATCTAATAAGGTGCGATTTCTCCGTTCGAATACCCCATTCCATTGAGGTGTTCTGGCGGAGTCAATTGTGGAACAATTCCACAATCCTTTAGATGATTGCCAAACTCATGGCTCAAATACTCGCCTCCACGATCAGATCGTAGAAACTTGATTGTCTTGCCTAAATGATTTTGCACTTCATTTTGGAATTCCTTGAACTTTTCAAAGGATTCGGACTTATGCTTCATCAGGTAGATATACCCATATCTACTAAAGTCATCGATAAAAGTTATGAAATCTGAAAACCACCTCTGTTGTTAAGCTCATTGGTCCACATACATCAGTATGTACAAGTGCCAATAAGTCATTTGCCCGTTCACCTTGACCGGTGAAAGGTGCCTTTGTCATCTTGCCAAGTAAACAAGATTCGCATGTCTCTAATGATTCAAAATCAAATGAGTGCAGAATACCATCTCTATGGAGCTTCGCATGCGTTTCTCATTTATGTGACCTAGCGGCGATGCCAAATAAGCGTGGGATTCAAATCATTGGACGTTGCCTCTTTGCATTAATGTTATAGACCGGTGACCCTTCAAGAGTAAGAACGTATAACCCATTCACCAATGGAGTATGACAATAGAACATATCTTTGAAATAAAGAGAACAACCATTGTCCATAGATTTAAAGTCATAACCTTACGCTTGCAAACATGAAGCGAAATAATGTTCTTTGAAAGAGATGGAACACAATAACAATTATTCAATTCCAAAACTAATCTCGAAGGTAAAGACAATGGCATGGTGCCAACAGCTACCGCAGCAACTTTTGCTCCATTGCCACGCGAAGATCCTTCGCTCCTCCTCAAACTTCTACTTCTTATTAGCCCTGCAGCGATTTGCAAATGTGAGCAACCGATCCGGTATCAAATACCCAAGAATCAGTTGATGAAGTAGCAAGATTGATCTCTATAACATTTATACAGAGTGGAAGTCGTACTTCCCTTCTTCTCAAGATCCTCCAAGTACTTTGGGCGGTTCCTTTTCCAATGTCACGATTGCTTACAGAGTAACAATGCGCATCGGAGATGAGCATCGCCCTTCTTGTCTTTCTTGGCCTTAGAACCGCTCGCGATCGCATCAGGAGCTTTCTTTCTTTTGACCGCGCTTCTCTTGACATAGGGCTTGCCCTTGCCTTTCTGCATCATCATCACATGATTGCTGCTTTTCTTAATGCTTTCCTCGGCAGATTTTAGCATCCCATGCAACTCAGCCAGGGTCTTGTCCAGGTTGTTCATGTGAAAGTTCATTATGAATGGCTCAAAGCTCGGGAAGCGGCGGAGAATCACATCGATAGCCAACTCTTGGCTAAGGGAAAACCAAGCTTTTCGGACTCTCAATGTAGCCAATCATCTTAATCACATGAGGGGCGGGATTCCCTACGCAAGCACTGCACGCAAATAAGGACTTTGAAGTATTGAACCTCTCAGCCCTTGCTTGGTTCTCAAACATACCACGTAGCCCCACAATGATATTGTAGGCATCTGTGTTCTCATATTGCTTCTGAAGCTCAGAGGACATTGTGGCAAGCATGAGACAGCTCACATCAAGGCAATCATTCGTTTGCTTCTCATAAGCTCTCCGTGCAGCCACAGTAGCATTATCAGGCAAGTCTTCGGGGTAAGGAGACTCAAGGACATACTCCTTGCGCTCTTGCTTGAGAACAATTCTCAAGTTGCGATACCAATCCAAAAAGTTTGTTCCATTGAGTTTTTTTCTCAAGAACAGATCGCAAATTAAAAGTACTGGATGCGGCGTTAGCTGACATGATCTACAACATAAGAATATGCAAAGTTTAGCACTATGTTTATGTTCATCTTTTATTAAACTATTTAGCAAAAGACTCCCACTATGAGTTTTGCAACAAAAACTCCCTCTAAGTTACATAGTGGGTAAAGATCCTCATTTCACTAATTCCTAGTGAGCTTTGGCATCACGGCTAGAAAACTAGTGACATGGGTAAGCAACACCTTGCTAATCACATCCCTATGTGACTCTACTTTGGGTGGCATCAGTATGCCTCGACCCCAATCTATGCCCCAAGGTCCAAAACTATTTTGATAACCTTGTTAAGTAAACCAAATGCTTCCGCATGTAGATGTCCGACATCTACCCCAAATGATGATGATAACCGATGGCACTCTACTTTGGTAGACCTACCATGCGGTGATCATTATCTTTGGTGCAACATATGGAAGGGCATTAACACCTAATTTTAAGAGGGATTCTATCCTACCAAAGCAACATATCACATATATCATTGCATAAGAATAAGATAGATAACATCATAGATAAACACATTTAACTATGAAGTAGTATGGCCCAAAAATGGTGATATCCATCTCCAAGTAGGTGTAGACGATCTCCATCCTCCACATCACTCCTTTAGGCCACCATGCTTAAAAGCTTGTAACCTCAAAACTAGGCTACTACCTATAATAGCTAGAAATTAAAGATTACAAAGATAGATTCAAGCATTAAGGTCGACACGTAGGTCGTTAAATACAATATATACAGCTAACAATAGCTGAAATAATCATGACACGCAGGCCATGAACGAATGTTACATGCATCACATACATCTCATACATTCAAATAAGCTATAGGGCCATACTATTCACATCATTCTCTGCAAAAACAAGTTAGACGTAGAATCGCATTCTACCTAACGATGTGAACCCAAGACGCTATACAAGGGGGGATACACACGGCGGTTAGCCCCGATGGTGATTCCAGCCGGTAGGGGTAAGTCGCGCGTACATCAAAGAAGGAGCACGAACTAATCTTTTTGGCCTTATGATGCTATCAACTCATACCTATTTTAACCCCTTATGACCGATTGATCTTATCAACCTGTGCTACCACCGATTCGTCATATGAACCACCTGATCTAGACTGTAATAGATCCAATCTACTACTACCGCATATCTACATATGCGCTAATCCAGATTCCAAACTAAGCAAGATGGCTCTGATACCACTAAAGGAATACGCGTAGGCTACGGAAGCAGAAAACAAAACTTTTCTATCGCGCACCCAAGAACATCATGCTAAGGAAGGATCATGGATTGTTACCACTTAGACGCGCAGCACAGCGGAAGAAGAATTGGAAACCGATCCAATCACGCGCGTCGAGGTAGTAGTGGAAGTAGCCGATCGTCCCGAACAGATCGTCTCCTCCACGCACGCCGATCAACACTGCAACGAGCAGCGCCTCCACCGGTATCCACACGTCCGGGGCTGGAACGCCGATCGCGAGTGTACTAGCACTCGTGAGCAGCTAGGGTTTGGCTCGGGAGGTGGCGGCTAGGGTTTTGCTAGGTGTTTTCAGGGACGAATTCCCTCTGCCCCTCGCCTCCATATATATAGACCTCCTCACGTGGGCCTCGTGGACCGAGGCCCAATAGGAGTCTATTCGGATCTCTATCCGAATTGAGCCCATATCCGAATCATATTCGAATTAGTGTTCCAACCCGTTAAGCGTGCGACCCTGTAGGTTCACGTACACTTGGTCGTGACCTGGAAACGTCTTTCCGGTTACCATGTTAATAGCGGCATCTAGTAAGACATATTAACCCCAAAGTATATGTAAAGATCATATCGGCTGAACCTGTAATGTTCTCTCATGTACGAATCCCTTTGCCTCACGATATAGATTGAGCTCAAGGCGAGACCTGTGTCATCCTCTTAATAGCTCAATCACTCTCTCGATTCCGTGATGGATTATAAACTTATGATTGACTCCTCAATCACCTTGGCATGGCCATGCACTTTCATAATCCATTACATCGAGGGGCCCAGAGATATCTCTCCCATAAGGAGGGGCAAATTCTATCTTGATCATTCACATCCCACTAAATGTTTCATGGCAAACCGAAGACTACTTTTATGACTACCCGATTCACGGAGTAGTGTTTAGTAGTCCCAAAATAAGCTACTACTCATGTTGGGAACCATGATGATCTCAAGTCTAAGGATTCTACATAAACACTACTTGAGACCAGCGATGACACATGGAATCTCTGCGGTGTCTCATGGCAGTCTATCAACATATGTTCACTAACACATGTCCATATTATTGATTTGGTATCACCATACCATGATCCATGAGACATGATCATCAATCAATACATATGCTGATCTTTGTCTTTGAATCATATTTGTTCCTCATATGATATACGATCAGGGATCATTTAGAAATAGCAACATTTTAGTATTTAAGAGTCTCATGAATAAGTCACATACTCATTGATCAATAATGATGATGTCTATTCCAAGGAACAAAGTAATGTATCATAAACATAGTATGTGATATACAACATCTCCATGTTGCCTCTAGGGCATATCACTAACACATTAGTTGGGCTCTAATCGCTTCGTCCCTTCGTAGCATGTCTCCCCGAGCGCGGGCAACCTTCGGACCGCAGGGATGTTCCTTCGGGAGGGACGCCCCACGCCACCGAAACCATCGCTGCGGATGCTGCGTGGCTAGCAGATTTTGTCCCTCGACTGGAGGTACTGGCAGCGTGGCAGGGGGTCACGGATAGTGCGGCCGCGAACCTGGACCACCAGGCGCTGCAGACCTGTGGGTCGGGGCTTCCTGGGAGGGTGTTGGAGGTCTCAAAAATGAGGGTAGGTATCTGATCCTAAGCGGCACACGGTCCCGTAAAGGTATACTAACCACTTCCTCGTGCAGACCGTCGCCCTTGGCCGAGCATTGCAGGTGGCCCACACCCGTGAGCGGGAGGCGTTAGAGGATCGACTGCGCACCACCAAAGGGGCTCTTCGCGCGGCCGAGGAGGCGGATTCCTCTAAAGACGACCACATTCGGCGCCTGGAGGTGGAGCGCGCGGGGCCATCTCATACGCCGAGGAGCTCATGGCGGCGGCGCAGCAGGTGGAAGTGGAGGAGCGGGATGGCCTGCTCCAGTAAGTTGCTGCGCTAGAAGAGGAGAAAAGGCACCTTGCTGCGTCTCTTAGGGAGCGGGACCAGGGTCTAGGTGATGCCTCGGTGGCGGCATGGGATGCTATGCTGGCCTTGGAGGGCGTCCTCGAAGACCTTGTCGCCGAAGTGCCGCCATGCTCATTCGGACCCGAAGAGTTGTCACGGACGCTTCACCGAATCGGGGATGCTTCCAACCTTGCTCGCAACGCCGTGACGTCCTTCGGCAACCATTGCTCGTACGTGACCTCGTGTCTGGCATGTGCGCTTCTCTAGTACTGGGGCCGCCCGCATGTCGACGAATTGGCTGACCCGCAACTGGAGATGCCGGCTGGGGCCGGAGTGATGTTCGGTGCCGTGCGCGCTGTTCGCCCTGCTGTTAAAATTTTTCATGAGTGGATTTGAGAGAACCTTGGGAAGGCCACGACGAAGGTAGAGCTACAGCGGACCATGTACGGTGAGGGGAGCCTTGGCCAATGGCTGGACGAAGTTCCCCGGTGCGACAAAGATGGCGCTGACGGCTCAAGGCAGGTGTGACACCGAAGTTCTTGTGTCAATGTATGTTGTAACCTGCGTGTCCTGTTCCAGGAGTAAAGCGGAAATTGCTTCCCCTATTCTGACCGACATGCCCTTATGTTCTAAGCAGCTGCCCGATGGGGACCGTCTATTAATCTCCGACGCCATAACCAGGCACCATCTGCGGCGCTGGTGGCGAGCTGAGGAGTCGCTGGACTTCTGGGCGGGTTGAACCTCGGCAGACGAGGCGCTGGCATAGTCGAGCATCCAAGTGGAGCCGAACGAGTAGCGTTCGCTTGTGTAATATATCTTAGGGGATGTTGATCGGCAGACACCTTTGTAAGCGCTCGTGTACGAACGCAATAAAGCAGCCGAGACGTTTTTTGCCGTCACTTCTTTGGGCACACCTTTTTTTCTTCTCTTTTTTTTCTTTTTCCTCCCTTTTTTTGACTTAGTGTTTAGCGGTGGCCACGGAGCTGGCACCTAGTCGGAGTAGACGCGCGAGCGCTCCGTCCCCTACCCCTCAAAGTGGTGGCAGTGGAGCTGACGCCTAGTCGAGATAGACACGCGAGCGCTCCGTCCTCTACCCCTTGAAGTGGTGGCAGCGGAGCTGGCGCCAAGTTGGAGTAGACGTGCGAGCGCTCCGTTCCCTTTCCTTCGAAGTGGTGGCAGCGAAGCTGGAGCCTAGGCGAGGTAGACGCGCGAACGCTCTGTTCCCTTTCCTTCGAAGTGGTGGCAATGGAGCTGGCGCCTAGTCGAGGTAGACGCGCGAGCGCTCCGTCCCCTACCCCTCGAAGTGGTGGCAGCGAAGCTGGAGCCTAGTCGAGGTAGACGCACGAACGCTCCGTCCCCTACCCCTCGAAGTGGTGGCAATGGAGCTGACACCTAGTCGAGGTAGACGCGCGAGCGCTCCGTCCCCTACCCCTCGAAGTGGTGGCAGTAGAGCTGGCGCATAGTCAGGGTAGACGCACGAGCGCTCCATTTCCTTTCCTTTGAAGTGGTGGCAGCGGAGCTGGCGTCTAGGCGAGGTAGACGTGCGAGCGCTCCATCCCCTTTCCTTCGATAAGATAAGGCCAAAGTAGGTTTGACAGATTACGCGAACCTAGCTTCGCAGCCCCTGGCCTTCGCGGTCTATGCAGGACTTCACGGGCATGATTGCCTCCTGTCAACTGTGGATATTGACGGGACAGCTGAAGCGGGATTCACGCAGCTTTGCACATGTCGCTTTACGGCTGGGTGGGGGTCATCGCTTGTCCTCTGTTGCTTCACGGGCCCCCGCGATAATGGGATACGTGAAGCGTAATTGGCGGAGCCTTGTACCAGAAGCGGGACGGTACTGTTGCCTCACATGCACCTGAAATGGCCGATGGGACGCTTGAGGTGCAATTGGCGGAGTCGCACTTTCGGGGCTCTTTAAAGGGGTGGTGGCCAGGTGGAGCACCACTCGCTTTCTCCCCTCTTGAACTTGCAGCCCCTACTTTGCCCCAGCTTCCTCCGGTGCTTTTTTGCCGGCGCCGATAGCAACGAGGGCTCCCGAGTGCAATGAATGCCACCGGGACGACCGCGGGGTCAAACACCCCATGAACACGAGGTGGATGTGACGGTGCGGTGTGTTTTCCCTTTGCCAGCGTGCATAAGGGCCGCGGTGATGAGGGGTGGTAGGCAATTCACTTGTACTTCAGCAATGAAACTTGCAGCTTTCAGAGTAGACCTCCACTTCCTGTCAGCGAGGTGGTATCTCACCGGGGGTGCCTCTCATAGGCGCCTTACCTCCCCCCAGTCTCCATCCCTAGCTCAAGGACGCTCTTGCTGAGGTAGGGGGGGCTTGTCGCTTGTGCTTCGACAAGGGGTCTCAGCTCCGGCAGCAGACTTTGGCCTGCCCATCCCGGGGCCGCACGGCCCTGGGGCGCCTTCAACGAGCGCTCTCGTCTCTTTGCCTCTTCTTCAAAAGCGCAGGGCCGCACGGCCCTAGGGGCACCTTCAATGAGCGCTCTCGTCTCTTTGCCTCTTCTTCAAAGCGCAGGCCATTAAGCTCGTGCACCGCCCCTTCTCCATAGTGTCACAGCCCAGCTCGTCTTGCAAGACGTTGCTGCCGAACAGTGGCACTAGGACTAAGCTTCCCTTGTGCCGCCCCCATGTTGTGAAAATTTTGTATGTGAGGTACCTCGCCCTTGTAACCGTGGCATACTGTCCTATTGCGCGGCATGCGGCCTACAGAAAGTGCGGGGAGCCTCTGGAGCTCGCGCTATCGGCCTGTATCCTGTGCGTTGTCCTCCGCTTTATTTATACTCCGTAGAGTGCATGGGAATATCAACCACGACTCATTTATACTCTGGAGAGTACACATAGTGACAACAACAATGCGTGCATGGAACATCCGTGTCTTGTTTATACTCAGTAGAGTACGTAGGGACAACATCCGTGTCTTCGCGGTCATGGAAGGAAGGGGTTTCGGCGCAGGAATCTGCAAGGAGATGGGAAGAATGGGGAGGAAGAGAAAAAAAGGTTTCGACCAGGGGTTGAGATGGGGAAGGAGCTCGGCTTGGGAGAAGGAGGAGAAGAGTGGAGGCTTGGGAGGAAGAAGATGGAACCAGGGAGAAGAAGAAGTGGAGAAGGGGATGGATCAGATTTCGGCCATGGCTGGTTGGGGAGAGGTGTCTGGTGGGTTGCGGCACCTCCCTGGGGAAGAAGGAGCCAGAGGGAGAATAAGGGCTTGATGGCTTTTATATTGCGGCTTGGGACTTGGCTTGGTGGGGTAGGGTTAGTGAAGGTGGAAACCCTAGCATCTGTTTTGCATTCGAGCCCTTTAAGTCTTCCAATATTGCAACCCTAGCTCCTTCCCATGGATCTTCTGTAGATTTTTGCGCCTCTCCGCGCTGACCTGCAATGAAATAAGCGAACCATGTAAACAGTCCAATTGAAGGCAAATAATTGTATCATCGATGAAATTATTACCAATATTTGCTACTAAAAGCAAGATAGTCACATGAAAATAAATTAAAATATGATGCACATCAAGAGTACACGTAGCGATGATACTAACGCGTGCGCGGGACATCCACATCTTGTTTATACTCGGTAGAGTGCGCAGGGACAACATCTGCGTCATATTTATACTCCGGAGAGTGTGTGTGGAGGCAAGCCTCCGCACACTTCTGTGGGAAACATAGTTTCGCAAACGGTGAACTTTATTAAATTCCCATTTGCGCGGGTGAGCGAGTACAAAAGGTCAGGGACTAACCACTCGACTGTCGTTACGTGGCAGCGAGGTAGGGAGCCTCTGCTGCTTGTGTTGCTAGAGCCCTTGTATTGACGCGTCTGGCCTAGGAGCCTCTCTGGGCTTCCAGATGCGGGCCTCGGGTGCCGAGCTCTATTTGACGGGTCATGTCCTATTCGCCGTGGATGGTGATGACACCCTGCTGACCTAGAAGCTTCACGCATAGGAAGCTGTGGTGCGGGACTACCCCAAAATAATGAGGGTTGGTCGCCCCAATATGGCGTTGTAGAGAGTACAAAGATCAGCATATGTATTGATTGATGATCATGTCTCATGGATCATGGTATGGTGATACCAAATCAATAATATGGACATGTGTTAGTGAACATATGTTGAGATAGATGTGTCATCTGGTCCATGAGACTTGAGATCATCATGGTTCCCAACATGAGTAGTAGCTTATTTTGGGACTACTAAACACTACTTCTGGGTAGTCATAAAAGTAGTCTTGGGTTTGCCATGAAACATGTAGTGGGATGTGAATGATCAAGATAGAATTTGCCCCTCCTTATGGGAGAGATATCTCTGGGCCTCAAGTAGTGTCAATCACGAGTTTATAATCCATCACGGAATCGAGAGAGTGATTGAGCTATTAAGAGGATGACACAAGTCTGCCTTGAGCTCGTACATGAGAAGAACATTACGAGTTCAGCCGATATGATCTTTACATATACTTTGGGGTTAATATGTCTTACTAGAGGCCGCTATTAACATGGTAACGGAAAGGCGTTTCGGGTCACGACCAAGTATCGTGAACCTATTTGTCGGGTCATGTCCTGATTCGGATATGGGCTCAATTCGGATAGAGTGGATGGTGATGACACCTAGCAAAACCCTAGCCGCCACCTCGAAGCCAAACCCTAGCTGACCTCGCGAGAAGCTTCACGCATAGGATTCCTTTAGTGGTATCGAGCCATCTTGATAGCTTATTTGAATGTATGAGATGTATGTGATGCATGGACTACCCCAAAATAATGAGGGTTGAATCTATACATAGCGTCGCCCCAATATGGCGTTGTAGGACCTCTTGTGACAATAGTGGGGCCATTGCACAAGCCAAAGAGCCTAGATCGCAGTCCAAGCACATTTCCGTTGACAAGCGCTTCCCGGCCAAAGCATGAGGCTCACACTAGGGCAATGGGTATTAGATACCTACATGGTTGACTCTAGTGCAAGTGGGAAGCTGTTAGTGATATGCCTAGAGGCAACATGGAGATGTTGTATATATCACATACTATGTTTATGATACATTACTTTGTTCCTTGGAATAGACATCATCATTATTGATCAATGAGTATGTGACTTATTCATGAGACTCTTAAATACTAAGATGTTGCTATTTCTAAATGATCACTGATCGTATATCATATGAGGAACAAATATGATTCAAAGACAAAGATCGGCATATGTATTGATTGATGATCATGTCTCATGGATCATGGTATGGTGATACCAAATCAATAATATGGACATGTGTTAGTGAACATATGTTGGATAGACTGCCATGAGACAACTGCGGAGATTCCATGTGTCATCGATTGGTCTCAAGTAGTGTTTATGTAGAGTCCTTAGACTTGAGATCATCATGGTTCCCAACATGAGTAGTAGCTTATTTTGGGACTACTAAACACTACTCCGTGGCTGGGTAGTCATAAAAGTAGTCTTCGGGTTTGCCATGAAACATGTAGTGGGATGTGAATGATCAAGATAGAATTTGCCCCTCCTTATGGGAGAGATATCTACGGGCCTCGATGTAATGGATTATGAAAGTGCATGGCCATGCCAAGGTGATTGAGAGTCAATCACGAGTTTATAATCCATCACGGAATCGAGAAGTGATTGAGCTATTAAGAGGATGACACAGTCTCGCCTTGAGCTCAATCTATATCGTGAGCAAAGGATTCGTACATGAGAAGAACATTACGAGTTCAGCCGATATGATCTTTACATATACTTTGGGGTTAATATGTCTTACTAGGGCCGCTATTAACATGGTAGCGGAAAGCGTTTCGGGTCACGACCAAGTATCGTGAACCTCTGTGCATGCGCAACGAGGTTGGAACACTAATTCGAATATGATTGGATATGGGCTCAGTCGGATAGAGATCGAATAGACTCCTATTGGGCCTCGGTCCACGAGGCCACGTGAAGGTCTATATATATGGGCGAGGCGGAGGGAGGTGTGCTGTTAACATCTAGCAAAACCCTAGCCGCCACCTCGAGCCAAACCCTAGGCGCTCACGAGTGCTAGTACACTCGCGATCGGCGTTCGGCCGGGCGTGTGGATACGGTGGGGCGCTGCTCGTTGCGATCTTGATCGGCGTGCGTGGAGAGCGATCTGTTGGGACGATCGGCTACTTCCACTACTACCTCGGCGGCGTGATTGGATCGGTTTCAATTCTTCTTCCATTGCTAACTGCGGCGTCTAAGTGGTAACGATCCATGATATGGATATCAACGACGTCGAAAGTGGCGTCCTTGCTCCTCACGTTGTCGCCCAGGCCGAAGGAGACCTGCAGGCATATCCAGCCCAGCACCATCAACGGCTGACCTCTGAAGCTCTGCAGCGAAACTTTCGAGGGGCCTAAGCGACTTCAAGGGATCCCCATCTGGTCGAAGGCCCCTGCGAACAAGATGTTCGCGGAACTTCCTCCATCGACCAGGACACGCCTGACGTCGCATCCTGCGATGGCAGCCTGGATTACGAGGGGATCTTGGTCGGGGAACTCCACGCCCTCAGCGTTGGCAGGCGTGAAGGTGATCTCGTGATGCGCCCAATCCAGCGGTGCCTGTGCTGGATATGCTGCCACGTGGTGTAGTCTTTGCACGTAGGCCTTTCGCTGCCTCTCCGAAGCGAACTCCAGGGAGGAGCCTCCAGAGATGATGTTTATGACCCTACGCTAGGCTCCCTCTGAGGCGTGGATCCGTAGGGGGCTCTCCTAATGTTGCTTCACACAGGCCTGAATCCACCGGAGGCCCTCATGAGGCTGCATACCCTAGTCCTGAACCCTTAGGGGGGTTGTCCAGGTGCTGCTGGACGTGTGCTGTTTATCGCCATACTCCACATGGGCCCTAGCATCGCGGCCCCACCCTCGGCCTCGCCCCGACCTCGGCGAGCCCTGGCACCACGGCCAGCGGGGGCGCTGTCTTCGGAACCGCCCTTAACGTTAAAGACATTATGGTCTCTCTGAGACTTTTGCTGGCCGCGTTTGGGCCTGTCGCCCGATGAGTCCCTGTGTTGGGAGGCGTCCTTTGATGGCTCCTGCCTGCGCTTGCCCTTCGAGGAGCCTTCCTTCGGTGAGTCTTCGCTCTTCACAGTGGCCTCCGCCGAATTGGCGTCAGCGTCATTGCCGTGACATCGCTGCGCATCTTCTTCCGCTCTGGCGTACTCCTCCATCTTGTTGAAGAGCTTCACCACTGTCTTGATTGGCTTCCGTGAGTTGTATTCGGCTAGCGACCATGGGTGGAGACCTTGTACTGCTGCGTTGATGATGGTTGTCTCATTGACATCTTTGACCTGGCAGCGGACCTTCGCGAAGCGTTTGAAGTACTCTCGAAGCTTTTCTGATGGTTTTTGCTTAATCGCGAAGAGCTGATCTGCATCAACGCACTCGACGTAGTTCCCCTGAAAGTTATTTAGAGGCAGTCGCGAACCTGCTCCCATGCGTAGATGGAGTTCGGCTCTATGGTGAAGAACCAAGAGAGCACCACTCCCTACAATGCAAGGGGGAGCCCCTTCGCCTTCATGGTGTCATCTCTACCTGTCGCTTCGATGGCGGTCTCGTATACGCGCACGAACTCCCGGGGGTCCGTGTCGCCCCTGTATGACACGACGACACTGGGGAATTTGATGTCCTCCGGCCATACCACCTGTTGTAGGCCTGCATATAGCGGGGACTGTGGGTCCACGCGTCGGAGCGAGGCGGCTAGATGTGGGGGCATTGCGGCTATCCGCCCGGTCTGGCGTGGGCTCCGGCATGACCACTGGTGGGGTCTGCTGACTTCGATACTCTTGCATTCTCCGCACGGCCCTGCGGAGATCCGCTAACTCCCGCTAACTCACCGAGGGCCGCCAACAGGGCATTCTCCACTGTCAGCGTAGACGAGGCGAGCGACACACCTGGTCGCGTTGCCGGGATAGCCGTAACCATGGCTTGTGCTCTTGGATTGCCCGCTGCGTCGACACGATGGACCCCGACGTCGATGACGGGGCTCGTGTCACCTCCGAGACAGCTCGGCGCTCCCGCACCGGGTGTAGGGACAGTGGTCGCGCCTCTACTGGCATCTGGCTGGTACTGTCGGGGTTGACTACCACGCCAGCGGCGGGGTGGGGCGTCACGTGTAGGGCGGGGTCGATCATCGCGTTGGCGGTGGCGGTGTCGATTGTCGTGTCGGCGGTGGCAGGGTCGATCGTTGTGCCGGCGGTGGCAGGGTCGATCGTTGCGCCGGCGGTGGCAGGGTCGATCGTTGCTCGATGGTGGCGGTGGCGGGGTCGATCGTCGCACCGGCGGTCGCTGATGCCGAAGCCCTGGTGTTGACGCGGGACTTCGCCGCGACCCCTTCGTTCTTCTTTGCCACTGATGATGAAGCTTTCTTCGGTGCCATCCTTCTTAGATCTTAAGGCTTGCTCCTGTCGTCCTCACGGACGGCGCCAACTGTTATGGTTATAGACCAAACAAAGAGAGAGTATCGTAGTGGGAAGTTAGGTGAACAATGCTCTTGGAGCTCTCCCCATGGCTATCATTACGTATATATATCCTCATGGGGAGTGTTTTTACAATTGTGCCCTTACATCCAAATATCCTTCCTAAGGGTAATCCTGCCATTATACATGTCCACTTTGGTCTTTACAACCTTTCAACAACCTTACAACCTTCCAAGTTTTATAAAATCAAGTCTAATATGTGAATACTCTACTCAGCATGTTCATGACCGTGAACACGGCTATCCAGGATAGGTTTTAACTCTGCAGAGGTGTAAAGCTTTACCCACAAGACATTCCCTCTCACTTGAGCCACGCGATAAACACACTGCCTTAGGTGTGCGATAGAGAGTTTAGTTTATGACAAGGCTGTTCCAATGATCCATAGCCAAAATATTCACGCCGCCACTAAGGTTTCACCACAACTCGAATCCACGAGTTGGAGCCCCCTCTGGTGCCATGTGAGACTTCTCGCGGCCTACGCCACGCTCACGTTCAGCCTATAGCGAGATTATATTTGGAACTTCACAAATTACTTAGCTAGGTCCGTCCCATACCGGACTTGTGGTAGTACAAAGTGACTTCATAAAATGAATCATAGAAACAGTCCTTAATCTGACTTAGGCTCAACCACATACCCTCATGCACGACAATCAACTAGGTGTCACCAAACACGAGGCATGCCGGCACCCCACCACCTAACCAATAGCCTATGTCCAAATCACAAGTTTTCATTTTCATTTTTAAACCATTTTCATAAACCATCCATGACTCACCGAAGTCAAGATTGCAAAAGGAAACTGTCATTTCATGTGAAATTGTTGGTCCCACCTAAAATCACACTAAGCCAGGTTAAGTATTTCTATAAAATTTATAGTCAATACTATGGTACTAACTAGTTTTCAGCTAGGGCGACAAGGTATATGAATTCGAGATTCAAATTGGCCATGTTCAAGGGATTATGGGTATATCTAACATTTAGACTGAATTTAAATTAAATTTAAATAGAAGTACGCGTGCATATACAGTAACACAACATAAATAAATTTGAAATATTAGGTTCAACATGGTCAAAGGTGTAACTTGCCTTGCTCGAAGTCCTGCTGGAAATCGTCTTCGAAATCGAACTCTCCGGAATCGTCACAATCTAACGTAAAGAGCCAATTCAAAAAAATTTAAAAACAAAATTCAAATAAATTCAAAATTTCAAAAGGATGCCAGAATTGGAAAGTTCATGATTTTAGAAAAATTTAGAAATTTGAATGGGTCAATTTAGAGCTAAAATGAATAAGTTATGACCTTCCAAAGTTTTAAATACAATTAAAAAGAAAATACCCATTTTCTGGAATTGTTTTTAAACCGAAAATGAATTATGACGTCAGCATGAATAAATTTTCTAAAGGAAAATAATGTTAATGATATCATCCAGGGAATTTCATTTTGGCCGATTTATTTTTATACTGAAAAATTAGATTTATGACATCAGCTGACGTCAACCCTGGGATTATTAAATCTGGCTGAGACACTGACATGTGGGCCCAGTTCATGGTGGACCGAGCGCAAGGACCAGGGTAGGGGTGTGGTGGCACGCAGCTGGCAATGCGCTGGCGTGGCCGGTGACGTGGCACGATGTGGTTGCCTCATGGCTGCCACGCCGGAGAGCAACGGGTGCGAGGGTTCAATGCGATGGTGGAAACGGCGCAATTAGGGGTAATTATGCCTTAAATGGACGCGGTAGAGGGGGAATTTCAATTTGCAGTTCGCGCGGGGAGTTAATCGGGAAGAAAACCGAAGCTTTAAAAGCTTCGGTTTCAGTTTCCATGGCGGCAGTGGCGGCGATCGCGCGGGGAAGAAAGGAAAGCTGCGGGGGAGACGGATCTGATAGGTGGGGCCCACCGGTTAGTGGGAGAGAAGAAAAGGAAAGGGCGAGGGTAATGGTTGGATTTGCGACGAGTTGCAAGGAGGGAAGATCGGGGCCGTAGGGTGCTATGCGAAGGGGTAAGTGAACGGGGACAGTCAAGATCCGATCCGACAACAGTGGTTGAATCCGAGCCGATCGAGCGTTTTAAGTGACACGGGACGGCTGAGATTTAAATCGGCAACGGGGAATAGCGCGGATTAGGCCACGCGTCGATCGGGGGAATGAAAGGAACGGGCGAAACAGTAAGTGAGATCGGGCGGTGGGGCATGAATCGGGCGGGGAGGCGGATGGCTCGATGCTTGACACGCGTCGGCCAGAGGAGAGGGGAAGGCGGGATGGATCGGTAAGTTAGATCGGACCGCTAGGAAAGGATCCAGCGGCGCGGATCGTCCCGATGGCTGACACTTGTCGGCCGGGGAGGGGTTTTAGGATTTTAATTTCTTTTTGATTTTCAGAAATGATAATAAGCTTTAAAATGCTCAGAAAAATACTAAATAAATTTCAAAAATTCTAGAAAAAATTAGAGAATTATCTCGAGCTATTCTAGGCTTAATAAAAATATTTTCAGCTGATTTTGATAATTGGATTTTACAAACGTACAAATTTTCTTTAAAGGGAGGGTTTTAAATCTTTGCAACTTCCTAAAAATTATTATAATTACAGATTGACTTTAGGAAAATGAAATACATTTATATTTACCTTTGTAAAATGAAATACTTTTATTTTGGCTTTTAAGAAATGGGAATTTTAAATTTTCTCTTTTTAAGGCTTGGAATAAAATCCAGCAAAATCAAATAAATTCCAGAAAATACTTTAACAAGCAAATAAAATTTTTGGGATGTTACACGTCGCCACTCCACCCCTTGAGACTCACCGTCGCATCGACGCTGCTGTGCTCGAGGCGTTGTTTGGAAACTTCCCCCACCGTTGATGCGCCTGCGCCGTCCTCCCCTCTCCTCTTCGCCGTAGCTTCGCCCCGTGGCGACGCCATTGCTCCAACCGTACGAGCGCTCATTGCCTCAAGCACCGGTTCTTCCACTATGCTCCACTGTAGAGCATTGAAGCTTCTTGATGTCGCGCGCGCGTCACCGCAGCCCCCTCCCTTTCGCCTAGCGCTGTAGAGGCCATTGAGTGCGCCGCGCTACCACCCCGACCTTAACTCGCGCCAACGCTCTCCACCCGCGTTCTCTGCTATAAATTTGTGACAAAATGCCCAGTTCAGCTTATGCAGTGTCCTCGAGCGTCCTCATCGCTAGCCGCCTTGGGACTCTCGCAAGCTTCTACGACCCCTCCGATCAACTTTCTGGGCTTCCCTAATGCTCCCTTGAAGTTTAATCGGACTCTCTCCCCTCGCAGCTCGCCAACCCACCTTTCTTCTCCAAATCCGACCAACTCACCTCGCCAGCGAAATCAACCACCTCGAGCCAATTGCATTCGCCAAGACCTTCCCAAGGACTAGGCGAGGTCATCCCCGGCATCAATTAGGAAGCTCATTGACCCTTCTTCTCCGGCGTCGAACGCTTCCTTTCGTCGACAACCGCCAGCGCCATTCAAGCCACCCCGAACTTGACTACTCCCTCTGGTGAGTCCCTGTTGCTCCCTGGAAGCTCTCCTGTTGTTGAATTGAACCTCATCACCGAATTAGCCATCGTGTTCCCTGCCCTGGTTCTGCCACCGCCAATCTCAACACCAGTGATGAACTAAGCCGATTGGAGCTGCGCCGCTTTAGCCAAAGGTGCGGCCAAGCCCTGTGAGTCCGTTTTGGGGATGCTCACGTGCAGCCAGGCCCTCCCTCGCCACTGGCAAGTCGTGCCGTCGCTTGGCCAAAGCCGCCCTGTTCGGACATCATTAAGGGGGCAAAACTTCAATTAACACTAATGACCGTTTTTAATTAATGCTAATGACTGGCTGGCAGGTGGGCCTGTAGTGGTTTATTAGTTAAATACCGCTGACAGCTAGGCCCCTGTTAGTGATATGCCCTAGAGGCAACATGGAGATGTTGTATATATCACATACTATGTTTATGATACATTACTTTGTTCCTTGGAATAGACATCATCATTATTGATCAATGAGTATGTGACTTATTCATGAGACTCTTAAATACTAAGATGTTGCTATTTCTAAATGATCCCTGGTCGTATATCATATGAGGAACAAATATGATTCAAAGACAAAGATCAGCATATGTATTGATTGATGATCATGTCTCATGGATCATGGTATGGTGATACCAAATCAATAATATGGACATGTGTTAGTGAACATATGTTGGATAGACTGCCATGAGACAACTGCAGAGATTCCATGTGTCATCGTTGGTCTCAAGTAGTGTTTATGTAGAGTCCTTAGACTTGAGGTCATCATGGTTCCCAACATGAGTAGTAGCTTATTTTGGGACTACTAAACACTACTCCGTAATGGGTAGTCATAAAAGTAGTCTTGGGTTTGCCATGAAACATGTAGTGGGATGTGAATGATCAAGATAGAATTTGCCCTCCTTATGGGAGAGATATCTCTGGGCCTCGATGTAATGGATTATGAAAGTGCATGGCCATGCCAAGGTGATTGAGGAGTCAATCACGAGTTTATAATCCATCACGGAATCGAGAGAGTGATTGAGCTATTAAGAGGATGACACAGTCTCGCCTTGAGCTCAATCTATATCGTGAGGCAAAGGGATTCGTACATGAGAGGACATTACGAGTTCAGCCGATATGATCTTTACATATACTTTGGGGTTAATATGTCTTACTAGAGACCGCTATTAACATGGTAACCGGAAGGCGTTTCCGGTCACGACCAAGTATACGTGAACCTCTGTGGTCGCACGCTTAACGGGTTGGAACACTAATTCGAATATGATTCGGATATGGGCTCAATTCGGATAGAGATCCGAATAGACTCCTATTGGGCCTCGGTCCACGAGGCCCACGTGAAGGTCTATATATGAAGGCGGGCGGAGGATGTGTGCCGTTAACATCTAGCAAAACCCTAGCCGCCACCTCCCGAGCCAAACCCTAGCTGCTCACGAGTGCTAGTACACTCGCGATCGGCGTTCGGCCCGGGACGTGTGGATACCGGTGGAGGCGCTGCTCGTTGCGATCTTGATCGGCGTGCGTGGAGAGACGATCTGTTGGGACGATCGGCTACTTCCACTACTACCTCGACGCGTGATTGGATCGGTTTCCAATTCTTCTTCATTGCGCTGGCGTCTAAGTGGTAACGATCCATGATCCTTCCTTAGCATGATGTTCTTGGAGTGCGCGGTAGAAAAGTTTTGTTTTCGCTTCCGTAGCCTCACGCGTATTCCTTTAGTGGTATCGAGCCATCTTGCTTAGTTTGCAATCTGGATCGCGCATATGTTGATATGCGATAGTAGTAGATTGGATCTATTACGATCTAAACCAGTAGCACGGGTTGATGAGATCAATCGGTCATAAGGGTTGAAATAGGTATGAGTTGATAGCATCATAAGGCCAAAAGATTAGTTCGTGCTCCTTCTTTGATGTACGCGCGACTTGCCCCTACCATTGGAATCACCATCGGGGCTAGCTGCGCACAATCGATGGATCGAGCCAACGGATCGAGGTCTTGTGTTGTGGTCTCCTCAAGTATACCGATCGCGATGATCAATATGATTGATCTAATGAAAATTGAGACATTTTGAATGGCTCGAATTTGGGTTGATTTGATCGGCTCGATAAGATTTTCATAGCGATTTCATAGATGCGATCTATGTAATTCTGTGAGGTTTTGATGCTGCCACGAAGCCCAGCGTGCTCCCCTCGACCCCGCCTGACCGCGCCGTGGGACCGCGTGTATCCCCTTGTATAGCGTCTTGGGTTCACATCGTTAGGTAGAATGCGATTCTACGTCTAACTTGTTTTTGCAGAGAATGATGTGAATAGTATGGCCCTATAGCTTATTTGAATGTATGAGATGTATGTGATGCATGTAACATTCGTTCATGGCCTGCGTGTCATGATTATTTCAGCTATTGTTAGCTGTATATATTGTATTTAACGACTGCGTGTCGACCTTAATGCTTGAATCTATCTTTGTAATCTTCAATTTCTAGCTATTATAGGTAGTAGCCTAGTTTTGAGGTTACAAGCTTTTAAGCATGGTGGCCTAAAGGAGTGATGTGGAGGATGGAGATCGTCTACACCTACTTGGAGATGGATATCACCATTTTTGGGCCATACTACTTCACAGTTAAATGTGTTTATCTATGATGTTATCTATCTTATTCTTATGCAATGATATATGTGATATGTTGCTTTGGTAGGATAGAATCCTCTTAAAATTAGGTGTTAATGCCCTTCCATATGTTGCACCAAAGATAATGATCACCGCATGGTAGGTCTACCAAAGTAGAGTGCCATCGGTTATCATCATCATTTGGGGTAGATGTCGGACATCTACATGCGGAAGCATTTGGTTTACTTAACAAGGTTATCAAAATAGTTTTGGACCTTGGGGCATAGATTGGGGCCGAGGCATACTAATGTCACCCAAAGTAGAGTCACATAGGGATGTGATTAGCAAAGTGTTGCTTACCCATGTCACTAGTTTTCTAGCCGTGATGCCAAAGCTCACTAGGAATTAGTGAAATGAGGATCTTTACCCACTATGTAACTTAGAGGAGTTTTTGTTGCAAAACTCATAGTGGGAGTCTTTTGCTAAATAGTTTAATAAAAGATGAACATAAACATAGTGCTAAACTTTGCATATTCTTGTGTTGTAGATCATGTCATTAACGCGCATCCAGTACTTTTAATTTGCGATCTGTTCTTGAGAAAGAAAAACTCAATGGAACAAACTTTTGGATTGGTATCGCAACTTGAGAATTGTTCTCAAGCAAGAGCGCAAGGAGTATGTCCTTGAGTCTCCTTACCCGAAGACTTGCACGATAATGCTACTCGTGGCTGCACGGAGAGCTTATGAGAAGCACCACGAATGATTGCCTTGATGTGAGTGTCTCATGCTTGCCACAATGTCCTCTGAGCTTGAAGCAATATGAGAACACAGATGCCTACAATATCATTGTGGGGCTACGTGGTATGTTTGAGAACCAAGCAAGGGTGAGAGGTTCAATACTTCAAAGTCCTTATTTGCGTGCGAGCTTGCGAAGGAATCCGTCGACCCTCATGTGATTAAGATGATTGGTTACATTGAGAGTGCGGAAAAGCTTGGTTTTCCCTTAGCCAAGAGTTGGCTACGATGTGATTCTCGATCGCTCCCGAGCTTTGAGCCATTCATAATGAACTTTCACATGAACAATCTTGACAAGACCCGGTGAGTTGCATGGGATGCTAAAATCTGCCGAGGAAAGCATTAAGAAAAGCAGCAATCATGTGATGATGATGCAGAAAGGCAAGGGCAAGCCCTATGTCAAGAGAATCGCGGTCAAAAGAAAGAAAGCTCTGATGCGATCGCGGCAGTTCTAAGGCCAAGAAAGACAAGAAAGGCGATGCTCATCCGATGCAGATTGTTACTCTGTAAGCAATCGGGACATTGGAAAAGGCGCCCAAAGTACTTGGAGGATCTTGAGAAGAAGAAGGAAGTATGACTTCCACCGGTATAAATGTTATAGAAATCAATCTTGCTACTTCTTCCACTAATTCTTGGGTATTTGATACCGGATCGGTTGCTCACATGCAAATCGTTGCGGGGCTAATAAGAAGTAGAAGTTTGAGGAGGAGCGAAGTGGATCTTCGCGTTGGCAATGGAGCAAAAGTTGCTGCGGTAGCTGTTGGCACCATGCCATTGTCTTTACCTTCAGGATTAGTTTTGGAATTGAATAATTGTTATTGTGTTCCATCTCTTTCAAAGAACATTATTTCTGCTTCATGTTTGCAAGCAGAAGGTTATGACTTTAAATCTATGGACAATGGTTGTTCTCTTTATTTCAAAGATATGTTCTATTGTCATACTCCATTGGTGAATGGGTTATACGTTCTTACTCTTGAAGGGTCACCGGTCTATAACATTAATGCAAAGAGGCAACGTCCGAATGATTTGAATCCCACGTTTATTTGGCACTGTCGCTTAGGTCACATAAATGAGAAACGCATGCAGAAGCTCCATAGAGATGGTATTCTGCACTCATTTGATTTTGAATCATTAGAGACATGCGAATCTTGTTTACTTGGCAAGATGACAAAGGCACCTTTCACGGTCAAGGTGAGCGGGCAAATGACTTATTGGCACTCGTACATACTGATGTATGTGGACCAATGAGCTTAACAGCCAGAGGTGGTTTTCAGTACTTCATAACTTTTACTGATGACTTTAGTAGATATGGGTATATCTACCTGATGAAGCATAAGTCCGAATCCTTTGAAAAGTTCAAAGAATTCCAAAATGAAGTGCAAAATCATTTAGGCAAGACAATCAAGTTTCTACGATCTGATCGTGGAGGCGAGTATTTGAGCCATGAGTTTGGCAATCATCTAAAGGATTGTGGAATTGTTCCACAATTGACTCCGCCAGGAACACCTCAATGGAATGGGGTATCGAGCGGAGAAATCGCACCTTATTAGATATGGTGCGCTCCATGATGAGCCAAAGTGATCTTCCGTTGTCTTTTTGGGGTGCGCTCTTGAAACACCGCGTTCACACTAAGCAGGTTCCATCAAAATCGATAGAAAAGACACCATATGAGATGTGGACGGGACAACGTCCTAGCTTGTCTTTTCTTAAGATTTGGGGATGTGAGGCTTATGTAAAACGTTTACAATCTGATAAGCTCACTCCTAAATCTGATAAATGCTTCTTTATCGGGTATCCTAAGGAAACAAAAGGATATTACTTTTATAATCGAGGAGAAGGCAAAGTGTTTGTCGCTTGGCATGGTGTCTTCTTAGAGAAAGAGTTTCTCTCAAGAAGGGATAGTGGAGCACAGTGCAACTTGAAGAAATTCAAGAAACACGATAACGTTTCAGCTCCTCTGAGAACCACAGCGGGATGAACAAGCTGTTGAAGAACTGTTGTGGACACACCAGCACCACGAGAGTCGGAAGGTCACGTCGTGCACCGAGAGGTACATGTTCTTGACTACTCAACAACGGGACATATTGTTGTTAGACAACGATGAGCCTAAGACCTATGAAGAAGCAATGGTGGGACCAGACTCTGAGAAATGGCTTGAAGCCATGAGATCCGAAATTGAATCCATGCATAGTAATCAAGTTTGGAACTTGGTTGATCCACCTGATGGTGTTAAAACCATTGAATGCAAATGGGTTTTCAAGAAAAAGATAGACATAGATGGAAATGTTCACATCTATAAAGCGCGATTAGTGGCCAAAGGTTTCAAACAAATTCAAGGTATTGATTATGATGAAACTTTTTCGCGTCGCAATGCTAAAGTCTATTCGGATCATTCTAGCGATTGCTGCATATTTCGACTATGAAATATGGCAAATGGATGTCAAAACAGCTTTCCTTAATGGAAATCGAGTGAGGATGTGTACATGACACAGCCCACGGTTTTGTCGATCCGCAATCCGTTGGAAAGATATGCAAGCTCCAAAGATCCATTTATGGATTAAGCGAGCATCTCGGAGTTGGAACATTCGTTTTGATGAAGTAATCAAAGGGTTTGGTTTCATCAAGAGCGAAGAAGAGCCTTGTGTTTACAAAAGGCTAGTGGGAGCGCACTCGTATTTACGGTCTTATATGTGGATGACATATTACTGATCGGAAATGACATTCCTTTGCTCGAATCATTAAGTCTTCATTAAAAATAGTTTCTCTATGAAAGACTTAGGAGAGGCAGCATATATTCAGGCATCAAGATCTATAGAGATAGATCAAAAGGCTAATTGGATTAAGCCAAGATATGTACATTGACAAGGTGTTGAAAAGGTTCAACATGCATGATTCCAAGAAAGGTTTTCTACCTATGTCACATGGTATAAATCTTAGCAAGAATCGGTGTCTAGTACACACGATGGCGGGATAAAATGAATACGATTCCATATGCTTGGCTATTGGGTCCATTATGTATGCCATGCTTTGTACACGTCGGATGTTTCGTATGCTTTAAGTGCTACGAGTAGATACGATCAGATCGGTGAAAGTCACTGGATTGCCGTAAGAACATCTTGAAGTACTTGAGAAGAACTAAAGATGTGTTCCTTGTCTATGGAGGTGAGGAAGAGCTCGTTGTAAATGGTTACACCGATGCTAGCTTCCAAACTGACAAAGATGATTTTAGATCGCAATCTGGATTTGTGTTCTGCCTGAATGGCGGTGCGGTAGCTGGAAGAGTTCCAAGCGCAGACGGTTCTTGATTCTACATGAAGCCGAGTACATAGCGACTCAAGGCGCCAAAGAGGCTGTTTGGATCAAGAAATTTATTTCTAAGCTTGGTGTGATGGCTAGTGCCTCCAGCCCAATGGACCTCTACTGTGACAATAGTGGGGCCATTGCACAAGCCAAGGAGCCTAGATCGCACCAGAAGTCCAAGCACATTTTACGGCGATTTCATCTCATCCGCGAGATAGTGGAGAGGCGATGTTAAGATATGCAAAGTACAAGCGGTTTGAACATTGCAGATCCGTTGACAAAGCCGCTTCCCACCAAAGCATGAGGCTCACACTAGGGCAATGGGTATTAGATACCTACATGGTTGACTCTAGTGCAAGTGGGAGCTATTAGTGATATGCCCTAGAGGCAACATGGAGATGTTGTATATATCACATACTATGTTTATGATACATTACTTTGTTCCTTGGAATAGACATCATCATTATTGATCAATGAGTATGTGACTTATTCATGAGACTCTTAAATACTAAGATGTTGCTATTTCTAAATGATCCTCGATCGTATATCATATGAGGAACAAATATGATTCAAAGACAAAGATCAGCATATGTATTGATTGATGATCATGTCTCATGGATCATGGTATGGTGATACCAAATCAATAATATGGACATGTGTTAGTGAACATATGTTGGATAGACTGCCATGAGACAACTGCAGAGATTCCATGTGTCATCGGTTGGTCTCAAGTAGTGTTTATGTAGAGTCCTTAGACTTGAGGTCATCATGGTTCCCAACATGAGTAGTAGCTTATTTTGGGACTACTAATCACTACTCCGTAATCGGGTAGTCATAAAAGTAGTCTTCGGGTTTGCCATGAAACATGTAGTGGGATGTGAATGATCAAGATAGAATTTGCCCCTCCTTATGGGAGAGATATCTCAGGCCCTCGATGTAATGGATTATGAAAGTGCATGGCCATGCCAAGGTGATTGAGGAGTCAATCACGAGTTTATAATCCATCACGGAATCGAGAGAGTGATTGAGCTATTAAGAGGATGACACGAGTCTCGCCTTGAGCTCAATCTATATCGTGAGGCAAAGGGATTCGTACATGAGAGGACATTACAGTTCAGTAGATATGATCTTTACATATACTTTGGGGTTAATATGTCTTACTAGAGACCGCTATTAACATGGTAACCGGAAAGGCGTTTCGGGTCACGACCAAGTATCGTGAACCTCTGGTCGCACGCTTAACGGGTTGGAACACTAATTCGAATATGATTCGGATATGGGCTCAATTCGGATAGAGATCCGAATAGACTCCTATTGGGCCTCGGTCCACGAGGCCCACGTGAGGAGGTCTATATATGAGGCGAGGCGGAGGGATGTGTGCTGTTAACATCTAGCAAAACCCTAGCCGCCACCTCCCGAGCCAAACCCTAGCCGCTCACGAGTGCTAGTACACTCGCGATCGGCGTTCGGCCCGGACGTGTGGATACGGTGGAGGCGCCGCTCGTTGCGATCTTGATCGGCGTGCGTGGGAGACGATCTGTTGGGACGATCGGCTACTTCCACTACTACCTCAACGCGTTCTTGGATCGGTTTCCAATTCTTCTTCGCTGCATTGCTGGCGTCTAAGTGGTAACGATCCATGATCCTTCCTTAGCATGATGTTCTTGGGTGCGCGGTAGAAAAGTTTTGTTTTCTGCTTCCGTAGCCTACGCGTATTCCTTTAGCCCCATCTTCATTAAAACCATTTAATTGGATTTTTTAAAACTTTTATCTCGCTAACAGGTGGACCCCACCACATGGGTAACTGCACCAGGGCCCCACATGTCAACCTTTGGCATTATATTGATTTCTGAAATTTACTTAATCAGTGGGACCCACATGTCAGAGAGAGAACTCTCTATCCTCTTTTTATTTTTGGGATTTTTCCTAAAAATAAACTTTGGAGAGCTTGTACTTTCTCACCGTAACTCCTCTACCATTGTTGCCCTAGTTATTACTATTATTAATCCTTTCAAAATAAACTATATAAATTGCTAAGCAAGTCCAACTAAAATTTCAGGACACTAGACTGTCCTGATCATCTCTTCTCAAAAATACAAGAAACAACTTTTGGGCAATCATGGGATGTACATGATTTATAGGTTGGTACAAGTTTATCTTATGCTCCTCAAAACCCTAAAAATATGCTCCTCTATCTGGGCGGATGGAAAGAAAGGATGATGTGGATGTAACACGAGAACTTGTGGTTGCGGGAAGCACCACCTGGATAAATTAAGGACTTAATCCTGTGTTGATTTCTCCATGTACAACAATACAAACCACAAACTGGCAAAGTGTAGGCATGACCGAATAATTTGCATTGCCAGTAAAGGTAAACACTTCGGAGTGACCCACGGGTCATGGTGCTGGTTTAAGCCGTCCTGGACATGGGCCGTGTCGCTGGGTTTAAGCCACCGTCTGGCGCAAGAGGGGGTCTGCGGTGAAGCAACATAGCTATCCCACAGACGAAACCTTAGCGAGTGTGACCCTTTACTAGGTGCATTATAAAAGTCATGTGATAATCCTTTTGGAATAGTCGTGCATGTATAAACTATGTGGAATAAAGCAACTGGATTATCTCTTGTGGGTAAAGATGTACAGTCTTTGTAGAGTATAAACTATTCGAATAGTCATGCCCACGGTTAAGGGCGAACATGAAAACTTCCTCGAGTTAGTTCTGTTTCTAAAATTTCTTAAATGGGTGGGAATAAAACTAAGTGGAGGGAAGTACTTCACTTTTGATTTTACCTGGAGGGATGTACTCCAACGATGGCTAATTAGGGTGGATGTAACCCAGTATTAAAAAACTAGCACTGGTGGATGGAGCCATGTAATCGGTGGATGAAACTGTCTACAGTATATTTATTGCACATTTAAATGCTACTCATGTTTACCAAAATCTGCTAAGTCATAGGATTTGTTACATAAGAATATTTGAAAACACCACCTCTCGCAACTAAAAGAAACCCAAGCCATCCATTGATAAGCCATGCATTCTATACTATTGCATTTTGTGTGTTGGCTTGCGGAGCACAGTTGCAAGTGCTCATCCTCACTCTCCCCCTTTTTCTCAGAAGGTGAGCAACAAGGACACTACGAGTATTATGAGGAACAAGGACAAGATGAAGGAGATAACGACAACAACTAGTATTAGTTATTAGTACCTTCTTTCTTGCAGTCAGTTGACCATTCTAGATAGCAAGGTAATTCCACATTAGTCAACCCAACCAAATGTTGGACCCTCTTGGGCTGTCCCCAGTCGCTGCCTGTAGGGAAATGCGCCTTCTTAGTATCTTTCTGTTTTTCCGCTGCCTTTGACTGTAATGATACTAATTGAACTGACGGCCTTACGTAAGCAACTACTTAATCCAAGTATTGTAATAAGATTGTACCGTGTATGAAATGATCTAGTTATGTACCTGTGAGCACTATCTACTGATTCAGGGAATAGTGTAGTAAGATCACAGAGGATTTGGATTGTTAAAATCCGGGTCCGACATTCTATCTGCAAAATGCCGAATCTCTTAATTGTGTAAAGTATTTGAGTTCTTAGTCTACCATAGTATTGTTTATAGTAATTTATTATTATTAAGGCTTGTCAATGTGAATATGGCCATCAAGTAAGACATAGTTTTTCCAGTGTTAGGACATATCTAAACTATCTTGTCATTCTAAAGAACTATTTTAATAACTAATAGTGTATAAAAAAAGAATAATGAATGTACTGATAATTAAATAATTAAGGGATGTAGGTTCGACAGGATAAAAAAATATATGACTTACTTTGCTGTCTGAAGTCTTTAATTTACTGTAAAATTTTCAGGTCTTCATATGCTTCTGGGACATAATGCTCATGGAAATTGTGTGGCAGCTAAGCACGGCAACCCACCCTTCCACATCGGGCTGGCCACGCGGCCCTTTTCTCGGTGCGGCCCATCTCACAAGCTAAATTCTTTGTGCCGGCCATCAGTAACAAATAACAAATAGCAACGCATAGCGTGCGGCCAATTTCTTACGGCACTAATTTCTTTTTTCACATTTCTCTTTCCTTTTTTTTTTCTTCTTGTTCTTCTTTCTTCTCCCACCTTAGGGATTCACCATTAGTATTACTTGCTGTCCTTTTTTAGTTTGATTTTATTAAGTTTTTTGTTTGATTTTAATGCTCACCACGTTCTTCTTATACCATTTTTGAATTTTTTTTCCGAGCAACTAGAAGGTTTTGGGAATGGAACTGGTGCAAGCCACATGTTCTAGGGAGAAAACGTAATGTTCTATGAATTCAATCCGAATATTTCCACAGTTCATCCACACTGTTCTATAAATTTGCGTTTTTCTCTCGTCAAGGAAAGATTAAGGGGGAATGGAATGGGTGGGAACAAAATATTCCATAAGATAAAACCTAATGTTTCACACATTTGATCAAAATGTTCCAACAATTCATCTATGTTAATTGTTCCATAATTTTTTTCCCTTATTTTGGGGAAAAGAGGAAATATAGGGGGAACGCGACGGGTGGGAACCAAATGTTCCATAAGATAAAACATGATGTTCTATGTATTTGATCAAAATATTCTAGTTGTTCATCTACTTTGTTCCATAATTTTTTCTTTTTCCTACAAAAGTGGAAATATAGGGGAATGTGACAGGTGGGAACCAAATGTTCCATATGATAAAACTTAGGGCCAATTTGAATATGTAGTATTTTTGGAGTTTTTTTTTGGCAACACCGTGGTTTCTTAAAAAAAATACTATAGTATCAAAAACGTTGAGGTGTCTGAATGAAACAAAAACTGTGGTATGAAAAACCATAGTATCCCAAATACCACGGTATTTTTGGAGTTTTAAAAATCTACTCCCAACCTGTTTTTTTTTAAAATGGACAAATGCCTCGTAACAATCGCACTCTCTGATATTTTCACGCGCTCGGCAATGCACCATCTTACTTCAAGACTTGTGCAAAAGAAAAATAATCACCATCCACACAATACACAATATACACTGCTACAACCTTGACATAATGATCTTTATGTATGTTTGGAAATCATTATGTCCTGTTAGGAACTGCTACCAACTTATAGACCGGAAAAGAGTTTTTGACTCATGGTCAAATATACATGAACCTATAAGGGCACATACTTAATGGGCTGGAATGATAAGGTCTCAGATGATAGTTTCCGAGTGGGATTCGATCTCTAGTCATATCGGATAAGGATCTGATTGGAGGCTATATTAGGATAGGTGCGGGGGTTAAGGGAGATTCTCAAAATATACCTATCAAAACCCTAGCCGTCACCTCTCATAATACCTATCGTGCGTTGGTGCTAGCACGCCGATGCATGGTGTTCCATCTCTTGATGTGTGGACCTCGGTAGAGGCGCTGCTACGATTGTGGTGCTCATTGGGATGATCGTGAGGAGGAGACGGTTAGCCGTAGGATGATCGACTACTTCCACTACATCAACACGCTCTTCGTTGAATCAGCTGCTTCAACTCTACTTCCACTGCACTGTGTGTCTAGTGATAACAATCTATAATCTCTTTCTTGCATAGCTTATTGGTTTACGTAGTAGAAAATTTTAATTTAAGCTAGCATAGCCTACCCGTATCATAACAATGGTATTAGAGTCATCCTGTGTAGTATTTGATCAAGATTAATTGTATATAGTTGATATGTTGTGGTAATAGATTGGATCTATTCCTTGTCTAATATGATTGCTTAGATTGGTTCATGTTATTGGATTAATTTAGCCACTAATTGATAAGATCAATCGGTTTCGGCGATAGCAGATGGGTTCAAAGGAAGTATGAATTGATAACACTAAGTTGATATTCTTTCTGGAAATGTCCCGCGCTGATCAATACGATTGATCAATGGAAAATCGAGCTGATAAGATTGGTTCAGAATGGGGTTAATGTGATTAATCCGATGAAATTTTCAAGGATGATTTCGTGAATAGAATTCACATCCCAAAAAAATAGATACCACCGTCCTAAGTAATCGTACCACGCATTATAGGTGTTATGTGTTCATATCGCGCATATAACTCATTTTTGTAGGGTTGTGTGAATAGTATGGCCCATTGTGTATTTGATGCATGTATGAGTTTTTTTATAGCCTACGTGTCATGTTGATTTATAGCCATACGTTATATATTATTGTATAACGGCCTGCGTGATGCTTGATATCTTTATATGTAATTCATTATTAGCTGTTAGAAGTAATAGCTAAGTGGATGAATGTGGTGAAATCAAGCATTGATGGCTAGGTGGATAGGAAGCATGGTGATGGAGGTTGCCGTGCTAAGGGCCATACTATATCATAGTTTAATATGATTTAATTATGAATGCCTTTATGTTCCTATTATACTATTATTCATGTTATTACTATCTTAGGTGTTTTTAATATGATAGAATAGTATCCCTCTAGAAAAATTAAATAAAACTTAATGCTCTTCCAATAGTTGCACCTATTAAATTTTTGATCATTAACTGTTAGGTCTACCAAAGTAAGGTACCATTAATTATCTTAATTAGATAGGATAAAGTGTTAGATACTTCATGCATAATATTGGTCTAACTTGACTAGACTATCAAAATAGTTTTTGGTCTAGGGGCATAGTGTTGAGGCCGAGATATATGGATGTCACTCAACAAATAAGAGTGCATGTGATGTAATTAGCAAGGGATTGCGTACCTACGTCACTAGGTTTCTAGCAGTGATACAAAAGCTCACTAAGACTTAGTGAAATATGGATCTTGATTTACTATATATTATTAGAGAGTACATGATTTTAAACATATAGAGGGAGTATTTTTTATTAAATTGTTTAATAGAAGGTTTCATATAAATATAGTGCTGAATTTTTGCATATACTTTTTATGTTGTAGACTATGCTATTATCTACTTTCTCTACACCCAGTTTTAACCTGCGATGTATTCTTGAGAAAGAAAAACTAAATGGAACAAACTTTATTGACTAGTATCTTAACTTGAGAATTATTCTCAAGCAAGAGAAGAAGGAACATGTTCTAGAGGTTCCATATCCAGATGAACCAACTGAAGATGCTAGTTGTGCTCAAAAGAATGAGTATGAGAAACATTGCAATGACTTACTTGATGTTAGCTATCTCATGCTTGCCACCATAAACTCTGAGCTTCAAAAACAATATGAGAACACGGATACCTACAATATGATTGTGAGTCTTAAAGGTATATTTGAGAACTAGGCAAGGGCTGAAAGGTACAAGTTAGCTTAAGGAAGTCTAGTCAACCCTCATGTAATCAAGATGATTGGATACATTGAGAGTTTAGAAAAGTTTGGTTTTTCCCTTAGCCAAGAGTTGGATACTGATGTGATTCACCAGTCGCTCTCTTCAAGTTTTGAGTCAGTCATTTTGAACTTGCATACGAATGGTATCAAAAAGTCAATGACCAAGTTGCATGGGATGCTCAAGTCAGTAGAGGAGAGCATTAAGGAAAGCTCTAATCTTGTGATGATGGTTTAGAAGACTACCAACTTCAAAAAGAAGAATCATAAAGCTTTGAGCAAAAGAAAGGGCACAGGCAAAACTGAAGATGAGATCTCAAGTATCAAATCTAAGCTTCAAAAGCTGAAGACTAGTGCTGCACTTGATGCCATTTGCTACCATTGCCGTGGGACTGGACATTGAAAAAGGAATTACAAGAAGTACTTGGCAGAATTGGAAAAGAAGAATGGAAGTAAGACTTCTACTTTAGGTATAAATGTTATAAAAATAAATATTGATACTTCTCATGTTAGATCTTGGGTATTTGATACCGGATCAATTGTTCATATTTGCAATTCGATGCAGAGGTTGATAAGTAGTAGTAGTTTAGTAACTTTTGAGTATCGAATTTGATGCTGGGGCCGGATCCAGGCGAGATTGATCTTCGAGAATGCACAAAACACTTGCATGAGGTAGTACCCAATTCTCATCGTGGGCAATGGAGCAAAAGTTGTTGCGTTGGCCCATCACCCGCGGTAGTAACTTAGACTTGTTGGCATTGTACCATTATCTTTACCCTCGATACAATTGTACGCGGCACGCCATGCCAGCCTCACAATCTCCACGAAAAACAAATCAGCAATATCGGCGCATTGTCGCTCTTGTGGCACGGATTAGTTTTAGAATTGAATAATTGTTATTATATTCTTAGTACTAAAATAAGCGACCGGTCTACCCTCTTGCATTAAAACACCACCAATACCCAATCCACTAGCATCACACTCAATTTCAAAATTTTAGTGAAATTAGTAAAACAAGAATGCGTCTCTTAAGTTCGAGAAAAAGCAAGCTACCCCCACACAAATTCAACACCCTTTTTAGTAAGTTCATTCAAAGGGGCAGCGATGGTGCTAAAATCCTTAGGATAAAAACCAGCAAGGCCATGAAAACTCCTAATAGCGTTCATAAGTAGGCCAATTTTTAATAGCTTCAATTTTAGACTCATCTACTTACTTGCGAAACAACATAGCCCAAAAGATGACACGATCTTTGCAAAAGTACACTTCTTAAGTTACCAAATAACTTATTCTCACGCAAAACTTGTAGAACTTGTCTAAGATGGTCTATGTGTTCAGATTCGGTCTGGTAAATCAAAATATCATCAAAATACACAACCACAAATTTACCAATGAAATGCCTTAAAACATGATTCATTAAGCGCATGAATGTTTGCATTAGTTAAACCAAAAGGCATGATGTACAACCCAAATTTCGTTTTAAAGGCTGTTTTCCACTCATCCCCTTCATGCATTACGATTTGATGGTAAGCAAATCTATCTTAGAAAAATAACACACCACTAGTAGTTTAGTAAGATGTGATATTATTAATCGCTCGAGATTGATCTTAACAGAACGCGTGGGCAATGGAGCAAAAGTTGTTGCGTTGGTGTTGGCATTGCGTGATTAGTTTTAGAATTGAATAATTGTTATTATATTCTTAGCTTAAGCGAATGTGTAAAATATTATTTCAAGCATAGTTCGACATTTGGGGAGTCCCTCGAAAATGGCCAACGCCCTTGCACTTGTGGCAAATAATGTCACGTGAGCGTCTGGTCGACCCCATAGACGGGTCACACTAGCGCGGCGCCATAGGTCGACGCGCCGGTGATGGTGTACTCTCGACTTCTTACTTGCGAATCGCGCATTGCGAATTGCTTGCGGCGAAGTGCTCTTGTTTGGTTGGTTGTTGTTATATGTTTGTCGGATCGGTGACGAGCGTGGCCAAGACAGCGAACAGGCGTCTTCAATCACTTGTCGCTTCGGCCGGCGTGCTTGGTGCAGCAACTCAATCATATCATTATATGGATGGTGATTGACAATGCGCGACGGCATGATTCATGCCGCTAGAAATCTTGCCATGAGTGCATTCTTCATTCTCGCGAACATCCGCATGTATCATGATAGTCTCCATTTCCTTATGATATTCATCAATTGATTTCATACCTTATCACCCATACATCAACTTCTCAAAAAGTGGCGCTTGTAGTGGCGCGGTACAAAGCGTGCCCGCAAATCTCGCTTCATTTGCTCCCGAGTTATAATTGGCAACTCATGGCGCTCCGTAAACTACGGATGAACCTCCCACCAATGTGTGGCGTAATCATCAAGCCATTAGATGCAAGCAACAACTTCTTCTCATTGGAGTAGTTGTTCATCCGAAACAACTTATCAACTTTCGGCTCCAAGTGAGGTATTGTTCCACATCGTACCACTGAAAATATAGGAAAAGTAAATTTGGGCTTAGCAACAAGATCCTCGGCGCGTCATCGTGGCGAGGGCGCGCATGTTGTTGCGGTGATGGCGTCGTCGTTCATCGTAGATAAATCGATGGGAAAATCGTCATTCGGCGCTCGTCGCATCGGCCACAAGGCACACCTCGCCGTGGGCACCACGTGGTATAACTCCACCGACCGCCATTGCCGGGCGGCCCATGTGCGAGGCGTCTGCGGCGCCGCCATCGATGTGTGGCGATGCGCCATCGCGGCAGCGCTGGTGTTGGCGTCGCTCCTCATCGAACGAATAACGGTTCCTCCTCGGTCTCATTGTGCAAAATGGCCGGAGGACCGTGCACCCTGTAACATCGTGGTGCATCCCACGTGATTGTGGTGTGTGAACATGGCGCGACTCGGTTGTTGTTGTTGATGCTTTGACGCAATTGTGTGACCTCCTCTCCAAGGTTGTTCGATTCGATGCGAACTTCCCAAAGCTCATCGCGCACGCCATTGTCACCATCATGAAGTTGTTTTGGAGCATCTCGCGCAGCCAGTGTACTCGATCCAAGTGGCAAGGCGTCGGATTAGGTGGATCCTCCTCGTGAGACATGAAACAACTCACAACCAAGAAAGCAAGTGTAAATAATACTCAAGAACAGCCCTAATAGCGGTAAATATCAAAAGCTAGTCTCAATTGATGCTAGAAAGATATAAGCGAAAAGTGAAGCTCAAGCATAGCGATAAATTCTTTCTGAGATGAATCAGCTAGGTTTTGCACTTGGCACAAGTAGTGATTGCTTTTTGAAGCCACAAGCTGAAAATAGAACAAACTTTCGGTTTTGAAGGAAGTGAATACTATCTCAAACTAATCTCAAAAGCCTCAAAGAGAATTTGGATGGATCTCGGTTTTGAGAGCAATGATGGATCTCTTGAGAGCAATGTGGATGACAAGGAATTCAGGATTCAAAAGTAAATGCAATTTACTCTTTTTTGTTGCTAATTGAGGAATTCAATCAACAATTTTGTAGGGTTTATGTGGACACAAAGATCAAGCTACGCGAAGGAAACACACGGATCAAGCACGAAAACAAAACTCTAATGGACGAAAACTTAACAAAGCGCACAAGAACTAAGCAGATGAAACTACGGTTTTGGTATTGCAATTTTGGTTTAATGGAAGATAGGACAGAAAACGAATCTAACTACGGTAAAGAAGTTCTCACCGAGTAAACCTAGAATCGATACCATATGATACGGGGATGGGTCCCGATCTTCTCGATGAGGAACCGTGGATAGTTGATGTGAAGTAGACGATGTCGCTAGTTGAACACTCGTGCCCATGCACGACCCTCAACTCTTTGGAATACGCCCAAAACACACCGGATAGTTGTCGTCGCGCGACCACAACGTTTATTTAACGCCAAGTCCCCAATTCCCAATGGAACGACGGCTTGACCTTGATCTTCAGAACAAACAATGGATCGCCTAATTCTCTCTCAAAGCCCTCGCATGAACTCTGGTGTTGAAAGAACAAGCAATAGCTATGTTTCAATCTGATGCATAAAACTTGGTCCCCCTCTAAGGGTGCCAATACAGGGCTTATATAGCCTCTTGGGACGTGCATAGAGTCCTCCAAACCTACTACAACTCAACCCTATATGGTTTTAGATACGAACTCTTAAAAAAGGAAACTAGATTTTACAGCCGTCACATTGTTTCGGTCATAACTTTTGATCCGTATCGAATTTGATGCTGGGGCCGGATCCATTGCGTAGCCCTTGAAAATATCTTTCCAACAAGTCCAAGAACGCCTGAATCGGACTCCGTTTGTGAAAGTTATGACCTTTTTAGTAACTGCCTGTCAGGCTGTCCGAACCGAATCCGAATTGAATTCTGAGTTGAATCCGAGTTTGAATCCAATTGACCTTGTGGGAGGCACGAATTGGGCTTGAATTCCTGGGCTTTTCTCTTCTTGCTTGACCCATGTGAGCTTCTCCTCCCACCCTTTGGCTCCGGCCTCATTCTCCACCCTCGCGGTTCCAAATGCTTCACAATGTTCAAACCTGAGAATGCACAAAACACTTGCATGAGGTAGTACCCAATTCTCATCAATAATAATAGAGTCATTAAGAAACAAAAGCACCTGTTGATTTAGAAGTTTAGCTCTGGCTCTAGTCAATGGACCAACATATACTTCTGCACTTGTATTACTTGTAGCTTCACTTATGGTGTCCATCTCAGTAAGTGCATGACCACCAATAGGAGGAGATGTATAAGTGTTAGGGATGCCCTCATCATAGTAGTTTAGTAAGAGGCGAGATTGATCTTCGCGTGGGCAATGGAGCAAAAGTTGTTGCGTTGGCTGTTGGCATTGTACCATTATCTTTACCCTCAGGATTAGTTTTAGAATTGAATAATTGTTATTATATTCTTAGCTTAAGCAAAAATATTATTTCTGCTTCAAGAAGATAGCTGTGGACCCTGCCAGCCAGTGAGAGAAGAGAGGAGGAGGGCGGCAAGCATCGGATGAATGCCACATGGAAAGGAAGGTGAATCCGGACCATCAGCTCTATTTAATAAAAATGGATGCCTGAGATTAGATTAGGTGGAAAGGATTTGATGTGAGTTTGACACGTGTCTACCCATGGAGACTTTGGGTTTAAATTTTATTTTAGATTTTCATAAAACTAGGAAGCTTGAAAATACTTCGAAAATACCAAATAAAGTCCAAAATATTTAGAAAAATTCATAGAAACTCCTAAATATATTCTAAACTTAGAAAAAATATTTTTAACATAATTTGGTCTTTAAATTTTTAGAAAAATACTTTTTAGCTTTGAAATTAAGTTTTTAAATTCCAAAACTTCACAAAAAATCTAAATAAAGCCAAATATTTGAAAAATAATTAATTTGAACCAGATTTTTATAGGAAATATAAATTAATATTTTATATTTAATTTTTTTTACTTTAAATTATTTTTCAGAAGGAAAAAAACCTTTTTCAAAAACTAAAAAATTAGGCAAATAATAACTACAAAAATTCAGGTAAGCAAATAACACTTATTTTTATTTTAAATTAAATTAATTTTTTCACTATTAATTTTCAAAATAAACAGGTCGGCTGTTACAACTTCTCATAAATCTCCACTCCTATTGTTCTCCCTCTTTAGACTCAGTCTCATGTTCCTCATCTACAGGGTTAGTTGCAAGCAAAGCATATTCATCCTTAATATCACTATCTGAAGAATTGTAACATCCTATTTTTCTGCAATTTTTTAAGCCAGGATTTTAAAAATAATTTTTCTGGATTTTTTTGAAATTAAATCAACCCTCAAATGAATTTTTGAATTTCAAAATGATTTAATATAATTAAAATAAAAATTAACATATGTTGAAAATATTTTATTTGGATTCTTCAGGTCTCAAGGAATTTTTTGATATTTTTTGGTGAATTTTTTGGATTTTTCTGCTATTTTCTAGAGTTTTTCGAAGTTTATTTGAGTTTCTGGAATAAAAGAAATAGGGGAAATCCTCTCAGCCGCCCGATCTCCCCTCTGCCACGTGTCAACCATCCCGCGGGTGTCCTCACGCCGACGTCGTACCCCCTTTCCCGCGCCTCGCCTCCGACCGCCCGATCGCGCCGCCCCGCCACCTAGCGCGCATCCACACCGTGCCCGCGCGCGCCCGCTTGGCCCGGTCCGCTCCCCGCCGCAACCCGCCTCCCTCCGCACTGAGCCGCCCGATCTGAAACCCTAGCCACGCGGCAACATATGCGCGCTCCGCGCGCATCCGCCCGCTCCTGCCCTGCGCTCACTCCCCGCCGCCCGATCCGCCCCGCGCCACGCGTCACACGTCCGCACCATACCCGCGCGTAACCCTAACCCTAACCGCGCCCGTGCCCTCGGCCGTCCGTGTTAGTGATATGCCCTAGAGGCCACATGGAGATGTTGTATATATCACATACTATGTTTATAATACATTACTTTGTTCCTTGGAATAGACATCATCATTATTGATCAATGAGTATGTGACTTATTCATGAGACTCTTAAATATTAAAATGTTGCTATTTCTAAATGATCCTTGATCATATATCATATGAGGAACAAATATGATTCAAAGACAAAGATCAGCATATGTATTGATTGATGATCATGTCTCATGGATCAAGGTATGGTGATACCAAATCAATAATATAGACATGTGTTAGTGAACATATGTTGGATAGACCTGCCATGAGACACTGCAGAGATTCCATGTGTCATCAGTTGGTCTCGAGTAGTGTTTATGTAGAATCCTTAGACTTGAGATCATCATGGTTCCCAACATGAGTAGTAGCTTATTTTGGACTACTAAACACTACTCCGTGAATCGGGTAGTCATAAAAGTAGTCTTGGGTTTGCCATGAAACATGTAGTGGGATGTGAATGATCAAGATAGAATTTGCCCCTCCTTATGGGAGAGATATCTTCTGGCCCTCGATGTAATGGATTATGAAAGTGCATGGCCATGCCAAGGTGATTGAGGAGTCAATCACAAGTTTATAATCCATCACGGAATCGAGAGAGTTATTGAGCTATTAAGAGGATGACACAGTCTCGCCTTGAGCTCAATCTATATCGTGAGGCAAAGGGATTCGTACATGAGAGAACATTACAAAGTTAAGCGATATGATCTTTACATATACTTTGGGGTTAATATGTCTTACTAGAGGCCGCTATTAACGTGGTGACCGGAAGGCGTTTCCGGTCACGACCAAGTATACGTGAACCTGCTGTGGTCGCACGCTTAACGGGTGGAACACCGATTCAAATATGATTCGGATATGGGCTCAATTCGGATAAAGATCCGAATAGACTCCTAATGGGCCTCGGTCCGCAGGCCCACGTGAGGAGGTCTATATATGGAGGCGAGGACTAAGGGATTCGTCCCTGTTAACATCTAGCAAAACCCTAGCCGCCACCTCCGAACTAAACCCTAGCCGCCACGAGTGCTAGTACACTCGCGATCGGCGTTCGGCCCGGACGTGTGGATACCGGTGGAGGCGCTGCTCGTTGCGTTGTTGATCGGCATGCGTGGAGAGCGATCTGTTCGGGACGATCGGCTACTTCCACTACTACCGACGCGCGTGATTGGATCGGTTTCCAATTCTTCTTCACGCACACTTGGCGCCTAAGTGGTAACGATCCATGATCCTTCCTTAGCATGATGTTCTTGGGTGCGCGGTAGAAATATTTTGTTTTCTGCTTCCGTAGCCTACGCGTATTCCTTTAGTCCGATCCCTCCCGCGTCATCCGGACCATCCAAACCTCGCCCGTTGTAACATCCTGATTTTTGGGGATTTTTAAAACCTTGAATTTAAAAATAAATTTCTGGAATTTTCCTGAATTTAAATAAAGATTAAATTGAATTTTCAAAAGTTTTAAATAATTTAATATGATTAAATTATACTTCAACATTATCTGAAAACATTTTAATTAAGTTCCTTAAGTCACAAGAAATTTTTTGAGATTTTCTGGAATTAAATTAAGCTTTAAATGAATTTTAGAATTTTAAAATGATTTAATATGAGTAAAAGAAACATCAACATAAGTTGAAATTATTTTATTTGGGTTCTTCAGGTCTCAAGGAATTTTTTTGGTATTTTTGGTGAATTTTTGGGATTTATTTGCTATTTTCTAGAGCTCCTGGGATTTTATTTGAATTTTCTGAATTAAATAAACTTGGGAAATTCTCCCAGCCGCTCGATCTTTCCCTCGACGCGTGTCGGCCATCCGGCCGTCCTCGCGCTGCTCCCGCCCCGCCCCTCCCTCCGCCGCCAGATCTCTCCGCCCCTCCACGCGTCGGCCATCCGGCCCGTTCCCGTGCGCCGCGCCGTCCGATCGCCCCTCCCCTGCCACGCGTCACGCGGCTCGTGCCCGATCCCGCTCGCCCTCCCGCTCGCGTCGCCAGCCGTTGGATCGCGCCGCATCCCAGCCGTCCGCCTCTCGCCCGCGCGTAACCCTAACCCTAAACCGCTCCCGCGCGTGCCCGCCGTCCGATCTCCCTCCCGCGGCATCTAGACTGTCCAAACCAAACCCGCGTTTTGCTCCGTGCCGTAACCGATCGGGTTGTCTCTGTTCGCGTGATAAATATTGCGTTCGTCCCTCGGTTCGCATGCACCCGTCGCCGCCGCCCTCGCCGCCGCTTCCTCGCCTCGCGCCGCCGTCACCGGAGTCGGTTGCCGCCGCCCATGCGTCTCCTTCCCCGCCCGACGTCGCCGGAGTGGTCGCCGCCCTCGCTTCCCTCGCCGGTGAGTCGCCATCGCCCCTCCGCCGTCTTCACCTCGCCTCGCCCGCGTCGCCCGCCCGGACGCCACTCCTCGCGCGCGCCCACCTCCCCACGCGTCGGCGATCCGTCCCGCCATCGCACCCCGGCCGCTTCATCCCACGCCACCCATCCAGATCTGAGCCAAGGGCCCAGATTGTGCCACATGCCTGCCTCCGCGCCGTCGGATCCAACAGCGTGCGCCCGCTCCCGCGCCGCGCCGCGACGCTTCGCGAGTCACGCCGCCACGCGTCGCCCATCGCTCGTTTCCGCCCCCGCGCCGTCGCATCCCCACCATTCGCCTGGATCGGAGCCGCGAAGCACCAGCGACCGTCCGATCTCGCCGCCGCCGTCGCGCCCGACCCGCCAGCTCAGCCTAGCCACGTGGTAGCACCAGCACGTGCCACGTCAGCCCTAGTCCATGTGGCCTGCCACGTGGCATGCCACGTCAGCCGCGAGCCGACCCTCGAGCCACGTGGCGCCCGCGCCACCGCCACGTCACCCCGTGACACGTGGCGGACGCGGCGCCGCCACGCGACCCTAGCCCGCCACGCCGGTAGCCCCTCCCGCGCACCTTGCAAGCGTGCGCGGTTACATTGTTTCCGTGGACCGGGTTCACAGCACAGTGTAATTTCTGATTTTCCCGAATTATCATTAGGGTTTATTTTCCGAGAGCCCGTTCTCCTCCGTCCTAGCTCCGATTGACCCCGTTCTTTTTCTAAATTCATCTAAAATCGAGCTCTGGCTTTTGGTTCTGGTTTCATGAATTTTGGAGTTCATTTTCTTATTATTTTATGTGTTTCTTTTGTTTTGGTCGCTTTCTCTCTCGTTAGATTCGGATTCCGGAGGAGCAGGTTTCGCGCTCGAAGACCAGGAGTACCTCACTGAGCATAACCAAGGCAAGTCGTGTCCTTTGATCATGTTGAACCCAGTTTGCAATCTATTATTTAATTAATTTATTTTAAATTACATTGCATCGCTATTTTTATTCAAACACTTGTACTGGTAGTTATCGTCCCAATTGAGTTTATCCCTCCTTGATATTTCGGAATGCCATGATGCCATTGTCACCATAGGTTGGGAAACTTACTAGTGATGTTATGATATTTGTCACATAGGATGGTACGATTAGATGCTCAGTCTTGCTTAAAGTACGATTGGATTTATCATCACATGTGAAATATAAATTTGACTTAATGACATATGGAACTGTGGTTGGTGCCACATATATTAAAATTTGTGCCATGACGTTGGTGGTCATCGGCGGTGGTTATACAAACTTGGTTTTGCACTCGGGCGAGTGATCGTGCAGTAAAGGGGGAAGTGCAGGTGCACTTTGGGAGATGTGGTAGTCTCGCCGGGGTATCGATAAGGACTTAACTTTGTGCGCCATTGATCTGAGCTTTACCGTGCAAACCACATGTCTGGTATGGGACGGACCTAGCTGATTAATTTGGGATGTTTCAACTTTAATCTTGCCATTGAGATGAACATGGTTGCTGATTTCCATGTGGCGCAAGGGGGGGTGTGATGCGAAACCCTAACGGGCGAATTAAGTTGTAACTGAACTTTGTAAAGGCCTTGTTGTGATTTCCTTAGCGCGAGGCTGATCACATCGTGTGGGTACAGTTGTGCAACCTCTGCAGAGTGTAAAACTATTCGAATAGCCGCGTCCTCGGTCATAGACAATGCTCGGTGATTTCACACGAGGGGTAGTTATTTCTGAAAACTGTGAATAGGAGTGGACAGGTGTTCACTGTTGGTTTAGCTTATGGATGGGAGGTCCATAAGCGGTTGTTTAGCTTGTGGATGGGAGGTCCGCAAGTGGTATGTCAATTCCTTTGATTATTTACTTAATTATTGTTTTACTTAAAGTTCGCCTTCAATCTATTATTTGTATTTCAACTGTCTTTTATGCAAATTAACCTTTCAGCCATCCTTTGGTAAGCCTTGCATACTATATTGCATTCATTTGTTACAAACGACTTGCTGAGTACCAATGTACTCACGGCTTTATGCCCAATGTTGCTCAGTTGAGGAAGAGGAGTATCACCAGCAGGAGGTTCCAGAAGGAGAGTACTTCGATGATTTTGTGGATTAGGCTTCGTTCTCCACTCGATAGCCGGTGGGCTTGTCGACTGGCCACTACGCTTTATTTTGGATTTTCGCTGCTACTCTTGTTAAGCCTTCGGGCCAGTTTATTGTAAGCTTGACCATAAGGTCGTACCTTTTGATATTTATCGATATTTGAGCTTTCCTTTATTTTATCGTGTATATGGTTGTGATGACATCTATGTTTAACTGTGTGCACTAGCATGATCCTGGGACTAGTGCAGAATACACAGGGAGTCCGGATTTGCATATTCGGTCTCGACACCCGTCCCGCGCCCGCGCCGTTCCCAAATCGAACTCGCCTCAGTTCGCATGATAAAACCCACCGCTCATTCTTGGTTCGCGTGCACGCCTCGTCGAACCCTCGCGCCACCGCTCCTCGCCCGTCCTCGCGTCCACGCCGTCGCTGGAGCCCTCCGCCGTCGTCCCGCGTGTCCTCGCCGCCGTCGGAGACTCCGCCGTCCCTCCTGCCGTCATCCCCGTCGCCGGTGAGCCCCCGCCGCGTCCCGTCGCCCGAGTCACCGCTCGTGTCGCCGCTCCCATCGCCCCGCTCCGCCCCTCGGTACCCGAGCCCGCGTCAGCCCTAGCCGCGTGAGCGCCACGTCAAACCTACCCACCACGTGGCAGGCCACGTGTCTGCCACGTCATCGCCACGTCAGCAATATCCGAGCCCCAGGTGCCACGTCACCCTTGCCATGTGTCAGCACCAGCTGTTGCCACGTCAGCCCTAGCCGCCGCGTCAGCACCGCCGCCCCCGTACGCACTATTGCATGGACCGAGTCCACCGTGGGCTAGGTCCACCATACACCCGGTTCACAGCACAGTAGCTTTTCCGAATTTCCCGATTTTTCTTTAGGGTTAATTTTTCGAGAGCCCGTTTTCCTCCGTCCTAGCTCCGATTGACCTCGTTCTTTTTTCTAAATTCATCTAAAATCAAGCTATAGCTTTTGGTTCTAGTTTCGTGATTTTTGGAGTTCATGTGCTTATCATTTTATGTATTTTTCTTATTTTAGTTGTTTTCTCTCTCATTAGATTCGGATTCCGGAGGAGCAGGATCTACACCCAAAGACCAGGAGTACCTCGCTGAGCATAACAAAGGCAAGTCATGTCCTTTGATCATGTTGAACCTAGTTTGCAATCTAGTATTTAATTATTTTGTTTTTAATTACGTTGCATCGCTATTTTATATATAAACCTTTGTATTGGTAATTATTGTCCGATTGAATTCATCCCTCCTTGATAACTTTGAACACCATGATGCCCTTGTCACCTTAGGTTGGGAAACATACTAGTGATGCTATGCTAACTGTCACATGGGTTGGTACGATTAGATGCTTAGCTTTGCTTAATTTACGATTGGATTCATCATCAGATGTGAATTATTAATTTGACTTAATGGCATATGGAACTGTGGTTGGTGCCACGTTAATTAAAATTTGTGCGGTGACATTGGTGTGTCATTGGCTTGGTTACACAAACTTGGTTTTGCATTCGGGAGAGTGATCGTGCAATAAAGGGGGAAATGCAGGTGCACTTCTGGGGATGTGGTAGCCTCGCCCGGGTAATGTTAAGGACTTAACTTTGTGCGCCATTGATCTGAGCTTAATCGTGCAAACCACATGTCTAGTATGGGATAGACCTGACTGATTAATTTGTAATATTTCAATTTCAATTCTGCCACTGTGATGGACATGGTTGCTGATTTCCATATGGCGCAAGGGGGGTGTGATGCGAAACCCTAGCGGGTAGGATTGGGTTGAGGTAGAGCATTGCAAAGGCCTTCTTGTGATTTCCTTAGCGCGAGGCTAATCACATCGTGTGGGTACAGTTGTGCAACCTCTGCAGAGTATAAAACTATTCGAATAGCCGCGTCCTCGGTCATGGATAATGCTCGGTGATTTCACACGAGGGGTAGTGTTTTCATTATAAACTTGGTGGTTTATGTTGGGAGTGAACAGGTAGTTCATTGTCAGTTCAATTTGTGAATGGGATGTTCACAAGAAGCTTAACTTCATTCCTTTGATTATTTATTATTATCGTTTTCAGTTAAATTTCGCTTTCAACTTATTATTCATATTTACTGTGAAATGCCTTTTATGCAAATTAACCTTTCAGCCTTCCATTGGTAAGCTTTGTATACTATATTGCATTCTTTTGTTACAAACGACTTGCTAAGTACCAACGTACTCATGGCTTTACGCCTATGTTGCTCAGTTGAGAGCGAGGAGTATTATCAGCATGAGGTTCCAGAAGGAGAGTACTACGACGACTTCACGGATTAGGCTTCACTCTCCACTCGATAGCCTGTGGGCTTGTTGATTGGCCGTTACGCTTTATTTTGGATTTCCGCTGCTATTTTTGTTAAGCCCTTCTGGCAAGAGATATTGTAAGCTTGACCATAAGGTCGTACTTTTGAGATTTATTAATATTTGAGATTTTCCTTTATTATATCGTGTGTATGGTTGTGATTACATCTATGTTTGACTGTGTGCACTAGCGTGATCCTGGACTAGTGCAGTTTACACAGAGAGTTCGAATTTGTATATTTGTGTCTCGACAGAGATGGTATCAGAGCCATATCGACTATAGGACGAAGCCCTAGATAGAATGGTCATTTAGCCCAAAAATTTATTTTCTAAATCAAACCAACCAAATTTGATATTTAGTGATATCTCTACCTTCTTACCTCTTTCTTAAGGATTCTTGTGCCTCGCCCCACCCCTGCAAAATTTGTTTTCATAAATCTATAAACTGATCTTTCCTTTATAAATGCACTAGATGTCCCAAGTTTCTTACAGCCCGTCAGGAGGATGGAGATAACTTCTACGCATTCTGTTGCGGAGCCTTGGATTGAAGAGATTGCCCGTCTACCTCACCAAGGATGAGAAGCATAAAGGTTAACGCATCGGAAGCATCACCAGGCTGTACTTCACCACACGAGTCGGCAAGCAGGTGCTACATCACGGCTTCCAGAATACCGGTGCCAGTGGAGAAGAGTCAGCACAGGGGAGTGGCGTACAAAGCCATCCGACGCCTTTGCAAGTTGTACAAGATCAACATGGCCAGACTCATCCGAAAGTTCAAGGAGCAGTATGGAGCTACCCCTAGACTGCCGGAGCCAGTCAGGGAGGAGCCCCGACCGCAGTTGTCAGTACCTTTACCGTCGCCTACACCGCTGAGCCCAGAGCGGAGATGTCGTATCACCGGTGATCGTCGAGCATATCTTCAGCAATTCAACCCAGTCCCAGTCAGAGAGCAGTCGCCGCCAGTTCGCAACTCATGGGTTGTCTATAGCGATTCAGAGGACGATAGTAGTGTGCCCTATTTGTCAGGACCCAAGTGGGAACCTTCAGATTAGTTAGTGCGAGTAGAAACATTGGATTTTATTTGCAGTTGCGTGTGATGTGAGCTGCAAATATTACCCTTAAAAACATTATATTGCCATCATGTCAATCTTTTTAATGGAGTTTATTTTTGCTCATTTTTATTGTTAGCCTTTTGGCTAAATGCTTGTTTAGTTTAGGTTGCCATTAGAGGAATTCCCACTTAGACGAATTTACCGCTTATCTATGCTTTTCCCTCTCGTCTTTTGCCTTGGTCAGTCAGCAGTTGTTTTCTTTTCAGAACAGTAGCAAGATGGTTGATACCATGAACACCACAGGCCGCAACCAAGTGAACCAAGACCCAGAGAGCAGTGCTGCGTAGCCAGTTCCACCGACCTTGGACCCCACTCTCAGTCAGTTCCTGGTGGCACAAACTCAGATGATGCAGGCTATGATGCAGAATATGTAGGCTATGATGCAGCGATAGCACCAAGAGCCAGTACCACCACCAGCGCCTCGTCAGCAGTTCAGCTATGCAGAGTTCATGAGGACGAGACCGCCTACCTACTCCAGTTCTTCAGAGCCTATGGAGGCCGATGAATGGATCCGTTCAGTTGAGAAGAAACTGAACTTGGCCCAGTGCACCGACAAGGAGAAGGTGTTGTATGCAGCACACTAGCTTGAGGGAGCAGCAGCAGAGTGGTGGAAGAACTACTGTGCCGCCCATGAGGACCATACCCACATCACATGGACAGAGTTCGCCAAAGCCTTCCATAATGCCCACGTCTTGGATGGAGTGGTCGAGATGAAGAAGGATGAGTTCCGGGAGTTGCAGCAGAAGAACATGTCAGTGAGTGAATATCTCAACAAATTCACTCAGTTAGCTCGCTACGCGCCAGAGGACATAGCCTCAGATGCAGCTCACTAGAAGAGGTTCAAGAAGGGCTTGAACCCAGCTTTGAAGGTGTAGGTCGTGGGCAACGACTACGCCAGTTTTCAGTAGTTGGTAGATAAGGCCATTCTCACTAAGGAGAGTCACCGCGAGCTTGAGGAGTCTCGCAAGAGGAGGATGATCCAGCAGGGGTCACAGTCGCACCAGTCTCAGAGGCCTCATTTTGGTTCTTATCAGCCTACACGAGTGCCAAAGAAGAGCAGCAGGCGGCGGTCTTTAGGACTCGGCTCCACGCCACGTCGGTTTCGGTCGGGGATGCGCCTGGTGGTTCCAGTGGTCAACAGCAGAAGAGCAACAATTCAGCAGCGTCTATCACTTGCTTCAAGTGTCATGAGCCATGACACTATGCTAGCAAGTGCCCCCAGAGGCAGGCCCTGACACCAGTTCGCTTCGATCTGGGAGCCACACCCGGTCGGACTCCTACCCCAGGAGCAGGATGAGGAGCACCCCCGGCATCGGGTCAGGCCAGCAGGACACCGGTGGTGAGAGGTCAGGTGAACCACGTCACCGCAGAGGAGGCCCAGGCAGCACCAGAGGTTGTGATCAGTAAGTTTCTAGTCAATTCAGTTCCTGCTACAGTTTTGTTTGATTCTGGAACTTCGTATTCGTTTGTTTCTCAGAGTTTTGCTTTAAAGCAACAGTTGAAAACTGTTGCTCTTGGATCTGTTCTTTTAATCCAATCCCCTGGTTTCGAGTTGAGATCCAACCTAGGTTGTCCAGGAGTTGGGATAACCATTCAGAGAGTTTAGTTCAGGGCCGACTTGATTTTGTTGGATATCTAGTCCCTAGATGTAATCTTGGGTATGGATTGGCTCTAGAAGCAGCATGCAGTGTTGGAGTGTGGGAGCAGAGCAGTGACCTTGACCAGTTCGGAGGGGATTAAGGTACAGTTTGCAGCCAGCGAGTGTCAGCCAGAGTCAGTCATGGTTTGCCAGAGCAAAGTTATCCAGTTGGAGGATGTACCAGTTGTCAGGGAGTATCCCGACGTGTTTCTAGATGATCTTCCAGGTATGCCATCAGAGAGAGAGGTTGAGTTTCTGATTGAGCTTGTTCTAGGTACCGCTCTGATTTTCAAGAGACCCTATCGGATGCCAGTTAATGATCTAACAGAGTTAAAGAAGCAAATTCAGGAGCTTTTGGATAAGGGATATATCAGATCAAGTTCATCCCCGTGGGGAGCGCCAGTGTTATTTGTTAAAAAGAAAGATGGAAGTCAGCGTATGTGTGTGGACTACAGAGCACTTAATGAGGTCACCATCAAGAACAAGTACCCTTTGCCCTGGATTGATGACTTATTTGATCAGCTTAAGGGAGCAGGAGTTTTCTTCAAGATTGATTTGAGGTCAGGATATCATCAGATGAGGATCCGAAAGGAGGATATACCTAAGACAGCATTTTCAACTCGTTATGTCATTTGGTCTGACCAATGCCCCAGCTTACTTCACGTATCTGATGAGTAAGGTGTTCATGGAATATTTGGATAAGTTTGTCGTTGTGTTTATTGACAACATTTTAATATATTCCAAGGATGAGAAGGAACATGAGGAGCACTTGAGATTGGCATTGCAGAAGTTGAGAGATAATCAGTTGTATGCTAAGTTCAGCAAATGTGAGTTTTGGATGAAGAAAGTCGCTTTCCTAGGTCATGTGATGACAGCAGAAGGAGTCGCAGTTGACCCTGGAAAGGTGAGAGATGTTTTAGATTGGCAGTCACCTACATCAGTTACCTAGGTCAGGAGTTTTCTGGGTATGGCAGGATATTACCATCGCTTCATTGAGGGATTTTCCAGTGTAGCCAGGCCCCTTACACAGCTGCTCAAGAAAGAAAAGAAATTTACATGGACGCCAGAATGCGAGAAAAGTTTTCAGAAACTTAAGAAGAGTTTGACCACAGCCCCAGTGCTTGTGCTGCCTGATATAAATAAGGATTTTGAGATTTATTGCGATGCCTCTCGCAAAGGTTTGAGTTGTGTCTTGATACAAGACAAGAGAGTGGTAGCCTATGCCTCACGCTAGTTGAGACCGCATGAGGAGAACTACCCTACTCATGATTTGGAGCTAGCAGCTGTAGTGCATGCTTTAAAAATTTGGCGTTATTATTTGATGGGTAATAGATGTGAAGTTTACATAGATCATAAGAGTCTGAAATACATCTTTACCCAGTCCAAGCTTAACCTCAGGCAGAGGAGGTGGTTAGAGCTGATAAAGGATTATAATGTTGGGATACATTATCATCCTGGAAAAGCCAATGTGGTTACAGATGCTTTGAGCAGAAAGGTGTATTGCAATTCGGTAATGGTTCGAGAGAGTCAGCCAGCTTTGCATGAGGAATTCCAGAAGCTTAGCCTAGAGTTGGTTGAGCAAGGAATTTTGGTAGCTATGGAGTTGCAGCCTACTTTGGATAGTCAGATTTGACAAGCTCAGTCAGACGATGAGGCATTTCAGCGTATCAGGAAGAACTTGAGTGAAGGAAAAGAGTCAGGATTTACAGTGGATGACCAAGGAACCTTATGGTTCAAGCAGCGGTTGTGTGTGCCCAATAAGCAAGAGCTAAAAGATGTGTTGTTAAAAGAGGCTCATGAGTCATTGTATTCGATTCATCCGGCAGTACCAAGATGTACCAGGACATTAAGGATAAGTATTGGTGGCCAAGTATGAAGCGTGAGATCGCTGAGTACGTGGCCATTTGTGATGTTTGTCAGAAAGTAAAGGCAGAACATCAGAGACCAGTAGGTTTGTTGCATCCATTAAAAGTCCCTAAGTAGAAGTGGGAAGAAATTGGTATGGATTTCATAGTCGGACTGCCTAAGATTAGGGAGGGCTATGATTCGATTTGGGTCATCGTGGACTGACTGACCAAGGTTGCTCATTTTATTCCAGTTAAGACAACCTATAGTGGTGACAGATTAGCAGGGCTATACATATCGAGGATTGTCAGTCTTCATGGTGTGCCAAAGAAAATAGTGTCAGATCGTGGATCGCAGTTCACCTCTCATTTTTGGGGAAGTTTCCATAAGGCTATGGGAACTCACCTGAATTTCAGTATAGCATATCACCCCCAGACAGATGGTCAGACAGAGCGAGTAAATCAGATTTCGGAGGACATGTTGAGAGCATGTGTGCTAGATCATGGATCCAAGTGGGACAGTTGTTTGCCTTTTGCGGAGTTCTCGTACAACAACAGTTATCAGGCTAGTTTGCAGATGTCACCGTTTGAGGCACTTTATGGCAGGAAATGCAGGACCCCTCTCAATTGGAAAGAGACGGGGGAAGGTCAAGTTTTTGGTCCAGACTGTTTAAGAGAAGCTGAGGATAATGTCCGTTTGATTCAGGAGAGGTTGAAAATTGCCCAGACTAGACAGAAGAGCTATGCAGACACCAGAGGTTGAGAGCTGAGTTTCGAGCTAGATGATTTTGTGTATCTCAGGATCACACCATTCAAAAGGTGTGAAGAGGTTTCAGCTAAAGGGAAAGTGTTGTGGCCACAGACCAAACAGAGAGAGAGGGGTATGGTAGTGGAGAGTTAGGTGAGCAATGTCCTCTTGGCCATTTCTAAGGGACTAATGGATATGTATATATGTGTGCCCTCGCACGAGGAGAGTTTACACTCATAACCTTACATAGAGCCTTCTTAGGAGGGCATTCATGTCATTACACATGTCTTACTACTGCCTCTCGATATCTACGCCTTCCCACAGGCTGGTTGGGTTAGGTGGGGGGCCGCCCCTACAACAGGAGCCTCTCATGGTGAAGGGCTTCACAGGGCGAAGCCATGTTACCGAGCCCTTTGGCCCCCTCCGTCCCCACGCCCTGTGACCCACCGTAGATAGAAGGGGCAGTTGCATAATACCGATGCGCGTCGGTGAGGTGTCAAAGTCGTCTGCGGCCTCGGAGCCAGTCCTCGCGGTGCCACGGTTATCAGTGAGGCCATGCTGTGGAGCCGAAGGCATCGAACACACGAGGAGTGGCGTGAAGACTCCGCTTGGCGCGGGGCGGAGCAGGTGTTCCTGCGTAATGCTGTGTTGGTGAGGTGAGTCCTCGCTCAGCCCGGAGTCGGCCCGCGGAGTGTTGAAAGGACTGGGGCGGTCTGCTTCGATCATACGCACTGTCCCGAGGGAGGGGTACACGCGGCGCCATAAGGTTGGTGCGTCGTGGGATGTCAGCGGTCGTACGACCGTAAGCCCGCGTCCGTTCCCAGAAAGACGGGACACGTGGCGAGCCAGCCCCAGGACGGTTGCCCTTTCCAAACGTGGGGAGGCGAATCGACGGGGCTCTCGCCGATTGCATCCCCGAGGTGCAGGGCCTTCATAAAGCGTTATACGCCGGCCCGCGGACGCGTCTCTCGCCCACGCACCTTTGTCTGGTTGTTCTTGTCATGCTGTGTGAAATCGGCACGCCTGCTGCTCCTTCAGCCCACCGCTTGTGAAGTGGGATGGCAGGCCACGGGATTCTGGTTGCCGGCGTAGCGGTAGTGCCTCGTCGAGCCAGCGCGGCGCGACACCACCACCAGCGGAATTCTCCGTGGCGGCTCGCAAGCCATCACAAGTGGTATGACGCCAGGCGGAGCCCGCAAGGGCATTGCTCCGGGGTGGTAGGACGGAGTCTTGCGACGAAGGAGACAATCGAAGCCCTCCTGGAGGAGGAGAAGATAGAAGAGAGCGGGGGAGCTCGCCTGCCTGCCCGCGATGAAGTGGAGCCTCACCCCGAGGAGTCAGAGGCGATTGTCTTCGCCGCATTTTTTGAGGCTGGGCTCCGAATGCCCTCGACACTCTTCATCGGTCAGGTCTTGGAGGCTTACAGATTGGAGTTGGCGCAGCTGATCCCGAACGCGATAGTTCGCTTGGCGGTGTTTTCCTGGGCGGTCCGAGCGGAAGGTGCTCATCCTCGCGCAAGCTTGTTCACCCTTCTTCATGATGCGCGCTATCAGCCAAAGAGGGTCGAAGGAGGGGCACTGTCCAATTTTGGCAGCGTCCACTTCGTGGTGAGGTCTGGGGCTGCGCGAAGCTGGTACCCGCTCTAGCGACACGGGAGAAGTGGGAACCTGGCTGGATGCGGTAGTGGTTCTACTACCACGTGACGCCTACCAGCAAGCTTCGGTATCGGGGCCACCCGATAGCTTTCAACTGCTGTCCGGGGTTGGAGCCGAGAAGCGACGATAAATGGCAGGCGCGGAGGCTCGCCGGTGTCACCCTCCGGTTCAATATGCGCGATCTTGCTGACGAGTTTACCATGTATGGGGTGTCTCCTCTCTCCGGCCGGTGGAGATATGAGCGAGGTGATACCCGGCCAGATGGCGTCCACCCCTCGGTGTCTTTGCTACAGCAACCCTCGGGTCACGGTAAGTACTTTGACCGTGTGCTGCGTATACATACGTAACCGTCTTATGAGTGGGGGGACACTTCGTGTGCAGTGCTCTCATTGGAAGATGCGGAGCGCGCCGTCGAGGCCTTCCTGGGGCTGTACACGGTGAAGGAACACGCCCTGCGCGAAGCCGTGACCGAGCCTGCGAAGCTAGGGTGGATAAATCGGGTATGCGAGGTCCTTGGCCTCACCGTACCAGAATGTCGGGACCCGGAGTAACAACTCCAAGTCTCTCTGTGTAAATCGCACTATCCCAAGAAAAGCTAGTGCACACAGGTTCAACAGGGATACATATCATGCAAAACAATCCCACTTTATTAAACGGGCCAGATGGCCAAGGTTTACAAATAAAGGCTCAAGGCCAACAAAAATAAAGCAACGGAAGAATAAAGCGTAGAGGTACAGCCTCATCCCGCCGCCACACAGCGAATGATCAGAAGACACGGCCTAGTCGTCACCATCCTCACCGAAGTTGTTGACATCATCCTCTGGCAATAGATTTTAGCAAGGAGAGCACATAAAGTACTCCCAAGGTAAGCACATAAAGTACTTACGCAAGTTACACCAGGAGTTTTAACAGAGTGAATGCATGCATAGGGATAACAAAGAAAGGCTTAATAAGGTTATTTGTATGAAAAACGGTACTGAATTTAAATACAATAGCATAAGTGCAAAAGCTGAATTTTTAATACATCATATGAAATAATATTTTAACCAAAGTATTATCGTTAGTGTAGGCTCTAACCTACACTAACCTAACCACGGGCATCCCACCCAGACCATTGTCAAAACCACTGTTGTTTGTCCGAAAAATCAAGTTTTATAAAAACCAAGTCTAATCTGTGAAAACTCCACTGTGGACACGGCTATCCAGGATAGATTAAAACTCTGTAGAGGTGTACAGTTTTACCCACAAGACACGATCATCCCATATTTCCACTAGATTAACACACTTCCTTTGGTGTGCGGCGAGGAGATCATGACAAGGCTGTTACAATGATCCATAGCCAAAACAGTCACGCTGCCACTAAGGTTTCACCACAACTCGAATCCACAAGTTGGAGCCCCCTCTTGTGCCAGTGAGACTTCTCGCGGCCTACGCCACGCTCACATTCAGCCTATAGCGAAACCGTATTTAGAACTTCACAAATTACTTAGCCAGGTCCACCCATACCGGACTTGTGGTAGTACGAAGTGACTTCGTAAAATGAATCAAAGAAACGGTCCTTAATCCGACTTAGGCTCAACCACATACCCACATGCATGACAATCAACCAGGTGTCACCAGACACGAGGCATGCCGGCACCCCACCACCTAACCAATAGCCTAAGTCCAAATCATAAGTTTCTATTTTCATTTTTAAACCATTTTCATAAACCATCCTTGACTCACCGAAGTCAAGATTTCAAAGGAACTGTCATTTCGTGTGAAATAGTTGATTCCACCTAAAATTATACTAAGCCAGGCTAAGCATTTCTATAAAATTTCTAGTTAATACTATAGTGCTAACTAGTCTTCAGCTAGTGTGACAAGGTATATGAATTCGAGATTCAAAATTGGCTATAGTCAAAGGATCATGGGAGTAACTATGTTTAAAATAGAATTTGAACTAAATTTGAATAAAGATACGCATGCATATACAGTAAAACAACATAAATAAATTTGAAATACTAGGGTGAACATGGTCAAAGGTGTAACTTGCCTTGATCGAAGTCCTGCTGAGAATCGTCGAACTCGAACTCTCCGGAATCGTCAAAATCTAACGTAAAGAGCCAATTCAAAAGAAATTCAAACAAAAAAAGTCAAATAAAATCCAAATCAACTCCAAACTAATAAAATATATATACTGGAGGATATAATTTGGATTTTGGAGGTGGATTAAAAATTTAGAAGGGAATTGAGGCTTTAAAAAGAACTGGGAAATTTAATTTAAAATTTAAACCTTTGCGATTAGGAAATAATATTCAAAACAAATTTTAAATAAATTTCAAAAATTCAAACAGAGGCCAGAATTGGAAAGTTCATGATTTTAGAAAAATTTAGAAATTTGAATGGGTCAATTTGGAGTTAAAATGAAGAAGTTATAGCCTTCCAAAGTTTAAATACAATTAAAAAGAAAAAGCTCATTTTCTGGATTTATTTTTAAACCGAAAATCATTTATGACATCATTAAGCAATTTTCCCAAATTATTTTTGTTGTAGGGGTGGCCCCCACCTAAACCCAGCTAGCCTGTTGAGAAGATTATAAACCATATGTGTTGTAGGGGTGGCCCCACCTAAACCCGGATGGCCTGTTGCGAGGGTTATAAACCATGTATTAAGGATGTAGCTGCCCTCGGTCGTAAGCTCCGGGGGAAGGTTACGATTGTAAAGGCGCTCCTTACGAGGGAGCGCATATATATGTCATACCGAGCCCTTGGGAAAGACCAAGAGGTCATTTTGCTCACCTAACTCTCCACTACCAAACCCCTCTCTCTCTCTGTTTGGTCTGTAGCCGCAACAGCTGGCGCCGTCCGTGGGGACGACGGAAGCGAGAAGACCTCAAGAAAGATGGAACCAACGTCATCGGCGGTGAAGAGGAGGAAAGGGGTCACGACGGTCAAGGCACGGTCTCGCGTCAGCGTCGGCACCGAGGTGTCAACATTGGCAGCCGTGGGAGTGAACGATAACACTCACGGTGCAGCAGTCGACTCCAACAACGCCTTCACCGGCGCGATGTCGACTCAACCCGCCTACGCCGACGGTGGTCGACTCAACCCGCCTATGCGGCGCGCGATGTCGACTCAACCCGCCTACGCCGACGCAGTGATCGACTCCAACCGCCGCCAACCCGGCGCAGCGTCGACTCCAACCCGCCTTGCCGGCGCGATCGACTCAACCCCGCTTCACCGATGCAAAGATCGACTCCAACCCCGCCTTCACCGGCGCAGCGGTCGACTCCAACCCCGCCTTCGCCGGCGCAGCGGTCGACTCCAACCCCGCCTACACCGACGCCGCGGTCGATTCTAACCCCGGTACCGAAGCGCCAAGCGATCCCGTTAGTACCGCGAACCGGGTCAGCGACGCAGGAATCCACCACACCGGCGTGGCGGGTAATGCGGCTGTCAAGCCAGCACGATCAGGTGCGCCGCCCGTTTTGACTACATCGGTAGTGCAACGATCCCTACCGGCAGCCCTCCATGCGCTCCAGCAGGAGCTGGCAGATCTCCGCAAGACCGTGCGGGCCATGCAAGAGGCTTGGAGCCCGCGCCCCTGACGGCCGGCGCACGGGTGACCCATCCGCAACAGCCGCAACGAACGCCCCTGCAGGTCCAGGTCGTCAACATTATCTCCGGAGGTTCATCGTCGGGAGCCTCGCAGCAGCCCAGGCCGGGAGTACCTCAAGGCGAAGTCACCTTCGCGCCCGCCGATGCCCGAGGCGTGGAGTTTCCCCACCAAGACCCTTTGCTCGTTCGAGCCGACATTGCAGGATGTGACGTCCGGCGCATCCTCGTTGATGGAGGTAGCTCGGCGAATGTGCTTTTCGTGGAGGCCCTCGACCGCATGGGAATCCATCGCGGTCGACTACAGCCGTCGACGACCCCGTTACACGGCCTTTGGTAGCCAATCACTAAGTACATTGGGCCAAGTATACCTCTAGGTCTCCTTCCATCAGAGCGATAACACTAGTACCGAGGGTGTCATCTTCGACCTTGCGGACACCCCAAGTCCATACAATACCATTCTAGGCCGTCCTGTCCTCATTTCCTTCAGGGCGGTCTCACATCATGGTTTCCTGTGCCTGAAGCTCCCGGGCCCGTGAGGTGTCATCACTATTTTCGGCGACCAGGACCTCGCCCGGCGCACGGAGCTTATGAGCCCCCATCGCAGGGTGCACGCCCTTGCAGGCAGGCACAAGGCGGACACACCATCTGCCCCGGGGTGGACCTCTAAGCATCGACCGGAGGGCGGAGTCAAGAGAGTCCCCTCCAGGCCGACGGCCGAGTTGTCTCCATAGGCGACGGCTTCCCCCCGGAGATGGAGCAAGGTCTACTCCAGGTTCTCCGGAACAACGCAGACGTCTTCACATAGTCCCCGGAGGACATCAAGGGTGTGGACTGCTCCCTCATTGAGCACAACCTAGCGGTCCGCCAGGACGCCAAGCCAGTCAGGCAAAGGCTTCGGCGTATGTCCGTTGACCGGCAGTAGGCAGCCAAGGTAGAAGTGGTGAAGCTCCTGCAGCTAAGCGCCATCTGCGGTTCAACACCCGCATTGGCTCGCCAATCGGTCCGTAAAGAAAGCTAGCGGTGCCTGGCGCATATGCATCGACTTCACTGCCCTCAACAAGGCATGCCCGAAGGATGACTACCCTCTCCCACGCGTCGACCAACTGGTCGATGCTACTGCCGGCTGTGAACTCATGAGCTTCTTGGACGCTTACTCTGGCTATCATCAAATCTACATGGTCAAGGATGACGAATACAAGACCACTTTATCACTCCGATAGCAACATACTTCTTTGTTAGAATGCCCTTCAGCCTGAAAAATGCCGGCACAACCTTCACCCGCCTCATTGCGCTGGCGCTGACTTCCCAACTGGGGAGGAATATCGAAGCTTACGTCAACGACGTAGTCGTCAAAACCAAGCAGTTGGCCGCTCACGGCCAGGATCTCCAAGAGACCTTCGACAATCTTCAAAAGGCAGGCATCAAGCTCAACCCAGACAAGTGTGTGTTCGGTGTGCGGGCGGGCAAACTTTTGGGCTTCCTGGTGTCGGGGCGCGGCATCGAAGCCAACCCCGACAAGGTCGACGCAATTCTCGCCATGGAGCCGCCCAAAACGACACGGGAAGTCCAAAGGCTCGCTGGCCACATGGCTGCACTGAGTCATTTTTTGTCCAAGGTAGCAGAGCACGGCTTGCCTTTCTTCAAAACCCTGCACGGCTGTGATGGGTTTCGTTGGGACGCCGATTGCGCCAGCGCCTTCGACGACCTCAAGAAGCACCTTGCAAGCCTACCCACGCTGGTCGCCCCGACACCAGAGGCTCCCCTCCTACTTTACCTCGCCGCCTCCGCGACAGCAGTCAGCGCTGTCCTCGTTCTTGAGGAGGGCGTTCGTCAGCGCCCAGTCTACTTCATCTCCGAAGCCCTCCAAGGCGCCAAGTACACGGAGCTTGAGAAGATGGCTTATGCGCTAGTCATGGCCTCGAGAAAGCTCCGACACTACTTCCTCGCCCATCCAATCACTGTGTCGTCCTCGTTCCCTCTAGCGGAGATGTTACACAATAAAGAGGCCACGGGACGCATCGGTAAGTGGGCAGCCGAACTCGCCCCTTTTTCCCTGACATATGCTTCGTGCACAGCGATCAAGTCCCAAATCCTTGCGGACTTCCTGGTGGAGTGGACCTCGCGGCCCAAAGACGCCCAAAGCAACGGAGGACCCGGTGTGGGACGCCGACACCGACGGGCGCCACAACGCTCGCGGGCGTGGGTGCGGTCATTACTACGCCAGAGCGACACCGCCTGTTATACTCGGCACGCCTCGTGTTTCCCGCCACCAACAACACCGCGGAATACGAGGCGCTACTCTTCGGATTGGTTTTATACAGAATTTCAAAATGCCCTTTATTGAAAATGTTTTTTTGTAAATTATTTTCACAATAAAACTCTATTTTAAAATAGAAGTTTAAACAATTAAAATTTTAAAGACTTAAGAAAGCAAAAGCAATTGCTTTAACTTAGATCAAATAATTTTTTTTGAAATAAACAGCTGGGCTGTTACACAGAACGCTTGGTGCCGGTGCAGAGTCCACCCCGTCGCCGCGATGGCGCCGGCGAGGCGGGGGCATCTCCCCGGCAGCGGAGGGCTCGTTCCAGAACCGCCGTCACTAACCCACCCGCCCGATTGTCGGCGGGCACTATTAGTGCGGGGGACGTGTCAGGTGGTGGGTCCCAGCATGCCAGCTCGGGGGGTCACACTGCCCCCAGCGAGGACTTAGGCGGTGGAGGGGCGGGCCTTGGTAGCGACACTATCGAGGACGAGGTCGTGTCGCCTGTACCGGCCGACGAGGACCTGCCTCCCATGCCGCCGTCACCCATGGTGACCACCACAGACCTTCCGCCTGCTCCGGCTCCTACAGCGCCTGGAGCGGTGGAGGTTTCATCGTCATCGCCTGCTGTAGTCGTGACGGATTTGCCGCTCGCTCCAGCCCGCGCAGCTACTGGGCCGGTGGCGACGGTACGTCACCTGAATCCCCGAGGGCGAAGCGCCGTCGGGTGGGATCACCCTCGCGCGCGGGGTGATTTGATATGGTTGGTTCAGTCGTTGGGGACCTAGGGTCCGACCGGGAAGCCACCCCGACCGAGGAGGGAGTCATTGCCTCCCAGGCAGAGGCTGAGCCAGCGTCTCCCTGCGTCCTGGCGGAGGGTGACAGAGGTACGTGTAATTCCCTATCTCCCCGCGACTTCGCGAAGCTCTCTCCGATTTGCTCGCTCCTGCCGTCGTCAACATCAGGAGAGACGAGGTCTCCCAGGCGCGGCCAAGGATCGAGCAGCGGAGGTGTGCGTGAAGCCACCAGCCCTGTTGCGCAAAATGCATCGTGGGCGCCCGACGCTGTCGCCGGGCCCCCGAGGGTTGCCGTGGCTGACTTCATCCCGCATCCGGAGATGCTTCACGTCCTTAACGGGGCCGCGGAGTATAGCGACAACAGACTGCACCGGCGGGCACTGTCGTTCTGCAGGGGGGATATTCTCGCCCTCGCGCTAAGCGCGTCGGAAATGAAGGTAAGTACCTGAGCCCGCAATTGAGCTCACCTAGTGAACATACAAACACTTATGTCGTTTTACTATTAGACGGTTGCCATCAGCCGGGCTTTGGAGGAGGCTCGTATCCGCGAGCGGAGGGTGTTAGAGGACCAGCTCCGTGCTGCCGACGAGGCTCACGCCGCGAAGGACGCGCGTATCTGTACATTGGAGGCGGAAATCCGTGCGGCGGCGGTGGCGCAGCGTGCCACTGAAGAGGCCCAGTGTGCCACGACAGAAGAGCGTACCGGCCTACTCGAGCGGATCCGGGCGTTGGAGGAAGAGAAAATCCAGCTGACGACGGTGTTGGAGGAGAAGAACCGAACTCTGGGCGACGTGTCTACAGTGGCGTGGAGGGCCATGGGGTCGCTGGAGGGGGCCCTCTGGGACCTTTCCGTCGTCGTGCCAGACCTTACTCACAACGCCGCGGATGTAGCACAGTCGTTGGCACGGATTGAGCAGGGCTCCAGCCTGGCGCTCCGCAGTGCCAAAGCCTTCGGTGATCACTGCGGCTTCGCCAGCGCCTGCCTCGCCTTGGCGCAACCTGAACGCCTCACACCATTGCCAGAGCTTGACCCTCCTAGTGTGATGTGGAGGACCTCAAGGAATATTAAGTGCTCCCATTGGATTGAGGCTGAACCTTTGGAGAAGTGGTCCTTGTTGCACGACACGGACGGTGCGAGGTATGGCATAATGTCCACAAACCTTATGGAGGTGTACAATTGGGTTCTTAGGGGTGTCCATTCTCAGCCCCTCATCACTATCAGGCACCGATCGATCTCCGCTAGCCCGCTACAGGAGATTCGTCTGGTGTTCACCATTGCTCGCCATCCGGTCACCCGCCAAGTGTCGGCAACGGGTTGCTGCTTGGCCGCCCACCGATCGCCCCTTGCCTGCCATCTGGTGTGCCCGCTCGGTGGGATAACCGATCAAATTCAATCAGTTTACTTTATTAGCAATCCGATCTAGCCAAAAGAAGAAAAAAAGGCGAAAAAGAAAAAATGTTGATCTAACCGTTGCGTCTATTGGAATACGCGTAGGCTACGGAAACAGAAAACAAAACTTTTCTACCGCGCACCCAAGAACATCATGCTAAGGAAGGATCATGGATCGTTACCACTTAGGCCATGTGCGGAAGAAGAATTGGAAACCGATCAATCTCGCGCGTCGAGGTAGTAGTGGAAGTAGCCGATCGTCCCGAACAGATCGTCTCCTCCACGCACGCCGATCAACATCGCAACGACGAGCGCCTCCACCGGTATCCACACGTCCGGGGCTGGAACGCCGATCGCGAGTGTACTAGCACTCGTGAGCAGCTAGGGTTTGGCTCGGGAGGTGGCGGCTAGGGTTTTGCTAGATGTTAACTGGGACAAATCCCCTCCGCCCCTCGCCTCCATATATATAGACCTCCTCACGTGGGCCTCGTGGACCGAGGCCCAATAGGAGTCTATTCGGATCTCTATCCGAATTGAGCCCATATCCGAATCATATTCGAATTAGTGTTCCAACCCGTTAAGCGTGCGACCCCGGAAGGTTCACGTATACTTGGTCGTGACCCGGAAACGCCTTTCCGGTTACCATGTTAATAGCGGCCTCTAGTAAGACATATTAACCCCAAAGTATATGTAAAGATCATATCGGCTGAACCTGTAATGTTCTCTCATGTACGAATCCCTTTGCCTCACGATATAGATTGAGCTCAAGGCGAGACCTGTGTCATCCTCTTAATAGCTCAATCACTCTCTCGATTCCGTGATGGATTATAAACTCGTGATTGACTCCTCAATCACCTTGGCATGGCCATGCACTTTCATAATCCATTACATCGAGGGGCCCAGAGATATCTCTCCCATAAGGAGGGCAAATTCTATCTTGATCATTCACATCCCACTACATGTTTCATGGCAAACCCGAAGACTACTTTTATGACTACCCGATTCACGGAGTAGTGTTTAGTAGTCCCAAAATAAGCTACTACTCATGTTGGGAACCATGATGATCTCAAGTCTAAGGACTCTACATAAACACTACTTGAGACCAGCGATGACACATGGAATCTCTGCGGTGTCTCATGGCAGTCTATCAACATATGTTCACTAACACATGTCCATATTATTGATTTGGTATCACCATACCATGATCCATGAGACATGATCATCAATCAATACATATCTTGATCTTTGTCTTTGAATCATATTTGTTCCTCATATGATATCGATCGGGGATCATTTAGAAATAGCAACATCTTAGTATTTAAGAGTCTCATGAATAAGTCACATACTCATTGATCAATAATGATGATGTCTATTCCAAGGAACAAAGTAATGTATCATAAACATAGTATGTGATATATACAACATCTCCATGTTGCCTCTAGGGCATATCACTAACTATGATCTCCCACTTGCACTAGAGTCAACCATGTAGGTATCTAATACCCATTGCCTAGTGTGAGCCTCATGCTTTGGTGGGAAGCGGCTTTGTCAGCGGATCTGCAATGTTCAAATCCGTTTGTACTTTGCATATCTTCACATCGCCTCTCTCCACTATCTCGCGGATGAGATGAAATCGCGTAAAATGTGCTTGGACTTAGTGCGATCTAGGCTCTTTGGCTTTGCAATGGCCCCACTATTGTCCTGATGAGGTCCATTGGGCTGGAGGCACTAGCCATCACACCAAGCTCGAAATAAATTTCTTGATCCAAAGCGGCCTCTTTGGCGGCTTGAAGCTGCTATGTACTCGACTTACATTGTAGAATCAGAACCGTCTGTCTGCTTGGAACTCTTCCGACTTACCGCACCGCCATTGAGCAGAACACAAATCAGTTGCGATCTAAAATCATCTTTGTCGGTTTGGAAGCTAGCATCGGTGTAACCATTTACAACGAGCTCTTCCTCACCTCCATAGACAAGGAACACATCTTTAGTTCTTCTCAAGTACTTCAAGATGTTCTTTGACAATCCATGACTTTCACTGGATCTCGTAGTATCTACTCGTAGCACTTAAAGCATCTGAAACATGCGGGCGTGTACAAAGCATGGCATACATAATGGACCCAATAGCGAAGCATATGGAATCGCATTCATTTTATCCGCTCATCGGTGTACTAGGACACCGATTCTTGCTAAGATTTATACCATGTGACATAGGTAGAAAACCTTTCTTGGAATCATGCATATTGAACCTTTTCAACACCTTGTCAATGTAACGTATCTTGGCTTAATCAATTAGCCTTTTGATCTATCTCTATAGATCTTGATGCCCAGAATATATCTTGCCTCTCCTAAGTCTTTCATAGAGAAACTATTTTTAATGAAGACTTATGATTCGAGCAAAGGAATGTCATTTCCGATCGGTAATATGTCATCCACATATAAGACCAGAAATCTGAGTGCGCTCCCACTAGCCTTTTGTAAACACAAGGCTCTTCTTCGTTCTTGATGAAACCAAACCCTTTGATTACTTCATCAAAGCGAATGTTCCAACTCGAGATGCTGCTTTAATCCATAAATGGATCTTTGGAGCTTGCATATCTTTCCAAGCGATTGCGGATCGACAAAACCGTGGGCTGTGTCATGTACACATCCTCACTCAGATTTCCATTAAGGAAAGCTGTTTTGACATCCATTTGCCATATTTCATAGTCGAAATATGCAGCAATCGCTAGAATGATCGAATAGACTTTAGCATTGCGACGGGCGAAAAAGTTTCATCATAATCAATACCTTGAATTTGTTTGAAACCTTTGGCCTGTCGCGCTTTATAGATGTGAACATTTCCATCTATGTCTATCTTTTCTTGAAAACCCATTTGCATTCAATGGTTTTAACACCATCAGTGGATCAACCAAGTTCCAAACTTGATTCTGTGCATGGATTCAATTTGGATCTCATGGCTTCAAGCCATTTCTCAGTCTGGTCCCACCATTGCTTCTTCATAGGTCTTAGGCTCATCGTTGTCTAACAACAATATGTCCCGTTGTTGAGTAGTCAAGAACATGTACCTCTCGGTGCAGCGTGACCTTCGACCTACGTGGTCTTTGGTGTGTCCACAAGAGTTCTTCAACGGTTTGTTCATCTGTTGTGGTTACTGTAGGAGCTGAAACGTTATCAGTGTTTCTTGAATTTCTTCAAGTTGCCTTTGTGCTCCCACTATCCCTTCTTGAGAGAAACTCTTTCTCTAAGAAGACACCATCTTGCCAGGCGACAAACACTTTGCCTTCTCCTCGATTATAAAAGTAATATCCTTTTGTTTCCTTAGGATACCCGATAAAGAAGCATTTATCAGATTTAGGAGTGAGCTTATCAGATTGTAAACGTTTTACATAAGCCTCACATCCCCAAATCTTAAGAAAAGACAAGCTAGGGCGTTGTCTGTCCACATCTCATATGGTGTCTTTTCTCTGATTTTGATGGAACCTGTTTAGTGTGAGCGCTACTGTTTCAGAGCGTACCCCAAAAGACAACGGAAGATCACTTTGGCTCATCATGGGCGCACCATATCTAATAAGGTGCGATTTCTCCGTTCAGATACCCCATTCCATTGAGGTGTTCTGGCGAGTCAATTGTGGAACAATTCCACAATCCTTTAGATGATTGCCAAACTCATGGCTCAAATACTCGCCTCCACGATCGGATCGTAGAAACTTGATTGTCTTGCCTAAATGATTTTGCACTTCATTTTGGAATTCTTTGAACTTTTCAAAGGATTCGGACTTATGCTTCATCGGTAGATATACCCATATCTACTAAAGTCATCGATAAAAGTTATGAAATCACGAAAACCACCTCTGGTATTAAGCTCATTGGTCCACATACATCGGTATGTACAAGTGCCAATAAGTCATTTGCCCGTTCACCTTGACCGGTGAAAGGTGCCTTTGTCATCTTGCCAAGTAAACAAGATTCGCATGTCTCTAATGATTCAAAATCAAATGAGTGCGAGAATACCATCTCTATGGAGCTTACGCATGCGTTTCTCATTTATGTGACCTAGCGGCGATGCCAAATAAGCGTGGGATTCAAATCATTGGACGTTGCCTCTTTGCATTAATGTTATAGACCGGTGACCCTTCAAGAGTAGAGCGTATAACCCATTCACCAATGGAGTATGACAATAGAACATATCTTTGAAATAAAGAGAACAACCATTGTCCATAGATTTAAAGTCATAACCTACGCTTGCAAACATGAAGCGAAATAATGTTCTTTGAAAGAGATGGAACACAATAACAATTATTCAATTCCAAAACTAATCACGAAGGTAAAGACAATGGCATGGTGCCAGCACTACGCAGCAACTTTTGCTCCATTGCCAGCGCGAAGATCCACTTCGCTCCTCCTCAAACTTCTACTTCTTATTAGCCCCTGCAGCGATTTGCAAATGTGAGCAACCGATCCGGTATCAAATACCCAAGAATCAGTTGATGAAGTAGCAAGATTGATCTCTATAACATTTATACAGAGTGGAAGTCATACTTCCCTTCTTCTTCTCAAGATCCTCCAAGTACTTTGGCGGTTCCTTTTCCAATGTCACGATTGCTTACGATAGTAACAATGCATCGAGGATGAGCATCGCCCTTCTTGTCTTTCTTGGCCTTAGAAGCGCTCGCGATCGCATCGGGAGCTTTCTTTCTTTTGACGCGCTTCTCTTGACATAGGGCTTGCCCTTGCCTTTCTGCATCATCATCACATGATTGCTGCTTTTCTTAATGCTTTCCTCGGTGATTTTAGCATCCCATGCAACTCGGCCGGGGTCTTGTCAGGTTGTTCATGTTAAAGTTCATTATGAATGGCTCAAAGCTCGGGAGCGGCGGAGAATCACATCGATAGCCAACTCTTGGCTAAGGGAAAACCAAGCTTTTCCGGACTCTCAATGTAGCCAATCATCTTAATCACATGAGGGTGTGGGATTCCCATACGCAAGCTTTGCGCAAATAAGGACTTTGAAGTATTGAACCTCTCGGCCCTTGCTTGGTTCTCAAACATACCACGTAACCCCACAATGATATTGTAGGCATCTGTGTTCTCATATTGTACAAGCTCGAGAGGACATTGTGGCAAGCATGAGACAGCTCACATCAAGGCAATCATTCGTTTGCTTCTCATAAGCTCTCCGTGCAGCCACGGTAGCATTATCGAGCAAGTCTTGGGTAAGGAGACTCAGGACATACTCCTTGCGCTCTTGCTTGAGAACAATTCTCAAGTTGCGATACCAATCAAAAAGTTTGTTCCATTGAGTTTTCTTTCTCAGAACGGATCGCAAATTAAAAATCTTGATCTGGCGTTAGTGACATGATCTACAACACAAGAATATGCAAAGTTTAGCACTATGTTTATGTTCATCTTTTATTAAACTATTTAGCAAAAGACTCCCACTATGAGTTTTGCAACAAAAACTCCTCTAAGTTACATAGTGGGTAAAGATCCTCATTTCACTAATTCCTAGTGAGCTTTGGCATCACGGCTAGAAAACTAGTGACATGGGTAAGCAACACTTTGCTAATCACATCCCTATGTGACTCTACTTTGGGTGACATTAGTATGCCTCGGCCCCAATCTATGCCCCAAGGTCCAAAACTATTTTGATAACCTTGTTAAGTAAACCAAATGCTTCGCATGTAGATGTCAGACATCTACCCCAAATGATGATGATAACCGATGGCACTCTACTTTGGTAGACCTACCATGCGGTGATCATTATCTTTTAGTGCAACATATGGAAGGGCATTAACACCTAATTTTAAGAGGATTCTATCCTACCAAAGCAACATATCACATATATCATTGCATAAGAATAAGATAGATAACATCATAGATAAACACATTTAAGCTGTGAAGTAGTATGGCCCAAAAATGGTGATATCCATCTCCAAGTAGGTGTAGACGATCTCCATCCTCCACATCACTCCTTTAGGCCACCATGCTTAAAAGCTTGTAACCTCAAAACTAGGCTACTACCTATAATAGCTAGAAATCGAAGATTACAAAGATAGATTCAAGCATTAAGGTCGACACGCAGTCGTTAAATACAATATATACAGCTAACAATAGCTGAAATAATCATGACACATGAGCCATGAGCAGATGTTACATGCATCACATACATCTCATACATTCAAATAAGCTATAGGGCCATACTATTCACATCATTCTCTGCAAAAACAAGTTAGGCGTAGAATCGCATTCTACCTAACGATGTGAACAAGGCGCTATACAGGGGATACACGCGGTCGGTGGCCGGTCGTGGCGGTCGAGGGGAGCGCAGCGTTTTCGGCGGCGCAGCTCTCACCTCAATTACATAGATCGCATCTATGAAATCGCTATGAAAATCTTATCGAGCGATCAAATCAACCCAAATCCGAGCCATTCAAAATGTCTCAATTTTCATTAGATCAATCATATTGATCATCGCGATCGGTATACTTGAGAGACCACAACACAAGACCTCGATCTGTTGGCTCGATCTCTGCGATTGTCGCGTGATTAGCCCGATGGTGATTCCGGCCGGTAGGGCAAGTCGCGCGTACATCAAAGAAGAAGCACGAACTAATCTTTTTGGCCTTATGATGCTATCAACTCATACCTATTTCAACCCCTTATGACCGATTGATCTCATCAACCCGTGCTACTGATTTAGGCGTAATAGATCCAATCTACTACTATCGCATATCAACATATCGCTGATCGGATGCAAACTAAGCAAGATGGCTCGATACCACTATTGGAATCTGGCGTAGGCTACGGAGCGAGAAAACAAAACTTTTCTACGCGCACCCAAGAACATCATGCTAAGGAAGGATCATGGATCGTTACCACTTAGGCCGCGTGCAGTGAAAGAAGAATTGAAACCGATCCAATCTCGCGCGTCGAGGTAGTAGTGGAAGTAGCCGATCGTCCCGAACAGATCGTCTCCTCCACGCACGCCGATCAACCTTGCAGCGAGCAGCGCCTCCACGGTATCCACACGTCCGGGGCTGGGCGCCGATCGCGAGTGTACTAGCACTCGTGAGCGGCTAGGGTTTGGCTCGGGAGGTGGCGGCTAGGGTTTTGCTAGATGTTAGCGGGACAAATCCCTCCGCCCCTCGCCTCCATATATATAGACCTCCTCACGTGGGCCTCGTGGACCGAGGCCCAATAGGAGTCTATTCGGATCTCTATCCGAATTGAGCCCATATCCGAATCATATTCGAATTAGTGTTCCAACCCGTTAAGCGTGCGACCACAGCAGGTTCACGTATACTTGGTCGTGACCGAAACGCCTTTCGAGTTACCATGTTAATAGCGGCCTCTAGTAAGACATATTAACCCCAAAGTATATGTAAAGATCATATCGGTGAACTGTAATGTTCTCTCATGTACGAATCCCTTTGCCTCACGATATAGATTGAGCTCAAGGCGAGACTGTGTCATCCTCTTAATAGCTCAATCACTCTCTCGATTCCGTGATGGATTATAAACTCGTGATTGACTCCTCAATCACCTTGGCATGGCCATGCACTTTCATAATCCATTACATCGAGGGCCCAGATATCTCTCCCATAAGGAGGGGCAAATTCTATCTTGATCATTCACATCCCACTACATGTTTCATGGCAAACCCGAAGACTACTTTTATGACTACCCGATTCACGGAGTAGTGTTTAGTAGTCCCAAAATAAGCTACTACTCATGTTGGGAACCATGATGATCTCAAGTCTAAGGACTCTACATAAACACTACTTGAGACCAGCGATGACACATGGAATCTCTGCGGTGTCTCATGGCGAGTCTATCCAACATATGTTCACTAACACATGTCCATATTATTGATTTGGTATCACCATACCATGATCCATGAGACATGATCATCAATCAATACATATGCTGATCTTTGTCTTTGAATCATATTTGTTCCTCATATGATATACGATCAGGGATCATTTAGAAATAGCAACATCTTAGTATTTAAGAGTCTCATGAATAAGTCACATACTCATTGATCAATAATGATGATGTCTATTCCAAGGAACAAAGTAATGTATCATAAACATAGTATGTGATATATACAACATCTCCATGTTGCCTCTAGGGCATATCACTAACAGCGTCGTCCAACGCCACTTGTTAAACTTTGTTGCCTTGGTTGCTGTGTCGTCCAGTGTTGCCTACTGATGGCTTCAGTTCCATCGTTGTGATCCTCTTTCTCAGGAACAAAGCAACATAGGATGAACTATAGGTTGTGGCCTTCTCTCGTGGAAATCACACTAGATGGTCTTTGCCTCTGGAGACATCACCGGTGCACGACCTTCTCCGCCACTGCCCATCCAGCATTCTCCTAGGCAGTCTCCTTCTGCACCTCTTGCAGACAATGAGGCCGCCAAGAAGGAGGCAGAGGCTGCTGCTACTGATCTCTTCTGAGTTCCTTTCGCTTTAACGTGAGTTGGAAACACTTTGCCACTGAGATTCTTCCGTCGATGACTTCTTTCGAGCTCTAACGAGTCTCTTACGCCAGCTAGATGAGCTGGCCTCTCCACATTGGCTGGGGTGTCATAAAGTGCAGATGGCAGATCATCATCGCCTTCGCCTTTATGATTTTGTCTGTCGTCTTCGCCCAGAGTATGAACCTATCAGGGCACAACTGCTGAGCCGCTCATCGCAATCAATAGTCACCAAGGCCCTTCAATGCTTCGGGCTGAGGTGCTTCACCTCGGGTTAGCAACACAGTCCATTCTGACTGTGCTTGCTATTCCTTCAGCTACACCGATCTTTTCTGCTTCGACTACAATCCCTCCCCAGGTGCTTGTTTCCTCTACTGTTTTCGCACCAACTGAAGTTCAGTGCAACTACTGCAAGAACTTCGGGCACGACTACCAGAATGTGCAGTGCAGAAAAATGAAACAAGAAACGTGGGTGTGGACAATCCAAGGGGGGCAGGGAAACCCTTCCTTTATAGGACAGACCAACTCGTCAAGTTCTCAACGAGGTGACTCTGTTCAGCAGCTCTACCAGGCTCTACTTCAGCTTTCTCATAGCTCAGCGGGTTCTACTAGTCAAGCTTAGACATCTCCTCCAGGTACCTCTTGGTTCTAGATTTTGGTGCCTCTTTCCACATGACACCGGACTCCATATCTCTCACTTCAGTAGGACCTACTTTTCCTATCTATGTTCAGACAGCTGACAATACTTCCTTGTTTGTTAGCTGTCAGGGCACTCTTTTGTTCACTGATTTTTCTGTTCTATCTGTTTCACATGTTCCTTAGCTTACCATGCAGCTTCTTTTGGTGGGACAGCTCAGTGATCTCAGTCGTAGGCCTGGTTTTAACTCTCACATCTCTTTTGTCTAGGATCGACAGACAGGGATGGTACTTGGGATCGACTGGCGCCGTAGGGATCATTAGGGTCTCTACATTCTCGACCGCCTCTATGTTCCGTCCACTTCAATTTCTCCTACCACATCTACCTTAACCGCCACTACTTCTCGTCCTTTTGATTTAGTTCATTCAGATGTATGGGGACCTGTGCCTATTATCTCCAAAAGCGGGCATAAATTTTATGTAATTTTCATTGGTGATTATTCCCGGTTTACTTGGCTTTTTCCTATGTCTAATCATGGCCAATTTCTTGCGATCTATCTAGCTTTGCCACGATGATTCATACTCAGTTTAAATCCTCTATTGGTACTTTTCCTGTTATTCTGCTAGCGAATACTATTCTGACGCTTTTAGACAATTTCTTTCTGGGCAGGACACTCTTTACTAGTCTTCTTGTTCTGGTGCCTATGCTCAAGCATGTTGCTGAATGCAAGCATCGTCATCTAATTAAGAGTGCTCGCACTCTTCTCCTTGCCTCTCACATTCCACCATAGTTCTGGGTTAAGGTCGTTTCTACGGCTACATATCTCATCAATATGCAGCATTCCACTACTCTTAAGGATGTCTGTCCTATAGAGCGTCTCTACTCTAGAGCCCCCAGTACACTTACCTTCGTGTTTTTGGTTGCACCTATTTTGTTCTACTGCAGCCTGAAGAGCGCACCAAACTGTCAATCCAGTTAGTTGAGTGTGTTTCTTGGTTATAGTTCCATGCATAAGGGTTATCGTTGCTATATCCTTCTGCTCAACGGATCAAGATCTCACGAGACGTTGTCTTTGATGAATCTCGCCCTTTCTTCTATCGAGATTCAACTCCTCGTCCTACTTCCAATATTGAGATGATCTCCTAGTTGTCTTTCCCTGACTCTTCACCCATGTCTCCCCCTTTCGCTGCCTTCTTTTAGTCTGTCTCCAATGGTTCCTTTTGTGCCCCCACCCTCTGGGGTACACTACTCCAAGTGTCCTCGTCCTTTATCAGATTCATCTTTTGGTATCTTGCCAACACCAACGCCTACTTCCTCTGATGATACTCCTCGTTATGCCCTTCGTGACGGGCATCCCTTCGGTCTTCTGATCATCTTGGTTTTTCTTTGACAGCTCATGCTCTCTGTCACTAAGCCTAGCTCTTATCGTGAGGCTGCTTCTCATTTTAAGTGGCAGCTTGTTATGGTGGAGGAGCTTGATGTTCTTCGACGTACAGAGACTTGGGATATTGTACCGACACCTGTACATGCTCGTCCTATCACATGCAAATGGGTGTACAAGATTAAGACTAGGTCTGATGGTACTATTGAGCGCTACAATGCTCGTCGTGTGGCTCGCAGTTTATAGTGGGAATACGGTCGTGATTACTATAAGACATTTGCCCCTGATGCTCATACCACCACTATTCGCACTCTTGTTGCGGTTGCTTCTGTTCGATGATGGTCTATCTCTCAGCTGGATGTTAAGAATGTCTTTCTTAATAGTGTTTTGCATGAAGAGGTTTACATGTCTTTCTTAATAGTGTTTTGCATGAAGAGGTTTACATGCAGCCACCACCTGGGTATTCTGTTCCAGCTGGACACATCTATCGTCTTTGTTGTGCTCTTTATGGCCTCAACCAGACTCTTCGTGCCTGGTTTTCATGTTTCACCTCAGTGTTTACCGCTGTCGATTTCACTGTCAGTGACCACGACCCTGCTCTTGTTGTCCATGTCTCACCTAGAGGTAGGACACTAATTCTCTATGTAAATGATATGCTCATCACTGGTGACCATTCTTCATTTATCACATATGTTAAAAAGTACCTTAGAGAGCAGTTTCTGATGACTAATCTTGGCTTAGTTACGTACTTCCTTGGGATTAAGATTTCTTCCACACCTGAGGGCTACTGCCTCTCCCAGCAGAAGTATGTTCAGGATCTACTTGATCGGTCTAGTTTGACTGATACTCACACTGTTAAGACCCCTATGGACCTCTCCCTTCAACTTCGAGCTACTGATATTGATCTTCTTGAGGATTCTACTCAATATCACCATCTTGTTTGAGTTTGATATATCTTGTGAGCGTTCGTCCTGATATTGCTCATGCTGTTCATATATTGAGTCAAATCATGGTTCGCCCTACTCATCTTCATTACGACCATCTTCTTCGTGTTCTTCATTATTTGTGTGGAACCATCTCTTGTCATTTGTTTTTCCCTAGCTCCACCTCACTGCAGTTTCAGGCGTATTCTGATGCGACGTGGGTTAGTGACCCTTCTGATCGTCATTCTCTTTCTGCTTACTATGTTTTTTCGGCTCCTCTTTGATTGCCCGAAAGACAAAGAAGTAGACTATAGTCTCCCGTTTGAGTGTAGAAGCTAAGTTGAGAGCTTTGGCAGCAGTGATAGCAGAGATTACTTGGTTGAGGTAGCTACTGGCAGACTTTGGAGTACCTATGAAGGGACCTACGACCCTTATGTCTGATAGTACAAGTGCTATTAGTATTGCTGTGATCCAGTAAAGCACCAGCTCACTAAGCACATTGGTGTAGATGCTTCATACACTTGCTCACAGGTGCAGGAGAGAGAACTTGCTCTACAGTTTGTGCCTTCAGAGTTACAACTTGCTGACTTCTTCATGACGCCGCATACAAGGGCGCAACATTTGTATTTTCTCTCCAAACTCAGTGTGTGTGATCCACCATGAGTTTGAGGGGGGTGTTAAGGATAGAATATGATTGTGTTACTTGCTTCCTTATATGCCTCAATTTCCTTATCTGTATATGGCATATTCCTCTGTATATCCCCTTGTACTCCCTATATATATTGTCTTTTGGGCGTCATGAATGTACACACAATATTCATAACAATTTCAGAGAAAGGCATGCAAATGCATCATTTCATGCAACCAACCCACATACACCGTACTGCTCGAAGATCACAACATACATGCAGGCCAAGATTGAGAAGGGTCAAGTGCACACAGTCTACGTGATGGGCAATATAAAGCATCGTTTTGACGTGCTCCTTTGGAACAGAGTTGGATTTGGGATTGCTTGCTCTTGTTATCCACGAGGTATGCCTTGGAGATCATGTCAACGAACCTAGCTGCATATGCAATAAGCTAAAGCTCTTTCACAAGCCATGATCTTATGTCCTCGCCGTATGTGGGATTATCAACATGGACCCATTGACCTTCATGTCGGAGTACTTGACCAAGTCGGATATTGCACAGAGGGATTGGATTCCAGATCTTGACCTCTTGAGGGGTAGGAAGGGTCGTCGGCAGAGGCGTCACCTTAGGAATGATATGGACGAAAGGAAAGCTAGATCGGCGAGTAGACGTTGCGACCGCTGTGGCCAGCAAGGCCACATTGCGAGACATTGCAAGGCACCTGCTGATGAGTAGGAACACCGGTGTGAAGTGTCATGCGCCTTGTTGTGTGCTATCATGTTATAACTTCATTTGCAAACTTTAACTTTATTTGTAGTGTTAGTCCGTGAAGTGCAACAACCATTTCTTCTTGTGTGTACTGGTACTAACAGTACAAATGCAAACTGTTGTAGGGGTGGCCCCCACCTAAACCCAGCTAGCCTATTGAGAACTATGTAATAAGGAAGGCTTGATGTGAAGCTACGGTTGTAAAGACACTCCTTACGAGGGTACATGTATATATATATGATATCGAGCCTTGGGAAAGACCCAAGAGGTTATTTATTCACCTAACTCTCCACTACCATACTCTCTCTCTGTTTGGTCTGTAGCCACAACAGTTGGCGCCGTCCGTGGGGAGGACGGAAGCAAGCCTCAAGACGGCAAGAAGAAGGATGGCACCGAAAAGAGCTTCGCATCGGCGGCGAGGAAGAAGGAAGCGGCCGCGGCGAGGTCCCGCGTCAGCACCAGAGCTTCAGCATCGGCGGTCAGGGAAGAAAAGGATGACGCTCATCGCGCGACCATCGACGCCATCGACCCCGCCACCTCCGATGCCATCGACACCGCCACCACCATCGACGCTATTGACCCCACCACCACCGACGCCATCGACCCCGCCACCATTGACGTGACGATCGGCCCCAACCCACCCCTTGCACCCCAACCCGCCATTGGCGCGACGAGTAACCTTGACGACACCGGCCGGGCGTTAGGGAGCGGTAGCCTCGATGGTTGTCGAGGCGCGACCACCGCCTCTGCACCCGGTGCGGAAGTGCCAAGCGGCCCCAACGTCGGCACTGAACTCCACTGCGCGGATGCGAGGAGCAACCTAAGAGCACAAGCAGCGGTCGCGACAACCTCGACCGCAGTACCTGGCGCGCCCGCCGCCCCATCTAGGCCCGCCACGGATAATACCCTGCTGACGGCCCTTAGCACGCTCCAGCGGGAATTGGCGGATCTCAGGGGGGCCGTGAGGAGCATGCAAGAGGCTCGGGCTCCGCCGCCCCCACCGGTGGTCATGCCGGAGCCTGTGCCCGAGAGGGCGGACAGCCACGACGCCCCAACTTCCAGCCGCGCCTCACTACGACGCGTGGACCCGGAATCCCCGTTATCGCCGGGCCTGCAGCAAGTACCGTGGCCGGAGGATTTCAAATTTCCCAGCTCTGTTACATCGTACAAAGGCGACACGGACCCCCGAGAGTTCGTGCGCGTGTACGAAACCGCCATCGAGGCGGCAGGCGGGGACGACACCACCAAGGCGAAGGGGCTCCCGCTCGCGTTACAAGGAGTTGCGCTTTCATGGTTCTTTACCATAGAGCCGAACTCCATATATGCATGGGAGCAGGTACGCGACCGCCTCTATAACAACTTCCAGGGGAACTACATTGAGCGCGTCGACGCGGATCAACTCTTCGCCATCAAGCAACAACCATCGGAAAGGCTCCGCGAGTATTTCAAACGCTTCGCGAAGGTCCGCTGCCAGGTCAAAGACGTCAACGAGACAACAATAATCAACGCAGCGGTGCAGGGTCTTCGCCCGGGGCCACTGGCCGAATACAACGCGCGCAAGCTGATCAAGACAGTGGCGAAACTCTTCGACAAGATGGAGGAATATGCTCGGGCGGAAGAAGACACGAAGCGGCGCCAGGACAACGACGATGACGTCAACCCAGTGGGAAGCATCGCGAAGAACGCCGACCCATCGCAAGCAAGTTCCTCGCGGAGCAAGCGCCGACAGGAGATGTCGAAGGACACCTCCCGGCACAAGGACACGCCGGCTGACAAGGCCTAGCGCGGCCGTCAGACGTCCCGGCGAACCCGGCACGTCTTTGACATTGAGGCCGGCTCCGAGGACAACGCCCCTGCCAACCGCGGGACTAGGGCCCGACGAGGTCGGGGGCGAGGCCGAGGCCGGGATCACGACAGTTGGGCCCGAGCGAAGTACGGCGACAAACAGCGCCCACAGTGGTGCGAGGTGCCCGGTCAAGGCAATCATGATACCCGCTCCTGCACCACCATCGCAGCACTTCGCCAAAGCGCCGCCAGAGATAGGATCTCAAAGGCGCCACCATCATCGCAAGACGCTCGCAGCCCACCGGCCGCCCCTAAGGATTTGTGATCAGGAGCCGTAGCCTCAGGAGGGCCTCCGGTGGACACAAGCCCAGGTGCAGCAGCCCCAGGAAAGCCCCCTGCGGATCCATACACTGGAGGGCGCCCCGCGCAGGGTCATTAACGTCATCTCCGGCGGTTCCTCCTTGGAGTTTACCTCGGAGCGACAGCGCAAAGCCTACGGGCGGAGGCTACACCACATGGCAGCATACCCAGCTCTGGCGCCGCTAGATTGGGTGCAGCACACAATCACCTTCACGCCGGCCGACGCTGAAGCCGTGGAGTTCCCCCATCAGGATCCCCTAGTCATCCAGGTCGCGGTCGCTGGGTGTGATGTCCGGCGCATCCTGGTCGATGGGGGCAGCTCCGCGAATGTCCTGTTCGCACAGGCCTTCGACCAGATGGCGATCCCTCGGAGTCGCCTAGGCCCCTCACGAATCCCGTTGCAGGGCTTCGGAGGCCAGCCCCTATTGGCGTTGGGTCAAATATGTTTACAGGTCTCCTTCGGCCAGGATGACAACATGGCGACCAGGGACGTCACTTTTGATGTCATCGATATCCAGTACCCCTACAACGCCATTTTGGGGCGACCAACTCTTAACTCCTTCGGGGCAGTACCGCACCATGGCTTCCTACATGTAAAACTTCCGGGCCTGCGAGGTGTCGTCACCATCTTCAGCGATCAGCACGTGGCTCGACACCTGGAGCATGGAACCCGAAGCCCAAGCACAGGAACCCACCATGTCCTTAGGTCGACGCGCGCACACGCCCCGCGCAGCCCAAGCACAAGAGGCTTCGCATCTCATCACCACGACAACGAGTCTTGCGGTTAGTTCATAACCCTTTTGTACTCGCTCACCTGCGCAAACGGGAATTTAATAAAGTTCGCCGTTTGCGAGGCTATTCGTGGCCCCCCACCACAAATGTGCGGAGGCTCGCCCCCGCACGCACTCCACGGAGTATAAATAAGACGCGGATGTTTTCCCTACGCACTCTACCGAGTATAAACAAGATGCGGGATTCCGCGCACGCGCTGGTGTTGTCACCACGTGTACTCCCCGAAGTATAAAGACGTGGTTAATGTTTCCACGCACCGCACGGAGACCCACCTCCACACGCGCACCACATGGAGACTCACCTCCGCACACGCACCGCACTGAGACCCACCTCCGCACGCGCACCACATGGAGACTCACCTCCGCACACGCAGGCATAGAGACTCACCTCCGCACGCGCACCACATGGAGACTCACCTCCGCACACGCACTCCACGGAGGTCCGCCTCCGCACGCACTCTACGGAGTATAAATAAGACGTAGCGCCGAGGTCCGCCTCCGCACGCACTCTACGGAGTATAAATAAGACGTAGCGCCGAGGTCCGCCTCCGCACGCACTCCACGGAGTATAAATAAGACGTAGCGCCGAGGTCCGCCTCCGCACGCACTCCACGGAGTATAAATAAGACGTAGCGTCGAGGTCCGCCTCCGCACGCACTCTACGGAGTATAAATAAAATGTAACGATGAGGTCCGCCTCTGCACGCACTCTACGGAGTATAAATAAGACGTAGCGATGAGGTCCGCCTCCGCACGCACTCTACGGAGTATAAATAAGACGCAGTGGGGGGACGCCCCCGGCGCACTCTGCGGAGTATAAATAAGACGCGGATGTTTTTCCTGCGCACTCTACTGAGTATAAACAAGAGGCGGATGTCCCGCGCGCGCGATAGCGTACCCTCCAGAATTCAAGTAAGTCGTGGTTGATAGTCCCACGCATTCTCCGGAGTACAAACAAAGACGCGGATGTTTTCCCTGCGCACTCTACTGAGTCTAAACAAGACGCGGAAGTTCCGCGCACGCAAGGGCGTACCCTCCGGAATTTAAGTAAGCCGTGGTTGATAGTCCCACGCATTCTCCGGAGTACAAACAAAGACGCGGATGTTTTCCCTGCGCACTCTACTGAGTCTGAACAAGACGCGGATGTCCCACGCACGCGCCGGTATTCTCACCGTGCGTACTCTCCGGAGTATAAATAAGACGTGGATGGTATTCCCACACACTTGCCGGAGTCCACATACAACGGCGCACGGACCCCCGAGGCTCCGCGCGACCTCGGAAAACCGTGCGAGCCGCATGGACGGGCGGGCGCGAGTACAGGAGCGAGGCGCAGGAGCACAACGTGGGGCCCACGCTTCGTACTTCTGCATGCCGATCAAGCAGGCGGCGCAGGACCTCGATGGCCAGCGCCTCCGCAGCAGGGCCGAGCAACCAAACGCTCCCGGTGAAAGCGCCTTGCGGACGCAGACCCTCAAGACGGAGAGCGCCCAGGGCTCTCCCGAGAGCCTGCCGCCCCAAGCTGAAGGAGCTGGCGCCCGCCCTCGAAGCAGCGTGGCTCCCTACAGCACCACAAGCTGGCCCCCCTCTCCTCCTTTCCTCAACCCAAGCGTCCACTAGCTAGGGGAGGAGACGGGGGAGAGAACAGGCGCCTGTACGGGACAGCAGGGCGGGACAGAGCCTCACCGGTGCACCATAACAGTCTACTCCTGAAGCTAGGAGCAGCCCAGATGAAGTACAAGTGAATTGCCCACTACCCCGCAACACCCGCAGCTCTTCGGCGCGCGGGCGGGGGGAAAACACATCGTGGCGGTGCATCCCCCAGCAAAGGTGGGACACCCGACCCTGCGACCGCCTAGGCGACATTAGCCGCCTTTTGGAGCCCCCCACGCTATTGAGCGAAGTTGGAACAAAATGAGTATGGGGTGCGGTGTATGGAAGGTGAGTGCCGCTCCACTCAGCCACCCGCCCCTTTTAAAGAGCCCCAGAGGCAAGACCGCAAACAGTACGCCCAAGAGTCACATCGACGCCCCAGGGGCACACGGTGCGGCAAGGTTGCCCCATTCCACGCGTCCCCCCATCTTGCGGGGCCTGGAGCGAGGTACGACGGCCAAGCGACACCTCCCTTGCAGCCGTACCGCACCATGTGCGCTCCGTCCCCTACCCTTCGAAGTGGTGGCAGCGAAGCTGGCGCCTTAGTTGATGTAGTGGCGCGAGCGCTCCGTCCCTTACCCTTCGAAGTGGTGGCAGTGGAGCTGGCGCCTTAGTCGATGAGCGCGCGGCGCTCGTCCCCTACCCGCCGAGTGGTGGCGCGGCGGGCGCCTTAGTTGATGTAGTGGCGCGAGCGCTCCGTCCTCTACCCTTCGAAGTGGTGGCAGCGAAGCTGGTGCCTTAGTTAATGTAGATGCGCAAGCGCTCCGTCCCCAATCACTTGCGTTGGACAGGACAGGTTACGCTTGAGGGACTGGGACCTAGCCTCGTAGGTCCTACGATATAGTGAGGCCAGCTGAGGCACCAACGACGCTCCGTCCCATCGACGCTCAAAAATATAGTGAGGTCCTCCATTGACCACCAGGGATAGGACCTATGAGGCTAGGTCCCAGTCCCTCAAGCGTAACCAGTCCTGCCCAACGCAAGTGATTGGGGACGGAGCGCTTGCGCATCTACATCAACTAAGGCACCAGCTTCGCTGCCACCACTTCGAAGGGTAGAGGACGGAGCGCTCGCGCCACTACATCAACTAAGGCGCCAGCTTCGCTGCCACCACTTCGAAGGGTAGGGGACGGAGCGCTCGCGCGTCTACATCGACTAAGGCGCCAGCTCCACTGCCACCACTTCGAAGGGTAGGGGACGCAGCGCTCGCGCCACTACATCAACTAAGGCGCCAGCTTCGCTGCCACCACTTCGAAGGGTAGGGGACGGAGCGCTCGCGCCACTACATCAACTAAGGCGCCAGCTTCACTGCCACCACTTTGAAAGGTAGGGGACGGAGCGCTCGCGCGTCTACATCGACTAAGGCGCCAGCTCCGCTGCCACCACTTCAAAAGGTAGGGGACGGAGTGCTCGCGCGTCTACATCGACTAAGGCGCCAGCTCCGCTGCCACCACTTCGAAGGGTAGGGGACGGAGCGCTCGCACCACTACATCCACTAAGGCACCAGCTTCGCTGCCACCACTTCGAAGGGTAGGGGACAGAGCGCTCGCGCCACTACATCAACTAAGGCGCCAGCTTCGTTGCCACCACTTCGAAAGGTAGGGGACGGAGCGCTTGCGCGTCTATATCGACTAAAGCGCCAGCTCCGCTGCCACCACTTCAAAAGGTAGGGGATGGAGCGCTCGCGCGTCTACATCGACTAAGGCACCAGCTCCGCTGCCACCACTTCGAAGGGTAGGGGACGGAGCGCTCGCACCACTACATCCACTAAGGCGCCAGCTTCGCTGCCACCACTTCGAAGGGTAGGGGACGGAGCGCTCGCGCCACTACATCAACTAAGGCGCCAGCTTCGCTGCCACCACTTCGAAAGGTAGGGGACGGAGCGCTCATGCCACTACATCAACTAAGGCGCCAGCTCCGCTGCCACCACTTCGAAAGGTAGGGGATGGAGTTCTCGCGCGTCTACATCAACTAAGGCGTCAGCTCCGCTGCCACCACTTCGAAGGGTAGGGGACGGAGCGCTCGCTCGTCTACACCGACTAAGGCGCCAGCTCCGCTACCACCACTTCGAAGAATAGGGGACGGAGCGCTCGCGCCATTACATCGACTAAGGCACCGGCCGCGCCACCACGGAAGGTAGGGGCGGAGCGCACGCGCGTTCGGCAGCTCGCCCCACGCCCACGTCTACGGGCGCTCGCCCCAACCAAAGAAACCCCACCACGAAGAAGACGCAAAGCAGACGCATCCATAAAGAATAGCAAGGATGAATTTCCCGACTCGTCCACCACACCGCTACTATATTCTTACGCCCATCGGGCCGGCACTACTCGTCTTGCTTCGCTCGGACGACCTTTCGCGCCGAAGTCTCGCCCGCTGAGGGTCGATTCGCCCAGAAGTCAAGGGAGTCTTCGGCCCGCCACCAGCGACGTAAGCGGCGCCGAGTTACAACGTTAGAAACCAGCAGCAGGTCCCCATCGAGCAGCTGCTCGGAGCAAAGTGGCAAGATCGATCAACGAAGCAAAGCAGTTTGCAATTCATTCGTGGCATGGCGTACGCAAGGTTACAACACACACCAAGCGTACAAGAACCCAGAATCACACCTGCTTTGGGCCGTCGGTCCCGCCATCGTCGCGCTGCGCAACTTCGTCAAGCCAGATCCGCTCGTGAAAAAACTAAACGGCGGGCCGAACGGCACGCACGGCGCCAGACATCACCCCGGCTCCAGCGGGCATCTCCAGCAGCTGGTCGCCCAATTTATCAACATGGCGGCAGCCCCGGTGTTGGAGAAGAGCACATACCAGGCAAGCAGTCACGTAGGAGCAGTGATTGCCAAAGGACGTCGCAGCCGACTGAGCGAGATCGGCCACTTCCGCAATCCGTCGAAGAGTCCGTGGAATTTCTTCGGGTCCGAAGGAGCGGGGTGGCACCTCAGCAACGAGATTCTCAAGGGTACCCTCCAGGGCCAGCATAGCCTCCCAGCCCGTTGCCGAGGCGGCACCCAGCGCCTCATCCCGCTCCCTTAGGGACGCAGCGAGGCGGCCGTTCTCTTCCTCCAGTGAGGCAACTTGCTGGAGCAGCCCGTCACGCTCCGCCACCGCCGCCTGCCGCATCGATGCCACACGCTCCGCGGCATATGAGACAGCCGCCGCGCGTTCCGCTTCCAAGAGCCGCATGCGGTCATCCATAGCGGAATGCACCTCCTCCGATGCGTGAAGGGCCCCTTCAGCAGCGCGCAGCCGGCCTTCCAAGGCCTCCTGTTCCCGCACATGGGCCGCCTGTAGCGCCCGGCTGAGGGCAAAGGTCTACACAAGGAAGCAATCAGTACACCTCCCTGAAGGCTACGGGCCGCTCGGGGTCAGACACTTACCCTCAGTTGAGAGACCTCGAGCACCCCCTCAAGCAAGTCAGGCCCGCCGATCTGCAAAGCGTCGCGATCTAAGCTCGTGGCCACATCATCGGCGGCCCCCCGCCATGCCACCAACACCCCTGCTCGAGGAACGAAGTCCGCTAGACGTCGGGCGGCTTCCGCAGCAACAGTCTCGGTGGCGCCAGACACCCCTCCAAACAAGCCGTCTTCGGGCTCCGCAGGCCGCCCGTGCTCGGGAAACAACGTTGCTATCAAGGCACACGAAGGTTAGCCCTGCGAATACCTAGCAGGTCACAATCAAGGAAGGTCTACCTTCAGCCCCGCCCAAATCCACGAGGACCCCCGCATCCTCGCCCACCTTGCCAACCGGGGGAACTTCGGTGTCGGAGCTCAGCTCCACCAAGCCCTCGCCACCGGCAGCCGTAGACTCGATCGGGGCCGTGAGGGCACCAACGCGCTCGGTGTCGGAGTCGGAGTCCCATAGGGCTCCGACTCGGCTCGCTACAACAAAACCCTCAGCCGCGCAAAGCGGCGACCGTGTGCGGGGTCGCTTCGCCTTCGGGGAGCAGAAAGGCGGTCCCGCCTCGGAAACCGCCGCAGAAGGAGGTCCCACGGCCGCGGACGACGGCTCCGCCCCAACATCCTCCAGAGCAATGGCTCCGTCCCAACACCGGCTGGTGGCGACGCAACACTCGCTCTTGCCTCCAACTCCGCATGCTCCACCGAGCGGAAACCCGCGTCCGCTACAACCCCCTCCCCCGCGGAGTTCCATCGAGGTGGGCTGGGGACTGGAACAACGCGCGCTGGCACCCTAATACCCAAGGCTTCGCACACGCGGTTCAACCGCCCCAGACCTGCCTCCGCGGTCGCAGCCACACGCAGTATGTGCTCCCTGGCCGTGTACGGCCCAAGGAACGCACTCACCGCATGCTTCGCATCCCCTAGGGAAATACCTACGAAGGGCACCGGGCACATTGTAAAAACAACAGCCTCGACGAACACCACACAAAAACAAACTCCAACACAACTTACGTGGACCGGAGGGCCTCGGCAGCGAGGACACGGAGGGTCGGACGTTGTCACGCCGAAGCCCCCCGGGAGCAAGGCGCCACTCCGCCGCAAGCGGCGCTACGCCATACATGACGTACTCCTCAGCGAGATCGCGTATGTTGAAGCGGGCGGTGATCCCCACAAGTCTCCGTGCTACCCACTCGTCATCAGCATCTAGGGGCGCACCGGCCATGGCGCTAACCGCCACCGGTCGCCCCGAGCACTCAAGGCCACTACCGCTCGCCACGCGGTGGTAAAACCACCGCCGTGTCCAATCTGGCCCCCACTCGGCCCGACTTCGACTCGCGGGAATATCTTACGCATCGCGACGCGCGCACGAGATCGATGTGCCGAAGGCGGGCAGCGCCCCGTCCCCCCGATCCTCCACCACGCACCGAACATCATGAAGAAACGCGAGCAGTGACACGGTCGGCCAGCATGCCTCCGTGCGCGCAGCTCAACTATATACGGCAAGCCGGGCTATCACATTCAGTGTTACCTGCGCTAGCTCAAGCCCAAAGGCCCGCAGGACGTCCCTGACAAGCCTGGCAGCCGGGATGCGTAACCCAGCCTCCAGGTAGGCGACGAACACGATCGCCTCCAAAATGTCGGGGTGCGGTTCGATCTCGTCGCCCGCGGGCAGCCGTACATCCCGGCGGTCCGATAGCTTCCCCTCACGAAGAAGGCCATGAATCGTCTCTTCCGTCACCAGCGTTGAGCCCAGGACGCGGGAGTGCCGCCCCCCTCCTCTCTCCATCGCCGTCCACCACTCGTTCGCCGTCGCGGAGCAGTGCCCCTCGAGGGTGTACCTCACCTCGAGCGGTGATGCCCGCTGGAAGACGGCGCCGTCGTCAGCCGCCCGCACGCGCCCCCCGTGGTGTGCCGTCATTCTTCTGGAACTCCGGGATGTAGCAGGAAGCAAGGAGGCCAAGAGATGGGGACGCGCGATTGGGAGATAGAAGACAAGGCGATGAAAAGGCAAGTGGCCTAATGCAAGGGGTACTTAATACCCCTATGCCCCCCACGCCATTGACAAACATAACTGCTGGGAGGCGAACCGCCCACATCCCCACGATCGCTGTCGTACCAGCACACCCACCCGTGTGCACGGAGCCCGGTCAAGCGGCGGTCACACCAAGGGCCCCGGCAGAGCACGGCGTGCCAATCGCGCCTCGCTGCGTGTTTGCTCGGCAATTTAGGCAATATAACCGGCGGCATCTCCGCCTTCGCGGCGCAGTCTCAGCTCCGCCCCCGGCATCAACACGCATCCGCGCGAGGTGCGATAGCGGAGCAGTCCATTCAAGCAAAGCTTACGCTGATCAACGCGGGAATCAGCCAGCACTAAGCACCCAAGGCGTGCCGCGCGAAGCATAACACAGCGGCCTCCTTCCCCCGGTGCATGCGCGGTGACCGGCGATCGCCGCATTGGTTGCGCTCGAAAATAGGCCTCCTTCCGTTCATCAACATGTCAACATTTCACTACGTGTTCATGATCAGAAGAAGGCATATTTTCGAGGTCAAAGAACATCTCGGCTGGCTCGGGCGACCCTGTGGCCCTTTGGTATGTATTTGTACAGACCTCCCGCGTGTCCAGAAGCGCAATCGCTGGAAGTCGACGCGTCACCCACGCGTCCAGAGGCGCACTGGAGGAAGCTGACGCGGCCCGGCCGCTCACATGCGTACGGCACCCCCACGGGGCTGCACGTGCGCGCATGGCTGCGTCGGCCAGGTCTCCACCCTCGCAGGCCACATGCGACACCGCCAAGGGCCCGCAACCCGCCTTTCGTGAAGCCTTCATCTCAGCGGAACGACTCCGACTCCGCCCTTGACGCGATCTTCGCCCCCGCGATGCAGCCACGCCTCCACAAGCCGCGCCATAAGGGCGCCCCTTCTGCTCCAATGGCTCGGGACAACCCCGGAGCTTGCTGCACACTATACCTCTTCGATCTTACTACAACCGTTTTGCTATTCTAATGTGTCCCATGCCTTTCCACGGACGCCAGGTTGCAAAGAGCACCGACACGGCAAGTCACTCCATCGAAGCACGCGCCGGTCACGGCATGGCCAACCGGCAGCCGATGATGCGACACGGGCAAAATGCGCACACGGCGCACTCACCAGGATGCGGGACAACATAGGACACGTCGGAGTCGACTCCCCGGGCTGCCACCGCACGTTCGTGGGCTGAAGAAGCATGACTGCCCGAAGATGCACCGGTACCACGCCCCCACAAAGATATTGCTCCAAGCTCGGAGGCGATCATGTTCTCATAAATAGGCGCCGGAATCGACGAAGCCCTATTTATGAGAGCAAGACCATCGCAGAGCATGGAAGCACGGCGCGTAGGTCTGGGAAGCACAGTGCTCCACCACGGCCATATATATATATATACCAGCTTTCCCATCGGGAAACACAACCGACGGGAGTCGAACCGACGCGATCGCTTGCGCGTGCGTGCGCCATTTCAACTTGCCACCCCCACATATCTCTCCCACATCGACAAGATCCTCGCCTGCGTGGAGCAGCTCAGCTCCGCCTTCGGCGAGGTCTTCGCGCCCGCGGAGCGGCTCAGATCTGCCCTCGGCAAGGTTTTCGACCCCGCACAACAGCTGGACTCCACATGTGCCCTCGCGGAGCCACAATGCGTGCCACATGCGAAGTCACCCACGCCCAATATCATACAAGTCGCAGGCCGCAGGGACGGAGGGGGCCAAAGGGCTCGACGGCATGGCTTTGGCCTGTGAAGCCCTTCACCATGAGAGGATCCTGTTGTAGGGGTGGCCCCCACCTAAACCCAGCTAGCCTGTTGAGAACTATGTAATAAGGAAGGCTTCGGTGTGAAGCTACGGTTGTAAAGACACTCCTTACGAGGGTACATGTATATATATGATATCGAGTCTTGGAAAAGACCCAAGACGTCATTTGTTCACCTAACTCTTCACTACCATACTCTCTCTCTGTTTGGTCTGTAGCCACAACACAAACTTTTATTTTAATTTCCAGGCTTGCGTAGTGACACGACGCATACACCATTCAGTTACATATGTTACGAGATTGAACATAATCGTGAACAACAGGGGAGAGTACTATGGTACAAGTTTCTCCATGCGTGTCTACTGATAGAAGGTGCCTCACGCTACCAACATAGAGTTGCAGATGGGGCCCCTTGGAGGTGGCTAGCCATCACTGTAGTGGCCCGCACATGTGCAGTTAGGGTTCGCATAGCACCATGTGGGATCATAGGAACTTCTAATGTTGATGACCTCCTCGTTGCCCCTCTTGTGCTGCATCTGTTGGCAGATGTTATCGTTCTCCTCAGTGAGATTGTCAATCCGCTCCTCCAACTCTAAGATTAAGTCCCACAATGTATCCACATATGCCACAACATGGCATTCATGGGGAGGGTCAATCCAACGACAAAGTTGCATTTCGTCATCTACTGGAAAGTATGGTTAACATGGAAGCTCTATTTGCAGTAATAGAAAATAAACTATTGGCTAATTGTACCCCAAAATGTGGGCATCGGAAGAAACATCGTCCGCCTTCGAACGGGGTGCCCAAGACCTACACGACCGTGTCCTCCTTGTGTTTGCATTTTGGCCATACCGGTTGAGCATGCTTGCTTGGCATTAAGCGGTAGTTAGGACCGAAGTCCTACCTCCTTTCCAGGGGAAGGTCTTGCATCGGTGACACCGGTTGGACTAGCCCTTGACGTCTGCCATGATATATTACAATAGGAAAGAGAAGGTAGTTCTTATGGTTGACAGGGCGAGGACTACTTTCAAGGGGTGGGGCTTGCATTTATAGCCCATGAGGGAGACAGTGTGCTTTCTGGTAAAGCGGGACAAGTGTTAACTTTGTGTAGATTTGCACAGTGAGTAGACCAGTTGGGAAGTTTTGTGCAGTGACAAGACCAAAGGACACAGCATTGCGTAGTGACAAGACCAAACGGGGCAGCTTTGTGCAGTGACAAGACCAAAGGACACAGCATTGCATAGTGACAAGACCAAACGGGGCAGCTTTGTGTAGTGATAAGACCAAACAAGGGTAGCTTTATGCAGTGAATAGACCAGACAAAATGGCTTTGTGCAGTGACAAGACCAAAAGAGATAGACTTGCGTAGTGACAAGACCAAGCGGGTCAGCTTTGCGCAGCGACAAGACCAAACCAGACAGCCTTGCGTCGTGACAACACCAAACAGGGTAGCTTTATGAAGTGACAAGACTAAAGAGGGTAGCTTTGTGCAGCAACGTGATGCTATGTTGGTCCGCGAATCGTCCGGTGTGCCGCTACCTTGCAGAAGCGGATTTGCCCAAATCGAATTGGACATGCAAAGCGTACGTTGTGTCAAGTAAGCCTAGAAGTACTGCCCCTTCTACAGCATGTTTTCCTGCACCACAACTGCAAGACTACATCACTAGTATAGAAAAGCAATGGGAGGAGATCACCTAACGCGCAAGGGCTGCTGTAGCCTAGGTCAAGCGGAGCATGCCAGAAGGCCACCTCCCTGAAGCGAAGCCCTCCAACCCCAACCCTGATACGGGGATGGGTCCCGATCTTCTCAGTGAGGAACCGTGGATAGTTGATGTGAAGTAGACGATGTCGCTAGCTGAACACTCGTGCCCATGCACGAACCCTCAACTCTTCGAAAAACGCCCAAAACACACCGGATAGTTGTCGTCGCGCGACCACAAGCGACGAACGCCAAGTCCCCAATTCCCAATGGAACGACGGCTTGATCTTGAGTTGCAGAACGAACAATGGATCGCATAATTCTCTCTCAAAGTCCTCGCATGAACTCTGGTGTTAAAAGAACAAGCAATAGCTATATTTCAATCTGATGCATAAAACTTGGTCCCCTTCTAAGGATGCCAATACAGGGCTTATATAGCCTCTTGGGACATGCATAGAGTCCTCCAAACCTACTACAACTCAACCCTATATGGTTTTAGATACGAACTCTTAAAAAAGGAAACTAGATTTTATAGCCGTTATATTGTTTCGGTCATAACTTTTGATCCGTGATGAATTTGATGCTGGGGCCGGATCCATTGCGTATCCCTTGAAAATATCTTTCCAACAAGTACAAGAACGCCTGAATCGGACTCCGTTTGTGAAAGTTATGACATTTTTAGTAACTGCTTGACAGGCTGTCCCGAACCGAGTCCGAATTGAATTCTGAGTTGAATCCGAGTTGGATTTGGATTGAGCACGTGGGAAGTCTGAGTTGGGCTTCAAAATAGTGTCCAAAACTTGTGCTCTAAGTTCTTGGGCTCCGTCCTTATACTCTCCCGCCACATGGGCTTTCTTTCCCCCTTCCACATGGGCTCCAACCAGCCACTTGTGCTTCGTTCTTGTTGGCTCCATCCGCGTGGGCTTTGTTCCTTCATGTCTTTGGCACCTAATGTGGTTGTCCGCTTCCTTTTGCATCTCCATTGTTTTGCCATTGACAAACCTAAGAATACGCCAAGTAATAACATGATGTAGTATTTCATCCTTATGAATGACAACATTAAGTATAGTTTCAAATGAGTTCACCTGGCCATATTTCATGCGGCTCAATAATTCTTTCCAGTTGAATAAGATATTTAACGAAAAAGTACAAGACGCGTGCATATCCGCATCATCCTCGCCTTCTTCAAGAAAAGCCGTCCTCGGCTTTTGATAGCCTGAAATTGTGCTAAACAAAGGATACAACGTGTATGCATGATATATATATTTGTCATCAATATTTCTTCGGCTTATATCATCATAAACTTTTGGAGGTGTAGTAAACGAAAAGAATAACACATATGCCTGGTATATGTAAGAGTCAATTGTTGTGGCATTCTCACTATTTTGCCCAAACCAATGAATATAGCAGCGACTAAAAGATGTATACATTAACACATATGCCTGGTATATATAAGAGTCAATTGTTGTGACATTCTCACTATTTTGCACAAACAGTTGAATATAGCAGCGACTAAAAGATGTATGCATTGCATTATTGTTTTTCACATCATTCTCCCTCCCATAAAAGAAAGTCGTCCTCGACTTTTCCAAGGACATGGACAGATCCTTAATGAGCAAAATCAGGTTTAAATGTGTAGATATGGGAAAGAAAATGTTGAGTGTTTTCCATGCTTCATTTGCGCTACTGATTATTTTTGCATGATTGTACACCAAGAATCGAACAACTAGATTTGTGAAATCTTTCTAAACAGTACGTACTATTGGTGAAATTCATCTCATCATGATCATAACATGGTGCAAAAGATTGTTTATCCATAATATGTAATTTCAAGTCAGTAAGCTTATCACATGTAATGCAAATTCTATGAACATAAAATTCATCATCTATACCATAATGGCCAATCAAATTGAACTTATATGTGTAGGCATGGGTACTAACTAGTGATTTTGAACATGAAATTTCAGCAACCTTATCAATCACACTAGATAGCTCTCTAGGAGTGTCAAACAAGATATAGCATAAAAAATCACTAGGAGATATTCTAGTAAGAACTTCCTTGTAAGTAATCAATTCCACATTATGTAAATTAAGCATTGAAATTTCGGAACATGGAGTGTTCGGTTGATCATATGAGTTCTCACAATTACTCACCTTTGCATAATTAAATTCAGCACCACTATTGTTACCTTTATCGTCCTCCTCAGATGATGTAGGTGTTGGGGGTTTAAAATTATAAGGATGCACCTATGGGACAGCAGGTACTTCATCCCGTCTTGTGGTTATCTCCTCCTCATTTGCCTTCAAAGGTGTCGGTTGTTGAATGTTCAATTCTTCATCTTTAATGTCAACCTGCACAATATGAGAAAGAACACTAGAAGTAGATATTAATAAGTTAGTTTCAGATTCATCCTCCCTTTGTCTATCTTCTTCTTCTCGCTTTTCTTTTGGTGTCCCTCTAACACTCTCAATTTGGATGCTCTCAACCTCACATATGGTGGAATCACACAACTCACTCGTTTTATCACTCTCACTCAATTTGGCTATGTGGCTCTCTTCCTCACATGGGTTGTGGTGTATCTCGGGAGCTATATGTAGTTTTGGAGGACCGTGCACACTTGTGGCATTAGCAGGTGCTCCCCCACGTAGATTGTGGTGTGCGAACATGGCACGTAGCTCCAGAAAGTTATTATTGATGGTTGTATGCAATTGTTGAACCTCCTTCCCGAGGTGGTTCAGTCCTGTGTGAACTTTCCTGAGCTTATTGCGCACGCTAGTGTTATCATCAAGAAGTTGTTGTAGCATCTCGCGCAATCGAGTGTACTCGGTCCACGTAACCGGCGCCTCCGGATTAGGTGGATCCTCCTCGTGACCTGACATGGAAACAACTCTCAAACAAGAAGCGAGGTTACATCTGGGTTAGTGAAACAAAAGCTCTCTCTATGCTTGCAACTTATTGTCCTGAAAACAAGGCAAGCTTACCGTTCCAAAGTGAATCAAGGACGTCAAATCGACACTTGGGACAGCGAACGACCTCAATCCGGTAATGTATGAGCGTAACCAAGAGCAAGGGAGTACACAAACAGGTGTAGGTGGAGCTTGGACAGGTATGTGTATAACCTATGCAATCTGATATTCAAGGTATTGTAAAGCTAAGTAATGATCCAAGCTAGAGTATTTGCCTATGTGCTGATCCAATTGGTTAAAGAGAAGTGTATGAACGCACACGCAACGATAAATGGGACTTAATGCAAACAAAGGAAATGAGCTAGAAAGAGGCAATCTGAAATTGAGATGAATAAGTAGCTCGTTTTGCACTAAGTACAAGGAGAGACGCTAGCCAATTGCAATAGTTATGGATGTAAGGGCACAAGGATTACTCTATGAGAATAAGTGCACAAGCTGAAAAATATGAACTAGGGTTTTTTTTCACAGAGTTTCGGCCAACACTTTCTATTTTCACTGTTTCTTGATGAAATCGCAGGAAACTTTCAGGCTTTTTTTTTCTTTTCTTTTTTTTTGGCCAAACTAGTGTTGTCTTCCCTTTGCACAAATTCAAGAATTCAGCAAGCGTAAATAATACTCAAGAACAGCCCTAACAACAATATCAAAAGCTAGTCTCAATTGATGAAAAGATATAAGTGAAGCTCAACTGTAGCAATTCTTTCTTTTCGGTCAGCTAGGGTTTGGCACAAGTAGTGATTTGTTTCTTTGAAGCCAAACCGCAGCAAACTTTCGGTTTTGAAGGAAGTGAATACTATCTCAAACTCTCCCCCAAAGAAAATTTGGATGGATCTCTTGAGAGCAATGTGGACAGCAAGGAATTTAGGATTCAAAAGTAAATGCAATTTACTCTTTTTTTGTTGCTAATTGAGGAATTCAATCAACAATTTTGTAGGGTTTATGTGGACACAAAGATCAAGCTACGCGAAGGAAACACACGGATCAGCACGAAAACAAAACTCTAATGGACGAAAACTTAACAAAACGCACAAGAACTAAACAGATTAAACTACGGTTTTTGGTATTGCAATTTTCGGTTTAATGGAAGATAGGACAGAAAAACGAATCAAACTACGGGTAAAGAAGTTCTCACCGAGTAAACCTGGCTCTGATACCATATGATACGGGGATGGGTCCCGATCTTCTCAGTGAGGAACCGTGGATAGTTGATGTGAAGTAGACGATGTCGCTAGCTGAACACTCGTGCCCATGCACGAACCATCAACTCTTGAAAACGCCCAAAACACACCGGATAGTTGTCGTCGCGCGACCACAAGTTTACTTAACGCCAAGTCCCCAATTCCCAATGGAACGACGGCTTGACCTTGAGTTGCAGAACGAACAATGGATCGCCTAATTCTCTCTCAAAGTCCTCGCATGAACTCTGGTGTTGAAAGAACAAGCAATAGCTATGTTTCAATCTGATGCATAAAACTTGGTCCCCTTCTAAGGATGCCAATACAGGGCTTATATAGCCTCTTGGGACGTGCATAGAGTCCTCCAAACCTACTACAACTCAACCCTATATGTTTTAGATACGAACTCTTAAAAAAGGAAACTAGATTTTACAGCCGTCATATTGTTTCAGTCATAACTTTTGATCTGTGATGAATTTGATGCTGGGGCTGGATCCATTGCGTAGCCCTTGAAAATATCTTTCCAACAAGTACAAGAACGCCTGAATCGGACTCCGTTTGTGAAAGTTATGACCTTTTTAGTAACTGCCTGACAGGCTGTCCCGAACCGAGTCCGAATTGAATTCTGAGTTGAATCCGAGTTGGATTTGGATTGAGCACGTGGGAAGTCTGAGTTGGGCTTCAAAATAGTGTCCAAAACTTGTGCTCTAAGTTCTTGGGCTCCGTCCTTATACTCTCCCGCCACATGGGCTTTCTTTCCCCCTTCCACATGGGCTCCAACCAGCCACTTGTGCTTCGTTCTTGTTGGCTCCATCCGCGTGGGCTTTGTTCCTTCATGTCTTTGGCACCTAATGTGGTTGTCCGCTTCCTTTTGCATCTCCATTGTTTTGCCATTGACAAACCTAAGAATACGCCAAGTAATAACATGATGTAGTATTTCATCCTTATGAATGACAACATTAAGTATAGTTTGAAATGAGTTCACCTGGCTATATTTCATGCGGCTCAATAATTCTTTCCAGTTGAATAAGATATTTAACGGAAAAGTACAAGACGCGTGCATATCCGCATCAAACCCACACCTCAACATTCCCACTAAGAGTTCACCACAAGACCCTCCCGTGGGGGAGACACCCCCCTCCTCTAGTGCAGGGACGCATGCAAGTTCTTCAAGTCCAAGAAGCGGTTGAGCATGGGCATGCGTTACTATGGTTACAATAACTATGCCTGGGTAAGAACAGGTTGCAATACATTTCCTTACCAGTTCTCTTGTATAGCACGCATTAACAAGCTCGCTCCTCTTCCCATAGTCTCCGGATCTGCTATGCGCCTACTGCAAATGGATTGACCGGGAGATCCACCCACACGACCAATGGACTCTGGACTACGAGGAATGGGATAGCCAGACGGCACGCGAGAGGATGGAGAAGTGGCACTACAGCGAAGAACGAAGTGAGCGTATCCGGTGAGAGATGCAAGCTCTCCTGGAAGCATGCAGGCGCAGGGAGCGGGAGGCTCGTGAGGAGGACTACAACGCTGAGCTGGGCCGCATGGGCAAATGGCCACATTCCACGTAGTAGTTCAACGCTCTGCATCCATATGTCCCATGTATTTCTAATTCTCTAAAAGCATGCGTGTACCATCCTTGGTTCGTTAGCCTACGTGTCATGTAACCCTTTTGTTGGATGAACGATAGTGTTGTTTTTCGTACATCGTTTATGCGAAGTTCTCCGTGTATGAATTCCCAGTTGCATCACAATATCACTTACCTTCCTACAAACGAATCGTTGCTACTTCAATCGTTCTCACAAAATTCTTCGAGAAATTTATCGCAGTACAACAACATACGACGATTGCAGAATGTTATTGTGAGTCTAACAAATTTTGTACTATTCACAATCTACGAAAATCACAAACGAATTAACTGACATTATTTGCCCTTTTATTTCACAAAAAAATAACTTACAAACAAGATTTGCTAAATGTTACCCCCCAACACACACAATTATTTCCATCGAATTAATAAAATAATTATATATTTTCTAAAAATCATCCAACCATTGAGCAACTTAGCCTAGTTGCTCAACTAGGTTGGGCGACTAGGTCTTATCACCCAATGGTTGGGTGACAGAGTCAAGTCGTCTAACCGTTGGGCTACTTGGCTACATGTCGCCCAACGGTTGGGCGACTTAGCTATGTCGCCCAATTGTACGAGGACAGATGGCTATTTCTGCAAAATTAAAAAAACGTAGGTATAATACTGAAATTTGGAATTAAAAATTGATTATTTATCAAAAAATTCTTAAAACTGCTTGTATGTTTCTTTCAGATCATGGTATTTTTTCTGGTATTTGAATTACATTTTATCACTAACTTAATATAGCGGTGCCTTTTTGCAGTTCTCCTGGCCTCCATTTGTAATGGGATCATCGTTTCTTGCTATTCTTCTAATAATGAAAAATTTAGTGAGTTTCAATTGCTTTATTTATCACATTTATTCTTCAGTTAACTGTTTGATGCAAAATATCACATTCAAATAAATTTGTCATTTTTATGGCCTCTAAAACTTTACGGGGAAAATCAAATAAAAGATTGCGTTTCCTAAGAGCTTCTGGTCCCCTTACAGCAGTTGTTCTTGGAACAATTTTTGTCAAAATTTTCCATCCACCTGCCATATCAGTGGTAAGTTAAGTTCCTTATATTATTCTCTCGCACATTTATATACAGCTATCCACCTGCCACAAACATGAACTATGCATATGTTCTTTATCAGAATAAACTAATTTGGATAACAATATTGTGTAATGGTATGGACTTATGCCTATGAGAGGGTTATTAAACTCCCTTACTCTTCCTTAAAAAAAAGTCTGGTTGTTTTACTCAAAACAGATTCTTAGTTTTATTGTTATGAAATGATCAAGCAGTGCAAAAAAAAAAGCATATTAATGATGGTACACACAACAGAGTAAAAGTTCTATGAAACATCTACCTTGGCAGTTGGCACACTGTTTTGTTGTTCATTTGACTTTTAGTATGATGATGCATGTGTTCTCTGAGTTTTTGGTGATTTTGTGTGTGTGAGCGCACGCATGTGGTAAAATATCAGCAAATGTTATGATTATAATGAGTGTTCAGACAAAGTTTTTTTAATAGGATGTTCTCTAGAAATCAAATGCAAATACTACATGTGTGAGGTGGTATTCACTATTCAGATGCTTTTTATACTGACATGTGTGTCTGTGGTAATTGTTAATTGTTCATTTGTTATCAGTTCTCACTGTTGATGGTCTGCCACAATCAACTTTTATGTTGATTGTCACTTGGCAAAACACATGTCTGGGTGGTTTTTTTATCAACCGTAATTCATTATCATGCATCACACAGTGATGAATAACGACATCACAAGTAATCCTCTATTTCTTGAGTGCCTAGGTAGGTGAAATACCACAAGGCCTTCCCAAGTTCTCCATTCCTCGAGGATTTCAACATCTGAGGTCCCTAATGCCAACTGCAGTACTTATCACTGGTGTTGCCATTTTGGTAAAAAAAGGAATTGTTGGTATTAGTTTTTTTGAACTTTCTTTAGTGGTCATTAAACATTTGCACCATACAATTTTAGGAATCTGTTGGGATTGCTAAAGCTTTGGCTGCGAAGAATGGCTATGAGTTGGACTCCAACAAAGAGGTTAGCCATAAACCATTGAGTAACCTAATTAGTTGTTGTTGCTACAAGCTGCTCCGGTTTGTTGCTACAAATGCAATTTTCATTATATTTTTCATGTTATGTTATTAAACAATGGGTTTTCATGCACAGTATGTTAGAGGAGGTAATAATAGTAGACTAAAGCTCTTCTGCAGGCTTAGTCAAACTTATAAAATTTTCTTTATATTTTATCATGTTATATAATAACTAGTGGAGGCTACAGGCATAGTCAACTAAATTGAAATAAGATTTTGAGTTTGTATGTTGCCATAGTAAAAAAAATGAACAGTGATCTGTCAAGAAATGAAAAGATGTAATTTAGCTCCCATTTCTTTTTTCAGTTATTTTTTTGACTTTTTATTTAAATAACTTCTTGAGCATTTCAAATTTGAGAATGATGATGTTACATCAAAGCATGCTTTGTAAAAGCTAGTGTGATCCAGACACCTGTCCTAACTGGTTATTACAGAAAATTTAACTTAATGGCTATTAATTATAGTGTATGAATATCACAGTCAATTATTCCACAAATCTCAAGTGCTGTCTGATGCTTTTTAGATTGCAAAACAAATAAACTATGTATGCATTTGCATATAGTAGGATCTGTTCTGTGTTTATCCCTAATATTCTCATTTGTTCAAACTTAACTCATCAAATCATGTTTTATTTTGTCAGTTATTTGGTCTTGGCATAGCAAATATATGTGGTTCATTCTTTTTTGCATACCCTGCTACAGGTAAAATATTAACATATCTAATGAGAAATATCCATGCTACTTCATTCCTCTGTTATTCTCTATTCTTAACATGAAAATTACAATGTTTTAGTTACTAGGGCTAGGCTTTAGAAAGCTGATATTCCTGGCTGTCCATGCAAGCTCCTTTTCTAGGTCAGCTGTGAATCATGAAAGTGGGGCAAAAACTGGATTATCTGGAATCATAATGACCATAATAATCGGTAGTGCTCTCTTGTTTATGACACAATTATTTACTGATATACCTCAGGTAATATTTACCATGTGTTGTTGTTTTGGTGGCATTTCATTGAGTAATTGTTGGTTTCCATCTTGGAACCTTTTATTGCATATTGTTTTCTGTTTGCCTTTTTATTTTTATTAACTCTGTCAACAGTATAGACCAATTGTAGGCGTCATTTGGAACCCAAGAAAAAATTTCCCAGATTCTTGTAGGAGTTGAACTGTTCCTTGTGAAATTTTGGCAAAATTCGTTCATTCCAAACAAGCCCTTGTTGTATTTGTAGTGTATATTATTGCACAAATTTAAGTTTAAGTTTTGAGTTGCACATTTGCTGATTTACTATAATAATATTCATATACTCCTGTGTATAAGAGCTAATAAATAACATGTAATTTTATTATATTTAAGGTGAATGTTCTCCTAAAAAGTCAAATGAAATGCACAGTTTTGTTTCTTAAAATATACAACTTTATGTACTATATCTATGTGTAGAACTCAGTTTTTAACGTCCAACTTTTTCTTTATATAAAAAGTGAATGGTTTGTTGTAGTAAGTGTATACCCTAAAAGAATGTCAAAGAATATATGTATATAAATCTGAAGCATCATATACTTGTGCTTAACAAGCATTGCAGGTACCTTCATCTTAAGTGTTCTATGGTTATCTTAAGGGGCTTCCTAAGTACAACTTGCAGGCACTATTTGGGACCCGAGAATTTTCTTAGGTTCCTGTAGGAATTGAACTGTTTTTTGTGAAATTTTGGCAAAATTCCTTTGTTCCAAACAAAGCCCTTATTGTATTTGTAGTGTATATTATTGTACAAATTGAAGTTTAGGTCTGAGTTGCACATTTGCTGATTTACTATAATAATATTCATATACTCCAGCATATAAGAGCTAATAAATAACATGTAATTTTATTATATTTAAGGTGAATGTACTGCTAAAAAGTCAAATGAAATGCACAGTTTTGTTTCTTAAAATATACAACTTTATGTACCATATGTCTATATCTATATGTAGAACTCAATTTTTAAGGTCCAACTTTTCTTTATAAAAAATGAATTGTTTGTTGTAGTAAGTGTATACCCTAAAAAATGTCAAACAATATATGTATGTAAATCTGAAGCATCATATACTTGCAGTTAACAAACACTGCAGGTACCTTCATCTGAAGTGTTCTATGGTTACTTGCGCATATATGCTAATCTGATCTCATTTTTCCCCCCAGTGTGCATTGGCTGCAATTGTGATTTCTGCTGTCACTGGCCTGGTGAGGGCATCTTAATACTCATATTTATAGATACCTTGATTGAAAGTTTGAAACAGGTCCTCATTTAATCACGATGCTTGGTGGCACTGTAGTACCTTTTCACAAGAAATAAACATATAACTATTTTCCCATTGTTGCTTTACATTTCTGCTCTAACATGCCATCTCAATTTGTAGATATAAAGTTTTATTTTTACTGGAACTGTAGTATATTTCTGCTGTAACATGCCCTGATTTAAACTATTTCGCACATGATCATGATTTCTCATGGATATTGGCATTATATTTAGGTAGATTATGAGGAGGCCATCTTCTTGTGGGGTATTGGTAAGAGAGATTTCTTTCTATGGGCAATCACGTTTATTACTACATTAATTGTTGGCATTGAGATTGGTGTCCTTGTTGGGGTAAGTATAAATTTACTCCGGGCTCATTTCAGTTAGTATATATACACACACACACACACATATATACATACACATATGTATATATGTATATATACATACACATATGTATATATGTATATATACATACATATATATATACATACATACGTATATATACATACGTATATATATATACGTATATATATATATACGTATATATATATACGTATATCTATATGGGAGCATATCTAGTACAAAAGGGTATTTCAGTGCAAAGGTGCAAATGACGATGTGGATCATTCGATCTAGATTGTGTGGCTCGGATCAAGAAAGGTGGAAGCCCTACCTCTTAAAAAATAATATATGCAGGGAGTTTTCTACAAAAGTGTTTAAGTGAGATGGGTTCCCACCCACCTCCACCTTCCTTGATCCGAGCCACATAATCTAGATCGGATGGTCCATATCGTTATTTGCACCTTTGCACCGAAATACCCTTTGCACTAGATATGCCCCTATATATATATATATATATATATATATATATATATATATATATATATATATATATATATATATATATATATATATATATATATATCTTCATTTGAAGTGTCAATAAGATTTTCAAATGAAATTTGTCAAACTTGGCATGGGAGAAGAAGTATTCATTTGATGTTGACATCTTCCTTTGTAGGTTGGAGTCTCATTGGCCTTTGTAATCCATGAGTCAGCAAATCCACATATAGGTGAGTGCATGTACTACTCTAGACATAAGAACCGCTTGCAATCTGATAGATAGTACTACATCATTTGTGGAACTGTCCATAAGTTATGTTTTTTCATTGGAGGGTGTTAGATCTGCGCTCTGCTGGATGTGCTGCCTAGCCGAAGGAGCAACACCTTGCCTCCCTTTTCTTCTTCTAGTCGCACTTTTCAGATCAAAGCCTCGCCGCCACACAGCACCTTCTTTATCCCTTTTCTTCCGTACGTAGCAAAACACCGTGATGCTTTTTCCTTTCGAAAGATCACGCCGAAACCCAAACACGCTGCAGTTTCTTGCAATCGGAACAGCCGCGCCTGCTCTTCTTTTCTCTCGAAATCAGCTGCACCTTAAGACAGCTGCTGCCTTCCGCTTTTTCTTCCGCACGAGACGAACTCACCTGCAGCGCCTCCTTCTTCTTTTCCTGCAGCGCCTTCTTTTCTTTTCTTGCAGACGCCGCCTGCTACTTCTTTCTTCTTGCTTCTTTTTGCCTTCCTGCGCTTCCTGCTCTTCTTCTTTCTATTGGCTTTCGCTGCTTGCTCTGATTGCTCTGCTTGCATTGCCCTTATAAAGCCATGTACTCACCCGACTCCAACTCAAACTCGAAAACTTTCTTGTATACACACTACTCGGACTCTTCTACGTATACGTATACACGGCAAGATCGTATACGGACTTGAATACGGTAAGAAAGAAACCTGAAACAAGATTAAATTCTAACAGGGTTCGGTCTCCATTGTTTCCCAAGAGTCAATATGTTGAAGTTTTTTAACTGTTCAGTTGGAGGCTCTGATCTGATGTTGCTTTAACATGTTTTTATGTTCCTTCTACAGCGGTTTTGGGCCGTTTACCTGGCACCACTGTGTACAGGAATACATTGCAATATCCTGAGGCTTATACATACAACAGGATAGTTGTTGTCCGAATTGATGCACCAATCTATTTTGCCAACATAAGCTACATAAAAGACAGGTGAATCTCTTGATCTGTTTGAGCATTTTGTGTTATTAAGGCTCTTTGTTGTCCTGATGAAAGTTCTTATGGTAACCATAATCCTTTATCAGGTTGCGTGAGTATGAGCTCAATCTCCCAAATTCAAACCGGGGACCTGATGTTGGAGGGGTGTGTGTTGTGGCTGCAGATCAAACAGAGAGAGAGTATGGTAGTAGAGAGTTAGGTGAGCAAATGTCCTCCTTGGTCTTTTCCAAGGGCTGGCGTGATATATATGTCTCTTGTAAGGAGCGTCTTTACAATAGTACCCTTACACCGAGTGTCATCCCCAGGGGCGATATGTCATTGTATATGCCTCCCAAGTCCTAACAGACTAGCTGGTTTAGGTAGGGGTATCTCCTACAACAGGAGCCTCTCATGATGAAGGGCTTCACAGGTCGAAGCCATGTTGCCGAGCCCTTTGGCCCCGTCCGTCCCTACGGCCTATGACGTTGTGTGATTGTGAACGAAGATGATTTGGCACATGTAGCTCCTTGTGGCTCCGCGGAATCGAGGCCGCGGGTCCGCAGCGGAGTCGATGTCGAAGTCGTGCGCTGGGTGGTCGCAGGCGGAGTCGCAGTTGCGGTGCGGAGGCAGAGACCTCGTCGATGCGGTAGGAGCAGGCAGGCATGGGAGGTTAGGACGTCGCATGCGCGTGAGCGACCGCGTCGGTTCGACTCCCGCCGGTTGGACGCGCGTGGTCGGCCGCAACGGTTGGACTTCCGACAGTTGCGCTTCCCGAGAACAGCTATATATGCGGCCGTAACGGCGTGACGAAGTATTGCTGGGACGGCTCGTCTCAAGAATATGCCTCTTCCGCTCACGAGCATGCGACAGGGTTAGCGCCAGTTAGGGTGCTCTGTGCATGCTTGTGGACGGAAGAAGGTACATTCTTGAGCTGGCAGAAAGATTTACGCCCCGCGCTGAGTAAGAGGCGTCGGGCCTTGTTTCTGAGATATCCTCCGAGCCTGGGGTGTGCTGAGGCGTTACGTCCCGAGGTGATGGTGGCTAGGGCGCTGTGTGCGATCGGACGACCGCGAGTGTGCGCGCCTTTCTGGTGGCTGGCTTCGCGTCGGTCGGTGTGTACTCCTTACGACTGACCTGTTGCGCCAGCGCTGTCTGCAACCTAGCATCCATGGGAAGGCATAGGACACATTAGGGTGCGAAAACGGTTGTGTTAAAGAGTGAAGAGATATGATGTGCAGCAAGTGTCGGGGTTGTCCTGAGCCACCAGAGCGGATGGGGCGCCTTCTGGCGCGGTGTGCCGACACGCGGTCGTGTGTCGAAGTGCCAGAGCCGAAGGTGGACCCGGGGTTGCCCTGTGGAGGCAAAGGTCTCGTCGAGAGCGGAGCCGGAGTCGTTCTGCTGAGGCGAAGGCTTCATAGAAAGCGGGGCTGGGGTTGTTGGGCGCAGATTCCCGGGCATACACACAGTGGGGCGCTATTGGTGCATCGGTCTCGATCGTGGCTGCACAAACCCAGAGGCGGCGGGGTCGCAGCTGGCCTGCGGGGACGGAGACTTCGTCGATGTAGGCGAGGTGCGCAGGCACAACAAGTCGGGACGTCGCACGCGTATGAGCGGCCGCGTCACTTTGACTTCCGTCGGTTGCGCTTCTCCGCACGTGGGCGACCGCGTTGCTTCGACTTCGGTCGGTTGGTTTCCCCATGCGGGGGGCAGCTGTAGATATACCAGGAAGGCCGTAGCGCCTTCCGAGCATAGCTGAAATGATCTTGTTTTCGAAAATATGCCTTCTTCAGTTCATAAACATGCAGGAGAATATTGCCATGTTGATGAACTGAAGGAGGCCTATTTTCGAGCGCAAAATGCGGCGACCATCGGCCGCGGCGCGGCCATGGGGGAAGGGGCGAACCGGCGTGTCCTGTGCGTGATTTGATGACGACGCCCCTCGTGACTAGCTGGCTTTACGTCGATCGACGCGAACTCCGCTGAATGATCTGCCCCGCGAGCACCCTTCGAAACGGGGGGAATTCTCCTGGCGTGTCGGTCCGGCGTGCAGGCGCGTGTCGAAGCCAGAGGCAGACCAATGGCGAAGATGTCGTCGAAGGTGAAGCCAGATTGTTTTGCATAGGTTCCCGAGTGGACCCGTGGCGGGGCGCTGTTGGCGCATCGTGCGCTGTCAGGCCTTTTGGTGTGACCGTCGCTTGACCGGGCCTGGTGCGCGTGGGTAGGTGTGTCACTACGGTCTCGATCGTGGGAAGGTGGGCGGTTCGCCTCCCAGCAGTTACGCTCACCGATGGCATGGAAGATGCAAGGGTTTTAAATACCCCTTGCGTTACGCCAGCTGCACTTTCGCCGCCTTGCTGTCTAGCTCCTGGTCGCACGCCCCAATCTCTTTTCTTCCTTGCTGCCCCCTTCATCGCGGAGCTCTAGGAGGACGATGGCGCATGACGGAGCGCGCGCCCAGCCGGCCGATGACAGCGCCATCTTCCTACGGCCGTCACCGCTCGAGGTGGGATACACGCTTGAGGGACGTGACTCCACGCATGTAGACAAATGGTGGACGACGGCTGAGAGAGTAGGGGGTTCGTGCTCCCGTGTCCTGGGCTCAACGCTGGTGACGGAAGAGACGATTCGTGACCTTCTGCGCGAGGGGAAGCTGTCGGACCGCCGGGAGGTGCGACTGCCTGCGAGCGACGAAACTGAACCGCACCCCAAAACGTCGGAGGCGATCGTGTTTGTCGCCTACTTCGAGGCTGGGTTGCGCATTCCAGCCGCTAGACTTGTTGGGGACGCCCTGCGGACCTTTGGGCTTGAGCTGGCGTAGAAAACGCCGAATGCGATAGCCTGTCTTGTGGTGTACAGCTGGGCGCTACGCACGGAGGTGTAATGGCCGATCGCATCATTGTTCGCCTTCCTCCTTGACGCGCGGTGGGAGTTGGCGGAGCGGGGAGACGGGATGTTCCCCAGTTTTGGCGGCGTCGATTTTGTCTTGCGCTCGCGATGCGATAAGATCTTCCCCGCGAGCTCGGGTCGGGCGGAGTGGGGGCCGAACTGGATGAGGCGGTGGTTCTACCACGGCGTGGCGAGCGGTAGCGGCCTCTAGTGTTCGGGGCGGCCTGTGACATTTAACACCATGCCTGGTGCGCCGATAGATGGTGAAGATCACCGAATAGCGTGGAGGCTTGTGGAGATCACCGCCCGCTTCAATATGAGTGACCTCGTCGAGGAGTTCGTCATGTATCGGGTGGCACCGCTTGCTACGGAGTGGCGTATTGCGCCCGTGAAGCTTCGGCACGACAACGTACGCCTGTCCGTGTCTTCGCTGTCGAGACCCTCCGGTCCGCGTAAGTTGTGCTGGAGCTTAGCTTTCGTATGCTGTTCCTCAGGGCCGTTGGTTTACATCGTGCCCCTGTGCCCCTCACAGGTGCTTCCCTGGAGGATGTGGAGCGTGAGGTGGGCGCATTCCTCGGGCCTTATACGGCCAGGGAGCACACACTGCGCGTAGCTGCGACCGCGGAGGTAGGTCTGGGGTGGCTGAACCGCGTGTGCAAAGCCTTAGGCATTAGGGTGCCAGAGCGCGCTGTTTCAGCCCCAAGCCCACCTCTCCGCGGTTCCACGAGGGAGGAAGTACCAACCGACTCAGCGAAGTATGCCGACTTGGAGGCAGGCGTGGGTGCTGCTTCACTGCCAGCCGGCGTTGAGGTGGAGTTATCGCCCGCGGAGGATGCTGGGGCGGAGTCCGTTCCTGCCACGGTAGGACCTCATCCTGCGGCTGTTTCCGAGGTGGGGCCGCCCTCTTACTCCCCGAAAGCGAAGCGGCCCTGCACACAACCGCCCCTTCGCTCGGCGCGGGGGGGGGGGGGGTTCACTGTGGCCAGCAAGGTCGGAGCCCTATGGGACTCCGACTCAGACACCGAGTGCCTTGGTGTCCTCCCGGCTCCGAGCAAGGCTGCAGCTGCCAGGGCGAGGGCTTGGTGGAGCTGAGCTCCGACACAGAGGTCCCCCTGCCCGGCGAGGAGGCCGGGGATGCCGAGATTCTTGGGGATTCGGGCGAAGTTGAAGGTGAGCTTACATTGCTTGGTGTGACCCGCTATGCGTTGGCAGGGCATGACCGCCATGTCCCCTTGCAGCGATGTGTCTCCCCGAACGTGGGCGTGCCACGGAGCGCGGGGACATCCACTTGGGAGGGACCTCTGGCGCCAGCGAAGCCATCACCGTGGGTGCCTCACAAAGTCTAGCAGACTTCGTCCCTGGACCGGAGGTGCTGGCAGCATGGCAGGAGGTGGCGGATCGCGCGGCCGCCGGTCTAGACCGTCAGGCATTGCAAACCTGTGGGTCGGGACTGCTAGAGAGAGTTCTAGAGATCTCCGAAATGAGGGTAAGTATGTAGCCCTTGGTAGCGCGTGGGGTGCTTTGAAGGTGTACTGATTGCTTTATTACGTAGACCTTTGCCCTTAGCTGGGCGCTGCAGGCGGCCCATGTCCAGGAACGGGAGGCCTTGGAGGACCGACTGCACGTCGCCGAAGGAGCTCTTCGCGCGTCGGAGGAGGCGCATTCCACTAAGGACGACCGCATGCGGTGCTTGGAAGCGGAACGCGCGGGGCCGTCTCATATGCCACGGAACTTGTAGCATCAGCTCGGCAAGAGGCAGTGGAGGAGCGGGACGGCCTGCTTCGACAGGTTGCCGTGCTGGAGGAAGAGAAGGGTCGTCTTGCTACATCTCTGAGGGAGCGGGACCAGGTGCTGGGTGATGCCTCGGCGACGGCATGGGAGGCTATGCTGGCCCTAGAGGGTATGCTTGAAAACCTTGTGGCCAAGGTGCCGCCCCGCTTATTCGAACCCAAAGAGCTTTCGCGGACACTTCGATGGATTGGGGAGGTGGCCGATGTCGCTCAGGCTGCCGCGATGTCCTTTGGCAATCATTGCTCCTACGTGATCGCATGCCTGGTGTGTGCTCTTCTCTAGCATCGGGGCTGCCGTCATGTCAACGAATTGGGCAACCCACAACTGGAGATGCCGGCTGGGTCCGGGGTGATGTCCGGTGCAGTGCGCGCTGTGTGACCAGCCATTCAGTTCTTTCACGAACGGATCTGGGAGTACATCGGGGAGGCTGCGGCAAAAGTGGAGCTACGGCAGAACATGTACGGTTAGGGGAACCTTGGCGAATGGCTGGATGGGGTTGCTCGGCGCAACGATGACGGCGCCGACGGCTCGAGGCAGGTGTAACCCCGGGGTTCTTGCGCGCCGGTGTGTGTTGTAGCCTATGTACTCCATGCTGCTAATGACATGAAGATTGCTTCCCTTCTTTGACCAACCACGCCATTTTACTCCAAACAGCTGCCCGATGGGGACCGGCTGCTGATTTCCGACACCGTGACTCGGCGCCGTTTACGGCGCTGGTGGCGGGCCGAAGACTCGCTGAACTTCTGGGCGAATTGACCCTCGACGGGTGAGGCTTCGGCACGGGGGGGCGTCCAGGCGAAGCCGAACGAGTAGCGTTGGCTAGGTGGGCTTTGAAATCACCTTGTAGCCGCGCGGTAAATAAGCCGAAGCGTTCGTCCCCGTCGTCTGTGTGCTTTTCTTATGAAGTTCATTGGCTAGTCGGGATAGACGCGCGAGGTAGGCACAGAACTGGCGCCTAGTCGAAGTAGACACGCGGGCATTCCGTCCCCTACCCCTCGGAGTGGTGGTGTGGCAACGGAGCTGGCACCTAGTCGAAGTAGACGCGCAAGCGCTCCGTCCCCTACCCCTCAAAGTGGTGGCAGCGGAGCTGGCGCCTAGTCGAGGTAGACGCGCGAGCGCTCCGCCCTCTACTGCTGGGCAGGACAAGGATAAGGTAGGCTCGGGGAATGACCGGGACCTAGCTCCGTAGGTCCTGTCTCCGGCGGTCGATGGGGGACCTCACGGGCGACACTGTTTCCCTATAGTCTCAAACACTGATGGGACAGCTAAGGCGATATCAGCGGAGCTCTGCACATGGCGTTGTACGGCTGCGAGGGAGGTGTCCCTTGCCCATTGTCCGTTGCTTCGGGCCCCCCTAGATAGGGGGACACGTGGAGTGTAGTTGGCGGGGCCCTGTGACTGGAGGCGGGCAGCACTACTGCACCACGTGCCCCTGGGGCAGGCGACGGGACTCTTGAGTTGTAATTTCCGCGGTCTTGCTTCTAGGGCTCTTTAAAAGGGGCGAGCGGCCAAGGGAAGCGGCACTCGCCAACCCAGACATCGCGCCCCCGCAACTACCCCTGGCGGACTCGCCGTGCTTAGCGCACCTCAGCTTCTTCCTGCTTGCTGGCTAGCGCTGATAGCGTCGAGGGTTCCGGAGCGCGGCTAATGCCGCCGGGATGACCGCGGGGTCGGGCATCCAGCCCATATGGGGTGGGTGCGATGCCGCAACGCATGTTCCCCTTGCCGGCGCGCCGAAGAGCCACGGCTGGTGCGGGGTGGTGGGCAATTCACTTGTACTTCATCGAGGCAGCCCATAGCTTTGGGAGTAGACTTCTACGCCACGCCCGCGGGGCCGCGTCCCGCCATGTTGTCCCGCATAGGTGCCTGTCCTCTCCCCCCGTCTCCTTCCCTAGCTGTTGGACGCTTGGGATGAGGGGGATCCTGGCGCTTGCGGTGCTGCGGGGGATGGGCGGGCTTCGACGGGCGCGTTTGGTTCCTCGCCTCTTCTGCAGAGGCACAGGCCATTGAGCTCGCGTGCCGCCCCCTTCGCCCCGGGGCCATAGCCCAGCTCGTCTGGTTGTGGCCGAGCTATGGCACCAGGAGGACGCTTCGACCGCACTGGGAGCCTCTGGTGCCTGTGCGTTGTTGTATGTAGACTTCAGAGATTGCGTGGGAATATCATCCACATCTTATTTATACTCCAGAGAGTACGCGCGGTGATGATACCAGCGCGTGCGTGAAACATCCGCGTCTCGTTTAGACTCAGTAGAGTGCGTAAGGAAAACATCCGCGTCTTTGTTTGTACTCTGAAGAATGTGGGACTGTCAACCACGACTTAGTTAAGCTCCAGAGAGTACGACAACGCGTGCGTGGGACATCCGCGTCTTGTTTAGACTCAGTAGAGTGCGTAGGGAAAATATCCGCGTCTTTGTTTGTACTTCGGAGCATGTGTGGGACTATCAACCACGACTTACTTAAGCTCTGGAGGGTACGCCAACGCGCGCGCGAGACATCCGCGTCTTGTTTATACTCAGTAGAGTGCGCAGGGAAAATATCCGTGTCCTATTTATACTCCGTAGAGTGCGCACGGAGGCGTCCCCCCGCTGCGTCTTATTTATGCTCCGTAGAGTGCGTGCGGAGGCGGACCTCGACGCTACATCTTATTTATACTCCGTAGAGTGCGTGCAGAGGCGGACCTCGACGCTATGTCTTATTTATACTCCGTAGAGTGCGTGCGGAGGCGGACCTCGATGCTACGTCTTATTTATACTCCGTAGAGTGCGTGCGGAGGCGGGCCTCAACGCTACATCTTATTTATACTCTGTAGAGTGTGTGCGGAGGCGGACCTCCGTGCCATGCGTGTGCGGGGGCAGACCTCCGTGCAGTGCTTGTGCGGAGGTAGACCTCCGTGCAGTGCTTGTGCGGAGGTAGACCTCCGTGCAGTGCGTGTGCGGAAGCAGACCTCCGTGCAGTGCGTGTGCGGGGGCGGACCTCCGCGCAGTGCTTGTGCGGAGGTGGACCTCCGTGCAGTGCGTGTGTGGAGGCAGACCTCCGTGCAGTGTGTGGGAATATCGACCACGTCTTTATACTCCAGAGAGTACGCTCGGTGATGATATCGATGCGTGCGCGGATCCCCGCGTCTTATTTAGACTTAGTAGAGTGCGCAGGGAAAACATCCGCGTCTTTTTTATACTCTAGGGAGTACGTGCGGAGGCAAGGCTCCGCACAGTTTTAGTGGGGAGCACGAATAACTTTGCAAACGGCGAACTTTATTAAATTCCCATTTTGCGCGGGTGAACGAGTAGAAGAGGTCGGGGACTAACCATTGTACTCGTTGTCGTGACGGCGAGGTAGGGAACCTCTGGTGCTTGGGCTGTCGTAGAGCGTGCACGGGTACAGGACTTCCGGGCGCGGACTTCAGGTGCCATGCTCTATATGCCGAGCCATGTGCTGGTCGCTGAGGACGGTGATGATACCCTGCGGGCCCGGAAGCTTCACGCATAGGAAGCCATGGTGTGGGACTGCCCCGAAAGAATTGAGGGTCGGTCTCCCCAAGATGGCGTTGTAGGGGTACCGGATATCCACAACATCGAAAGTGGCATCCCCGCTCGCCACGTTGTTGCCCTAGCTGAAGGAGACCTGCAGACATATTTGGCCCAGCGCCAGAAACGGCTGACCTTCGAAGCCTTGCAGCGGAATTTTTGAGGGGTTGAGGCGGCTTCGGGGGATCACCATCTGGTCAAAGGCTTCTGCAAACAACACGTTCGCGGAACTTCCTCCGTCGATCAGGACGCGTCGAACGTCGCACCCGGTGATCGTGACCTGAATGACCAGGGGATCTTGGTAGGGAAACTCCACGCCTTCAGTGTCGTCGGGCGTGAATGTGACCACATACCGCGCCCGGTCCGATGGTGCGTATGCCGAGTACGCCACCACGTGGTGGAGCCTCCGCACGTAGGGCTTGCGCTGCCGCTCCAAAGCGAACTGCAGAGAGGAGCCTCCGGAAATGACGTTGATGACCCTACGCTGGGCGACCTCAAGGGTGTGAATCCGCAGGGGGCTCTCCTGACGCTGCTGCAGCTGAGTTTGCACCCGCCGAAGGCCTTCCTGAGTCTGCAGCTCCTGATCCCGAATTTGTAGGGGGCCGTCTAGGGGCTGCTGGACGTGTGCCACGACGGGTGGCCACGCCTCGAGATCCTGGTCTCTGGTGACGCTTTGTCGAAGTGCCACGATGGTGGTGCAAGAGCGGGTGTCATGATTTCCTTGGCCGTTCACCTCGCACCATTGTGGGCGGTGTTGGTCGTCGTACTCAGCGCGGGCCCAACCTTCGCGACCCCGGCCTCGGCCTCACCCCCGACCCCGCCGAGCCCGAGCCCCGCGGCCGGCGGGGGCATTGTCTTCTGAGGCGCCCTCAATGTCAAAGACGTAGCGGGCTCTCCGGGAGTTCTGGCGGCCGCACTGAGGCTTATCGGCTGGCGCGTCCTTGGGCTGGGAGGCATCCTTCTACGACTCCTGCCTATGCTTGCTCCGCGCGGAGGTTTCTTTCGACGGGTCGACGCTCTTCACCGCACCTTCCGCTGGGTCGGCGTTGGCATTGTGGCCCTGACGCCGCCTCGCATCTTCTTCCGCTCGGGCGTACTCCTCCATCTTATTGAAGAGCTTCACCATTGTCTGAATGGGCTTTCGCGCGTTGTACTCGGCTAGCGGCCCGGGGTGAAGACCCTGTACCACTGTGTTGATGATTGTTATCTCGTTGACATCTTTGACCTGGCAGCGGACCTTCGCGAAGCGCTTGAAGTACTTGCAGAGCCTTTCTGACGGTTTTTGCTTGATTGCGAAGAGCTGATCCGCGTTGACACGCTCGACGTAGTTCCCCTGGAAGTTGTTGTAGAGGCGGTCGCGGATCTGCTCCCATGCATAGATGGAGTTCGCTCTATGGTGAAGAAGCAGCAGAGCGCCACTCCCTGCAACACGAGCGGGAGTGATGCGGATATGCACGTGTCTTGTACTTTTCCGTTAAATATCTTATTCAATTGGAAAGAATTATTGAGCCGCATGAAATATGGCCAGGTGAACTCATTTCAAACTATACTTAATTTTGTTATTCATAAGGATGAAATACTACATCATGTTATTACCTGGTGTATTATTAGGTTTGTCAATGGCAAAACAATAAAGATGCAAAAGGAAGCGGATAACCACATTATGTGCCAAAGACATGAAGGAACAAAGCCCACGCGGATGGAGCCAACAAGAACGAAGCACATGTGGCTGGTTGGAACCCATGTGGAAGGGGGAAAGAAAGCCCATGTGGCAGGAGAGTATAAGGACGGAGCCCAAGAACTTAGAGCACAAGTTTTGGACACTATTTTGAAGCCCAACTCAGACTTCCCACGTGCTCAATCCAAATCCAACTCGGATTCAACTTAGAATTCAATTCGGACTCGGTTCGGGACAGCCTGTCAAGCAGTTACTAAAAAGGTCATAACTTTCACAAACGGAGTCCGATTCAGGCATTATTGTACTTGTTGGAAAGATATTTTCAAGGGCTACGCAATGGATCTGGCCCTAGCATCAAATTCATCACGGATCAAAAGTTATGACCGAAACAATATGACGGCTGTAAAATCTAGTTTCCTTTTTTAAGAGTTCGTATCTAAAACCATATAGGGTTGAGTTGTAGTATGTTTGGAGGACTCTATGCACATCCCAAGAGGCTATATAAGCCCTGTATTGGCATCCTTAGAAGGGGACCAAGTTTTATGCATCAGATTGAAACATAGCTATTGCTTGTTCTTTCAACACCAGAGTTCATGCGAGGACTTTGAGAGAGAATTAGGCGATCCATTGTTCGTTCTGCAACTCAAAGTCAAGCCGTCGTTCCATTGGGAATTGGGGACTTGGCGTTCGTCGCTTGTGGTCACGCGACGACAACTATCCGGTGTGTTTTGGGCGTATTCCGAAGAGTTGAGGGTTCGTGCATGGGCACGAGTGTTCAACTAGCGACATCGTCTACTTCACATCAACTATCCACGGTTCCTCACTGAGAAGATCGGGACCATCCCCGTATCATATGGTATCAGATTCTAGGTTTACTCGGTGAGAACTTCTTTACCCGTAGTTAGATTCGTTTTTTTGTCCTATCTTCCATTAAACCGAAAATTGCAATACCAAAAACCGTAGTTTAATCTGTTTAGTTCTTATGCGTTTTGTTAAGTTTTCGTCCATTAGAGTTTTGTTTTCGTGCTGATCCATGTGTTTCCTTCGCGTAGCATGATCTTTGTGTCCACATAAACCCTACAAAATTGTTGATTGAATTCCTCAATTAGCAACAAAAAAAAAGTAAATTGCATTTACTTTTGAATCCTAAATTACTTGCTGTCCACATTGCTCTCAAGAGATCCATCCAAATTCTCTTTGGGGGAGAGTTTGAGATAGTATTCACTTCCTTCAAAACCGAAAGTTTGCTGCGGTTTGGCTTCGAAGAAACAAATCACTACTTCTGCCAAACCCTAACTGACCGAAAAGAAAGAATTGCTACAGTTGAGCTTCACTTATATCTTTTCATCAATTGAGACTAGCTTTTGATATTGTTGTTAGGGCTGTTCTTGAGTATTATTTACGCTTGCTGAATTCTTGAATTTGTGCAAAGGGAAGACAACACTAGTTTGGCCAAAAAAAAAGAAAAGAAAAGAAAAGAAAAAAGCCTGAAAGTTTCCTGCGATTTGATCAAGAAACAGTGAAAATAGAAAGTGTTGGCCGAAACTCTGTGAAAAAAAACTCTAGTTCATATTTTCAGCTTGTGCACTTATTCTCATAGAGCAATCTTGTGCCCTTACATTCATAACTATTGCAATTGGCTAGCGTCTCTCCTTGTACTTAGTGCAAAACGAGCTACTTATTCATCTCAATTTCAGATTGCCTCTTTCTAGCTCATTTTCTTTGTTTGCATTAAGTCTCATTTATCGTTGCGTGTGCGTTCATAGACCTCTGTTTAACCAATTGGATCAGCACATAGGCAAATACTCTAGCTTGGATCATTACTTAGCTTTACAATACCTTGAATATCAGATTGCATAGGTTATACACATACCTGTCCAAGCTCCACCTACACTTGTTGTGTACTCCCTTGCACTTGGTTACGCTCATACATTACCGGGTTGAGGTCATTCGCTGTCACAAGTGTCGATTTGACGTCCTTGATTCACATTGGAACGGTAAGCTTGCCTTGTTTTCAGGACAATAAGTTGCAAGCATAGAGAGAGCTTTTGTTTCACTAACCCAGATGTAACCTTGCTTCTTGTGTGAGAGTTGTTTCCATGTCAGGTCACGAGGAGGATCCACCTAATCCGGAGGTGCCGGTTACGTGGACCGAGTACACTCGATTGCGCGAGATGCTACAACAACAACTTCTTGATGGTAACACTAGCGTGCGCAATGAGCTCAGGAAAGTTCACACAGGACTGAACCACCAAGGGAAGGAGGTTCAACAATTGCATACAACCATCAATAATAACTTTCTGGAGCTGTGTGCCATGTTCGCACACCACAATCTACGTGGGGGAGCACCTGCTAATGCCACAAGTGTGCACGGTTCTCCAAAACTACATATAGCTCCCAAGATACACCATAACCCATGTGAGGAAGAGAGCCACATAGCCAAATTGAGTGAGAGTGATAAAAAGAGTGAGTTGTGTGATTCCACCATATGTGAGGTTGAGAGCATCCAAATTGAGAGTGTTAGAGGGACACCAAAAGAAAAGCGAGAAGAAGAAGATAGACAAAGGGAGGATGAATTTGAAACTAACTTATTAATATCTACTTCTAGTGTTGTTTCTCATATTGTGCAGGTTGACATTAAAGATGAAGAATTGAACATTCAACAACCGACACCTTTGAAGGCAAATGAGGAGGAGATAACCACAAGACGGGATGAAGTACCTGCTGTCCCATGGGTGCATCCTTATAATTTTAAACCCCCAACACCTACATCATCTGAGGAGGACGATAAAGGTAACAATAGTGGTGCTGAATTTAATTATGCAAAGGTGAGTAATTGTGAGAACTCATATGATGAACCGAACACTCCATGTTCCGAAATTTCAATGCTTAATTTACATAATGTAGAATTGATTACTTACAAGGAAGTTCTTACTAGAATATCTCATAATGATTTTTTATGATATATCTTGTTTGACACTCCTAGAGAGCTATCTAGTGTGATTGATAAGGTTGCTGAAATTTCATGTTCAAAATCACTAGTTAGTACCCATGCCTACACATATAAGTTCAATTTGATTGGCCATTATGGTATAGATGATGAATTTTATGTTCATAGAATTTGCATTACATGTGATAAGCTTACTGACTTGAAATTACATATTATGGATAAACAATCTTTTGCACCATGTTATGATCATGATGAGATGAATTTCACCAATAGTACGTACTGTTTAGAAAGATTTCACAAATCTAGTTGTTCGATTCTTGGTGTACAATCATGCAAAAATAATCAGAGTAGCGCAGCTGAAGCATGGAAAATACTCAACATTTTCTTTCCCATATCTACACATTTAAATCTGATTTTACTCATTAAGGATCTGTCCATGTCCTTGGAAAAGTCGAGGACGACTTTCTTTTATGGGAGGGAGAATGATGTGAAAAACAATAATGCAATGCATACATCTTTTAGTCGCTGCTATATTCAACTGTTTGTGCAAAATAGTGAGAATATCACAACAATTGACTCCTATATATACCAGGCATATGTGTTATTCTTTTCATTTACTACACCTCCAAAAGTTTATGATGATATAAGTCAAGAAATATTAACGATTTAATATATATACCATGCATACACGTTGTATTCTTTGTTTAGCACAATTTCAGGCTATCAAAAGCCGAGGACAGCTTTTCTTGAAGAAGGGGAGGATGATGCGGATATGCACGTGTCTTGTACTTTTCTGTTAAATATCTTATTCAATTGGAAAGAATTATTGAGCCGCATGAAATATGGCCAGGTGAACTCATTTCAAACTATACTTAATTTTGTTATTCATAAGGATGAAATACTACATCATGTTATTACCTGGTGTATTATTAGGTTTGTCAATGGCAAAACAATAAAGATGCAAAAGGAAGCGGATAACCACATTATGTGCCAAAGACATGAAGGAACAAAGCCCACGCGGATGGAGCCAACAAGAACGAAGCACATGTGGCTGGTTGGAACCCATGTGGAAGGGGGAAAGAAAGCCCATGTGGCAGGAGAGTATAAGGACGGAGCCCAAGAACTTAGAGCACAAGTTTTGGATACTATTTTGAAGCCCAACTCAGACTTCCCACGTGCTCAATCCAAATCCAACTCGGATTCAACTCAGAATTCAATTCGGACTCGGTTCGGGACAGCCTATCAGGCAGTTACTAAAAAGGTCATAACTTTCACAAACGGAGTCCGATTCAGGCATTCTTGTACTTGTTGGAAAGATATTTTCAAGGGCTGTAAAATTCATCACGGATCAAAAGTTATGACCGAAACAATATGACGGTTGTAAAATCTAGTTTCCTTTTTTAAGAGTTCGTATCTAAAACCATATAGGGTTGAGTTGTAGTAGGTTTGGAGGACTCTATGCATGTCCCAAGAGGCTATATAAGCCCTGTATTGGCATCCTTAGAAGATCGGGACCATCCCCGTATCAGGGAGCCCCTTCGCCTTGGTGGTGTCGTCCCCGCCTGCCGCCTCGATGGCGGTCTCATACACGCGCACGAACTCCCGGGGGTCCGTGTCACCCTTGTACGACGTGACAGAGCTGGGGAATTTAAAATCCTCCGGTCAGGCTGCCTGCTGCAGACCCGCCGATAGCGAGGACTCCGGGTCCACGCGTCGCAGCGAAGCGCGACTGGATGTGGGGGCGTCACGGCTGTCCGCCCGCTCGGGCATGGGCTCTGGCACGATCACCGGCGGGGTCTGCTGACTTTGAGCCTCTTGCATTTTCCGCACGGCCCCCCGGAGATCTGCTAACTCCTGCTGGAGCATGTCGAGGGCCGCCAGCAGGGTGTTCTCCACTGCGTGGGTAGATGAGGCAATAGGTGCCTCCGGTCGCGATGGCGGGGTAGCCGTAACCACCGCTTGTGTCGCTGGGTTGCTCATCACGTCGACACGGTGGACTCCGGCGCCGACGGCAAGGCCTGTGACGCCTACGAGGCCGCCTGATGCCCCCACACCAGTAGGGACGGTGGCCGCGCCTTGACAGGCGCCGGCGCTGCTGCCCCCTAAGACCCGGCCAGTGCCGTCGGGGTCGACTGTTGCGCCAGTGGCTGGGTCGGACGTCGCGCGTAGGGTGGGGTCACCGTCGCATCGGTAGTGGTGGGGTCGATGGCCGCGTCGGCAGTGGCGGGGTCGATGGCCGCATCGGCAGTGGCAGGGTCTATCATCGTGCGGTGAACGTCGTCGTTCTCACCCACGACCGCCGATGCCGAAGCCCTGGTGTTGACGTGGGGCCTCGTCGCAACCCCCTCCTTCTTCACCGCCGATGATGAAGCTTTCTTCTGTGCCATCCTTCAAACCTTGAGGCTTGCTCTTGCCGGTCCCCATGGACGGCGCCAACTGTTGTGGCTACAGACCAAACAGAGAGAGAGTATGGTAGTAGAGAGTTAGATGAGCAAATGTCCTCCTTGGTCTTTCCCAAGGGCTGGCGTGATATATATGTGTCTCTCGTAAGGAGCGTCTTTACAATAGTACCCTTTCACCGAGTCTCATCCCCAGGGGCGATATGTCATTGTACATGCCTCCCAAGTCCTAACAGGCTAGCTGGTTTAGGTGGGGGCCTCTCCTACAACAGTGTGCTTTGTGATCCTCGAGATGTCCCGTAAGCCTTTTCTTTTCTATTGCGATGTTTTTAAGATGCACACTAAAACGCTGTTGTCTGCAACAAATTGTTTTCCTTTCATTTGAAAAAGAAACTAATGAGCATCAATCGGACTGGCTAGATAACTGATTTCGATGACAAAATTTGACATGCAGCTGTTACGTACATCGACTCGAGTGCTGTTCAAGCTCTCAAGGACTTGCACCAAGAATACGAAGCTCGCCACATCCAGGTGAAAATTAGTAGCTTCTTTTCAAAAAAAACTGTGAAAATTAGTAAAAAAATTGTTTGCAGAAGTAGCATTTCAAACCATGGGAGGCTTTTTGATTGATTGCAGATTGCTATAGCGAACCCAAACCGGCAGGTGCAACTGCTGCTGTCAAGATCGGGCATCATCGAAATGATCGCCGCAGGGTGGTGTTTTGTGCGAGTGCATGACGCCATGCAAGTCTGTCTCCAGCACGTGCGGAGCTCATCATCATGTTCCATGAAGCTGCCGCCGCAGGTGTCGGGGGACCTGGCCGACTCCATTCCCACTCACAAGGCGCAGCAGCAGCAGCGGTGTAGTTTCCTCAAGAACCTCTGGAAAGCACAGGACAGGAATGGGAGCGCCGGTGGCGAAGTGCAGCCGCTGTTGCGCCAAAACCTTGTGTAGTACCATTATTACTGAGACCCTCCCTCTCTAGTCTTTATCTGTTTGTATGTATTTATTTATTTATTTTTGTTGTACATGTATGCATTTGTGCAAACTTCAAACTGATTCACATTCATTACAGTGCAAAGAAAGAGTAGTATGTTATTAGTCCATTGTTTTTTCCTTCCTTTTTGATACTAATAGGAATTTAGGATGGGTTTGTAAAAGGACGGTATCTGTGATGTCCATACATTGATTCTGTATAATAAGGACATAATCTTTTTTTGAATACTCATGTATGTGACCTTATTCCTTTGAGCTGCGGCTAATGGCTTTTGGCTACGGCTTCGGCTACAGCTGATAGTTTTTAATTATGACTGATAGTTTTTATCTACGTTTTCAATATAGTAGTGGACGATAAAGACACTGACGCTGATTATGCATATGATTTTAGATTCGAGAAACTGCTTGGCTTTAAAGAACTATCTCATTTATTTTGACTTGAGGAGAAGCTAAAACCCTAAAAGGACAACTGGAGGGGGATTTGACTACCGGCTACGTAGCTGTAGCTGCTGTGTCTACTAAAAAAGTGCACCATCAAAAAAACATGCCAGCGCACTGAAAGAATTCAGAGAGATTTGGTAAAAGCCGAACTCACCGATCCTCGTGGATCTCATTCCTTATATAAGCAAACTAACACCATGTTCACTGGACGCGCGGGAGTTTAGCAAGACCGCATGACGCGGTCGCCTTCTCAACTAACTCCCTACATCACGTACACATACACACAATACTCTACACCGTTACAATACTACTTTTAACGGCCTCCCTCAATCACAACCTTGGTTTACTAGATTGAGATTGTTACAAATAAGATTGAACGGTGCCTTTGATAATGCCTTAGTAAAAATGTCAGCTATTTGATCCTTGGAAGAAATGAAGCGAACCTGTAAAGCTTTCCTGACAAGTTGCTCTCGGACAAAATGGAAATCAACCTCAATATGTTTTGTGCGTGCATGAAATACTGGGTTTGAGGTCAGGTAAGTTGCTCCAAAGTTATCACACCAGAGAACTGGTGCATCGCTCTAAAAAATGCCAAGTTCTTTGAGTAATCTCTGAATCCAAATCAGTTCAGCTGTCACATTTGCAATGGCTTTGTACTCCGATTCAGTGCTTGATCTCGACACGGTTGATTGTTTCCGAGAACTCCAGGACACCAAATTAGGTCCTAACAGCACTGCAAACCCAGTGGTCGATCGATGGTCATCGGGGCACCCGGCCCAATCTGCATCAGAATAAGCATTCAAAACATTGCTGTCAGATTTCAGAAATCGTATTCCTTGACTGCTTGTTCCTTTTACATACTGAAGAATCCTCTTTACTGCAGCCCAGTGCCTGTCTGTTGGAGCGTGAATGAATTGACACACACGATTGACAACAAAAGACAGATCAGGTCTTGTGATTGTCAAGTATTGCAATCCACCTACAATACTTCGGTACTGAAACTGAGCTTCCCCGGTCAGAAGTGAGCATGTTTCTCTTCATAGTTTCTCCGAAGTAGCCATGGGAGTAGAGATTGGTTTGCACTTCTCCATATTTGCTCGTTTCAATAAATCTTCAGCATACCTTCTCTGAGACAAGGTCAAGCCTTGTTTGTCTGTCTTAACTTCAATGCCCAGAAAATACTGAAGCATTCCTAAATCTTTGACTGCAAAGTCTTCTGTTAGCTGTTGTATCAACTTGTCACTCGTGTGAAATCACCGAGCACCGCCCATGACCGAGGACGCGCTATTCGAATAGTTTTACACTCTGCAGAGGTTGCACAACTGTATTCCACACGATGTGATTAGCCTCGATCTCGTGAAATCACATCAAGGCCTTTAACACTCGCTATCGTCCTCGAAATCGTTGTAGACAACCCACGAGTTGCGGATCGGCGCGATCGCTTCTCGCCCGGGCTGGGGTGAACCGACTGAGATAGGCTCGACGATCTTCGGTGATACGACGTCTCTGCTCCGGGCTCGGCGGTGTAGGCGGCGGTAGAGTCTTGGCGACTACGGTCGGGCTCCTCCTGCATCGCTCCGGTAGTCTAGGGGTGACTCCGCATGACTCCTTGAACTTCCGGATGAGTCCGCCATGTTGATCTTGTATAGCTTGCAAAGGCGACGAATGGCTTTGTGCGCAACTCCTTGTCTTGACATCTCTCCACCGCACCGCATTCTTGAAACTGTGATGTAACACTTGCTTGCCGACTCGGGTAGTGAAGTATAGTGCGGAGATGCTCTCGATCGTTGACCCTTATGCTTCTCATCCTTCGTGAGGTAGACGGGCAATCTCTTCAATCCGAGGCTCCGCAAGTAGCAGCGTAGAAGTGATCTCCATCCTGTAGTACTCCTCTCCTCAATCGAGCAACATAGGCGTAAAGCCGTGAGTACATTGGTACTCGGAGTACAGAAGTCGCTTGTAACAATGAATGCAATATAATATGCAAGGCTTACCAAAGGAAGGCTGGAAGGTTAATTTGCATAAAGGCATTTCTCGATGAAATATAATAAATAACTTGAAAGCGAAAGTTAACTGAAAACAGTAATAATTAATAATCAAAGGAGTAAACATGAACCACTTGTGAACACCAATTCACAAGTTAAACCAACAGTGAACTACCTGTCCACTCCCATCATAAACCACCAAGTTATAAGTGAAAACACTAACCCTCGTGTGAAATCACCGAGCACTGTCCATGACCGAGGACGCGGCTATTCGAATAGTTTTACACTCTGCAGAGGTTGCACAACTGTACCCACACGATGTGATTAGCCTCGATCTCAGGAAATCACATCAAGGCCTTTACAATGCTCTACCTCAACCCAATCCTGCCCGCTAGGGTTTCGCATCACACCCCCCCTTGCACCACATGGAAATCAGCAACCATGTTCATCACAATAGCAGAATTGAATTGAAATATTACAAATTAATCGGCCAGGTCTATCCCATACTAGACATGTGGTTTGCACGATTAAACTCAGATCAATGGCGCACAAAGTTAAGTCCTTAACATTACCCGGCGAGGCTACCACATCCCCGAAGTGCAACTGCACCTCCCCGTTTACTGCACGATCACTCGCCCGAGTGCAAAACCAATTTGTATAACCAAGCCAACGTCACACCAATGACGTGGCACAAATTTTAATACGCGTGGCACCAACCACAGTTCCATATGTCATTAAGTCAAATTAATAATTAACAGGTGCTGATGAGATCAATCGTAAATATAAGCCAGCTAAGCAGTCTAATCGTACCAACCCATGTGACAAATAATCTAGCATCACTAGTAAATTACCCAACCTATGGTGACAATGGCATCATGGTATTCCAAAGTATCAAGGAGGTAAAATCTCAATTGGGACGATAACTACCAGGGCAAAGGTTTGAATAAAAATAGCAATGCAATGTAATTTAAGACAAAATAATTAAATAATAGATTGTAAAACTGGGTTCAACATTATCAAAGGACAAGACTTACCTTGGTTATGCTCAGCGGGGTACTCCTGGTCTTCGGGCGCGAAACCTGCTCCTCCGGAATCCGAATCTAACGAGAGAGAAAACGACTTAAAACAAAGAAACACATAAAATGATAAGCAAACGAACTCCAAAATTCATAAAACCAGAACCAACAGCTAGAGCTCGATTTTAGATGAATTTAGAAAAAAGAACGGGGTCAATCGGAGCTAGGACGGAGGAGAACGGGCTCTCGGAAAATTAATCCTAAAATTAAATCGAGAAATTCGGAAAAGTTACTGTGCTGTGGACCGGGCGCACGGGAAACCGGGTCCACCGTGGACTCGGTGCACGAAATAGTGCGCGCGGGGGATGGCGGGCTGACGTGGCAGCAGCATATGCTGCCACGTGGCACGGGTGACGTGCCAGCTGATGTGGCAGCTGACGTGGCTGCCACGTGGCACCTAGGGGCGGGTCTCGGCTGACGTGGCGCTGACGTGGCTTGCCACGTGGGATGCCACGTCAGCTAGGGCTGACGTGGCCTAGGGCTGACGCGGCGCTGGCGCGGCGCGGGCGGCGGCGACGAGGATCCGACGGTCGCGAGGGCGACACGCGGCCGGATCTGAGCCTTCGGCTAAGATCTGAGCGAGCAGCGGCGATGGAGCAGTGCGGGCGCGGGCGATGGGTGGATTGCCGACGCGTGGCGGCTCGGCGCGCGAAGCGTAGCGGGCGCGCGGGCGCGGGTGGGAGCGAGGGCGAGGACGACGCGTGGCCGGCGCGGAGGGCGGTTCGGCGACGCGTGGCGGGCGCGCGGCGAACTTCGCGCCGAGGCGAGGCGCGCGCGCGCGCGCGAGGCGGCGAGGAGCGGCGGCGGAGCTCGGGTGTCGGCACGCGAACCGAGGACGAACGGTGCGTTTTAACACGCGAACCAAGGAGTTCGATTCGGTTACGGGCGGCGTGGGCGCGGCACGCGGTTTGGACGGCTCGGATTCGCCCACGTATGCGCAAACTGACGGCATCGCGCGGCGAGGGGGGGCGTTGCTGGTGCCGCCACGTGGCACATCCGACGACGCGGGGCGGCACGCAGTTAGGGTTAGGGTTTGCGGTGCGGCGCAGGAGACGGACGGCGGGGATGCGCGGCGCGGGATCGAGCGGCTGAGGGGGCGCGGGGCTCGGGCGCGCGGGTGGTTCCGCGTGGCAGCGCGGATGCGCGACGCAGCGTCTCGGGCGCGGATCGAGCGCGCGAGAGCGGTGCGCGGAAACCGTCTGACGCGGCGCGCGGGCGCTGGATGCGCGACGCGTGGTGGGGAGGAGGATCGGGCGGCGGGGAGAAATTCTTTTTTCTTTTCTTTTTCTAGATATTCAAATAAACTTCCAGAGGCTCTAGAAAATAGCAAATAAATCCCAAAAATTCGCCAAAAATACCAAAAAATTCCTTGAGACCTGAAGAATCCAAATAAAATATTTCCAGCTTATGTTAATGTTTATTTTAATCATATTAAATCTTTGAAAATTCTAAAAATTCATTTGAAGCTTGAATTAAATTCAGAAAATTCCAAAAAAGTCATTTTTAAAATCCTGACTTTAAAAATATCAGAAAAACAGGATGTTACAGATCAGAAGCTAAGTTTTCTTGAATTATAGGCTCTCAAATTCGACCAGCAGGCACAGCCGAACACTTTAAGGTATCTGTAGTCTGGGTGAACACCGAGAAGTCGAAAGATGGGAGTATCAGTGTTGATCACTCGGCTTGGCAGTCTATTGATTAAGAAGCAGGATGATTGAAAAGCCTCCTCCCAAAAATGGATTGGCATATGTGATTGAGCAAGAAGTGAAATACCAGTTTCCACAATATGTCTATGTTTCCTCTCTACAAGCCCATTTTGTTGATGAGTGTGTGGACTTGAGATTTGATGTTTTATCCCTACTTTGTCAAAGTATTTGTGCAGCCTGTGGTATTCACCACCCCAGTCTGACTGCACTACAAGAAATTTCTTGCCCAGTAGCCTCTCAACATGTAACATCCTGATTTTCAGAGCTTTTTAAAACCTGGAATTTAAAAATTAAATTTTGGAATTTTTCTGAATTTAAATCAAGCTTAAATGAATTTTTAGAAATTTAAAATGATTTAATATGATTAAGATAAACTTTAACATAAGCTAAAAATATTTTATTTGGGTTCCTTGTGTCTCAGGGATTTTTTGGGTATTTTTTGGTGAATTTTTTAGAGTTATTTGCTATTTTCTGGAGCTTCTAGCATTTTATTCTGAATTTATTTAAAAGAAAAACTCTAAAATCCCCTCCCCAAACCCTAGCGGGCCAGACCCGGCCCGGCCCACTCCCCTCCGCGCCACGCGTGGGCTCCCCGCCGCGCCGCGCGTCCCCTTCCTCGGCCCATCCAGCACGCCGCACCGTCCAACCACCCGCGCCCGCCAGCTGTCGCCAATCCGGCCTCACCGCGCCGCCCCGCTTCAATCCAATCCGTCCCGCGCGCGTGCCTCCGCAGCCACTCGATACCCTCCCCGTGCCACCTGTCGCCCATCCGAGCCGCCTCGCCTGCTCCCGCTCATTCCCACGCGCGCCGCGCCCGGACTCCGTCTGCGCCCTCCGATTCCCTACGCGCCCGCATCCTGCCGTCCGATCCCGCGCCCACGACCCTGCTCCCCACTGCCACGCGGCGGCACCAGCCGGCCCGCTCCCGCCGCCTTCCCTTGTTCGCTCCCCGCTGTCGATCTGGCCACGCGGCAGCATCCCGCCGCCCGATCTCACGCCGCCCGCACCGCGTAACCCTAACCGCGCCTCGCGTCCGAGCCGTCCGATCTCTCCCGCGTCATCCTGGCCATCCATCCGCATCCGCATTCGCCGTCTCCCTCTTCCCCGTCGCCGAAATCCCGTCGGTGAGCCCCTCTGTCATCTCCCTCTTCCCCGTCACCATCGCCTTCTCCATCGCCGGACCCGCGCCTCGCACCGCCCCTCGGTCCCCATGCCCGAACCCGCGTGTCGCCGATCCGCCCCCGCGCCGCGCATCCCCGCCGTCCAACCCACGCCCGCGCGACGCGCCGTGCCACGCGTCGGCAATCGGCCGTCGCCCCGCCTCCGAGCCGCTCAATCCTCACCGTTTACCCCGTTCTTTTTTTTAAATTCATCTAAAATTGAGCTCTAGCTTTTGGTTCTGGTTTCTTGATTTTTGGAGTTCATTTGCTTGTCATTTTATGTGTTTTCTTTGTTTCGGTCGTTTTCCCTCTCGTTAGATTCCGATTCCGGAGGAGCAGGATCTACGCCCAAAGACCAGGAGTACCTCGCTAAGCATAACCAAGGCAAGTCGTGTCCTTTGATCATGTTGAACCCAGTTTGAAATCTATTATTTAATTATTTTATTTTAAATTACATTGCATCGCTACTTTTATTTAAACCCTTGTATTGGTAGTTATCGTCCCAATTGAATTTATCCTTCCTTGATATTTCGGAATGTTATGATACCATTGTCACCATAGGTTGGGAAACATACTAGTGATGTTGGATTATTTGTCACATGGGTTGGTACGATAGACTGCTTAGCTTTGCTTATAATTCCGATTGGGTTTATCATCACATGTGAATTAACAATTTGACCTAATGAGATATGGAACTGTGGTTGGTGCCACATTTATTAAAATTTGTGCCATGACGTTAGTGCGTCATCGGCGGTGGTTTACAAATCTGGTTTTGCACTCGGGCGAGTGATCGTGCAGTAAAGGGGGAAGTGTTAGAGCACTTCGAGGAATGAGGTAGTCTCGCCCAAGTAGAATTAAGGACTTAACTTTGTGCGCCATTGATCTGAGCTTTATCGTGCAAACCACATGTCTAGTATGGGATGGACCTGGCTGACTAATTTGGGATGTTTCAACTTTAATCTTGCCATTGAGATGAACATGGTTGCTGATTTCCATGTGGCGCAAGGGGGGTGTGATGCGAAACCCTAGCGGGCGGATTGAGTTGGAATTGAACTTTGTAAAGGTCTTGTTGTGATTACCTTAAGCTGAGGTTAATCATATCGTGTGGGTACAGTTGTGCAACCTTTGCAGAGTGTAAAACTATTCGAATAGTCGCGTCCTCGGTCATGGACAATGCTCGGTGATTTCACACGAGAGGTAGTTATTTCTAAAAACTTTGTGTATTGTGGTTGGGCAGTGGATGGTTAATCCACTGTTGGTTTAACTTATGGATGAAAGGTCCATAAGCGGTTGGTTTAGCTTATGGATGGGAGGTCCATAAGCGGTTGGTTTAGCTTGTGGATGGGAGGTCTGCAAGTGGTTATGTCAATTCCTTTGATTATTTACTTATTATTGTTTACTTAAAGTTCGCTTTCAATCTATTTACTGTATTTACCTTTAAATGTCGTTTTATGCAAATTAACATTTCAGCCATCCTTTGGTAAGCCTTGCATACTATATTGCATTCATTTGTTACAAACGGCTTGCTGAGTACCAATGTACTCACGGCTTTATGCCCAATGTTGCTCAGTTGAGGAAGAGGAGTATCACCAACAGGAAGTTCCAGAAGGAGAGTACTTCGACGACTTCGCGGATTAGGCTTCGTTCTCCACTCGATAGCCTGTGGGCTTGTCGATTGGCCGTTACGCTTTATTTTGGATTTTCGCTGCTAGTTTTGTTAAGCCCTTCGGGCTAATCTATTGTAAGTTTGACCATAAGGTCGTACCTTTTGAGATTTATCGATATTTGAGCTTTTCCTTTATTTTATCGTGTATATGGTTGTGATGATATCTATGTTTGACTGTGTGCACTAGCATGATCCTGGGACTAGTGCAGAATACACAGGGAGTCCGGATTTGCATATTCGGGTATCGAAGCTATATCGATTATAGGACGAGCCCTAACTAGACTGGACGTCTTAGCCAATTTCAAAATCTATTTTCTAAATCAAATCAATAAAATGGATATCTAGTGATTCTCCATTCTTACCTTATTCTTAGAATTCTTAATCCTCGTCTTCTCTACAAACTTATTTTCAATGTTTAATTTGACTTCTCATCTCAACAATATCTATAGATGTTTCGAGTGCCCAAAAATCAAAGAGGAGGTCGACCCAGAATTCTTCGAGCTTTACGTTGAAGATTGGATCAAGCAAGCAACCAATTTGTTCGAAGACAAGATTGAAGATTATCGTGAAGATTAGGAGCTGTTAGATTAAAACCCTGTTATAGTTTTAGCTTCGTGTAGATCGATTTGCTTTTTCTTGCCGTTGTGTGTGATGTGAGCTGCAAATATTGCCCTTAAAAGCATTATATTGCATTCATGTCAACTTTTATTTAGAGTTATTTTTCCCCGGTTTTGTTGTTAGCCTTTTCGGCTAAGTGTTTGTTTAGTCTAGATTACTATTAGAAAATCCCCCTTAGATGAATTTACCTCTCCTCTATGCTATTTCTCTCTCATCTTTAAACCCGGCAAAGGCAGTCAGCGGTTGTTTTCTTTTTCAAAGCAGCAGCAAAGATGGTTGATACTAGGACTACAAAGAGGCGCAACTGTGCAAACCAGATCCGTAGCGCATACGCGCAGCCCGCCCACCAAGCTTGGACCCCGCCTCGATCGTTCTTGGTAGCACAGACTCAGATGATGCAGATGATGATGCAAAATATGCAGGCTGTGATGCAGCGTCAGCAACAGGAGCCAGTACCACCGCCAGCGCCTCGTCAGCAGTACAGCTATGCAAAGTTCATGAGGATGAGACCGCCCACCTACTCCAGTTCTTCAGAACCTATGGAGGCCGATGATTGGGTCCGATCGATTGAAAAGAAGCTGAACTTGGCCCAGTGTTCAGATAGGGAGAAAGTGCTTTACGCCACACACCAGCTCGAGGGACCAGCAGCAGAGTGGTGGGAGAACTACTGTGCCGCCCATGAGGACTAGAACAGCATCACATGGAAGGAGTTCACCAAAGCCTTCCATAACGCCCACGTCTTGGATGGAGTGGTCAAGATGAAGAAGGAGGAGTTCCAGGAATTGCAGCAAGGAAACATGTCAGTGAGTGAATACCTCAATAAATTCACTCAGCTAGCTCGCTACGCGCCAGAGGATGTAGCCACAGATTCAGCTCACCAGAAGAGGTTCAAGAAGGGTCCGAACCCAGGATTGAAAGTACAGGTTGTGGGCAACGACTATGCCAGTTTTTAGCTGTTGGTGGATAAGGCCATACTAATTGAGGAATCCCACCGCGAGTTGGGAGAATTTCACAAAAGGAAGATGAACCAGCAAGGAGTTCATTCACAGCAGTCACAGAGGACAAGGTTCAACACCTATCAGCCTGCACGAGTGCCTCAGCAGCAGCAGCAGCCAGTTTTCAAGACCCCAGCTCCAGTGACCCGTCATGACAATTCGGGACCACGCCCCATCAATGTCAGCAATCAACCCCAGAAGAGCGCAAACCCTGCAGGTTCAGCTAATTGTTATAATTACAAAGAGCCAGGCCACTTCGCTCGCAGTTGCCCGCAGAAGCGTCAAGCAATCACACCAATTCCATTTAATCTGGAGAGTACGCTTGCCAAGACCCTTCCTCTAGGAGCAAGCTGTGGCAGCCAGCAGTCCCAGAGCGTTGCAAGAGGAAGCCTGAACCACGTCAGCTCTGTCGTCGCACCCGGTAAACCCATCTCTCCTAGTTAGCCCAGATCTCGGGGTCGAGATCCCGTTTAAGGGGGTAAGGTTTGTAACATCCTGATTGATGGGAACGGGGTCCCGACCTTCCAACAGGTTCTGGATAAGTTCGATTTGGTGGAGGCGCGACACAAATCGATCCGGCTTCCGAACAACACGTCCCGAACCCCGCAATCGCAGCACCACATCTCCTTAGGTTATCAACCGTGCGCAGCCGGTTGACCTCACCAAGAAGGCTAATCCTCGCCTGCAAATCGAAGAACACAAGCAAGAACAAGGAAGAACACAACGCAATTGCAGATGTATTGATTTAGCACTCGAAAATTGGGGTCTCACAAACCGATGAACGACGAAACTGTTCAAGACAGAATAATCTAAGCAAAACCCAACCCTAATGGTGAGGGGTGGCGCTGTATATAAAGGAGTGAGGGGCGTGCAAAACCCCTGGACGTGCCCTAATGGGCTCCAACACGATACAAAGCCGAACGGCCCAAAATACGGTGGCGCAGCACCCTGATAGATTCTAAACATCCACTTGTTTTGATGATTCCTGTTGACTCAGAAGGAATTTTGATATGGGACCAGAGCCATTGGAAAGGTCTCCTTCTCAGCTTTCCATACATATATGGAACGTCCAAAACGGAGTCCGTATACTTCTTGGGCGTCCATTTTACTGCAGGCTGGTCCTGAAGGCCGAGGCAGACGCGAACTCGAGTTGGACTGGGCCTCCGGCTTGACTTGGACGTCCTTGCTGGTCTTCTCCGCCTCCACACCTCTCTCCATGTACTTCATGACCCTCTCCAATGTTCCTAAGCAAGATAACATCATTAGGTAGCAATCTATTCTCAAAACTATAAAAAGGATCGCTTAAGAACGAGCTCACCTCTAGATTTAATTGTCGCATGCGAGCTCGGGTCATTGGACCTTGCATAACGGTTGGAGGATCAGCGGTTGCATCCGAAGGAGTGATGTCCTCATCATCCTCCCCCTCTTGAAGTGGAGTCGTCCTCGACTCAAACTCATCTTCTTCTCCCAAGTATGGCTTCAAATCTGCAATGTTAAAGGTGGGACTAACCCCGAACTCGGGTGGCAACTCAAGTTTATATGCATTATCATTTATTTTATCAATTATCTTAAAAGGACCAGCAGCTCTAGGCATCAATTTTGACTTTCTTAACTCAGGAAATCTATCCTTTCGCAAGTGCAACCAAACAAAATCACCCGGTTCAAGTTTAACTTCCTTTCTACCTTTACTACCAACAATCCTATATTTTTCATTCATCTTTTCAATGTTTGCCTTAGTAGTCTCATACATTTTGACAATAAAATCAGCACGCTCCTTAGCATCATTATGAACTCTCTCACTAGTAGGCAAAGGTAAAATATCAATAGGGGCACGGGGATTGAATCCATACACTACCTGAAAAGGACTTACCTTGGTGGTGGAGTGTTCCGCTCAATTATATGCAAACTCAACATGCGGCAAACACTCTTCCCACAGCTTCAAATTGTTCTTCAAAACAGCTCTCAACATGGTAGACAATGTGCGGTTCACTACCTCGGTTTGGCCATCAGTTTGTGGGTGACATGTTGTAGAGAACAACAACTTTGTACCTAACTTGTTCCATAGAGTACGCCAAAAATGACTCAAGAACTTGGCGTCACGATCTGAAACAATAGTAGAAGGCATACCATGCAAACGAACTATCTCTTTGAAAAAGAGGTCAGCAATATGAACGGCATCATCGGTTTTATGACATGGTATAAAGTGAGCCATCTTAGAAAAACGATCCACAACAACAAAAATGCTATCCCTCCCCCTCTTAGTCCTGGGCAATCCTAAAACAAAGTCCATAGAAATATCTTCCCACGGAATAGAAGGAACAGGAAGAGGCATATATAATCCATGTGGATTCAAGCGAGACTTAGCTTTTTGACATGTCGTGCAGCGAGCCACAAACCGCTCAACATCTCGCCTCATCTTTGGCCAAAAGAAGTGTGCGGCCAGAACGTCCTCCGTCTTCTTAGCACCAAAATGTCCCATCAAACCGCCTCCATGTGCCTCCTGCAACAACAAAAGACGAACGGATCCAACTGGAATGCATAGGCGGTTAGCTCTAAACAAGAACCCATCATTGATCATGAATTTATTCCATACTTGTCTCTCTTTACAACGCAACAACACATCCTTAAAATCAGCATCAAAAGCATATTGTCCTTTAATGGTTTCAAGACCAAAAATGCGAAAATCAAGTTGAGACAACATGGTATAGCGTCGAGACAAAGCATCAGCAATCACACTATCCTTCCATTTCTTGTGTTTAATGACATAAGGAAAAGATTCAATAAATTCAACCCACTTAGCATGTCTACGATTCAAATTAGTTTGACTACGAATATGCTTAAGTGATTCATGATAGGAATGAATGACAAATTCTTTAGGCCATAAATAGTGTTGCCACGTCTCTAAAGAACGAACAAGTGCATACAATTCTTTATCATACGTGGAATAATTAAGAGTAGGACCATTCAATTTTTCACTAAAGTAGGCAACAGGTTTGCCTTCTTGCATCAAAACACCACCAATACCAATTCCGCTAGCATCACATTCCAGCTCAAAAGTCATACCAAAATCTAGAAGTTGGAGCAATGGTGCGTGTGTAAGCTTGTCCTTCAAAAGATTAAAGGACTCCTCTTGTGATGGCCCCCAATGGAAGACGACTCCCTTCTTTGTCAACTCAATCAACGGTGTCGCAATGGTGCTGAATTCCTTGACAAAGCGGCGATAAAATCCTGCAAGGCCAAGAAAACTCCGCACTTGGGAGACCGTTGTGGGCGTGGGCCAACTCCATATCGCCTCCACCTTGGCTCTATCAACCTCAATTCCCTGTGGAGTCACAACATAGCCAAGAAAAGAGACTCAATCCGTGCAAAAGGTGCACTTCTAAAGGTTACCAAACAAACATGCATCTCTCAAAGCATTAAAAACAGCACGTAAGTGATTCAAATGTTCATCCATTGACTTGCTATAAATCAAGATATCATCAAAGTAAACGACCACAAATTTGCCAATGAAAGGACGTAAAACCTCGTTCATTAATCTCATGAAAGTGCTAGGTGCATTAGTTAACCCAAAAGGCATGACTAACCACTCATACAAGCCGAACTTAGTTTTAAAAGCAGTTTTCCATTCATCGCCAAGTTTCATTCTTATTTGGTGGTATCCACTACGAAAGTCAATCTTTGTGAAAATTATAGCACCACACAACTCATCAAGCATGTCGTCTAGCCTAGGAATAGGATGACGATACCTTATAGTAATGTTGTTAATGGCTCTACAATCTACACACATACGCCAAGAACCATCTTTTTTTGGAACCAAAAGAATAGGAACAGCACAAGGACTAAGGCTCTCACGTACGTACCCACGGTCCAAAAGGTCTTGGACTTGTCGCTGAATCTCCTTAGTCTCTTCGGGATTGGTCCTGTATGCCGCACGGTTTGGCAAACTCGCTCCAGGGATCAAGTCAATCTGGTGCTCAATCCCTCGAATGGGTGGAAGTCCTGGAGATATCTCATCAGGAAAAACATCTCTAAACTCCTGCAAAAGGTTAGTGACAGGAGCAGGCAAAGTGTAAGGCATATTATCAAGAGAAAATAAAGCATCTTTGCACATAAAAGCATAGCATGTATCATTAACATCATCAATTTCAGCAAGGTCTGATTTTGTGGCAAGCATAACAGAGTTTTTCAAATTGATTACTTGTTGTTTTTCAGATTTAACAGAATTTGGATCATTAGCAGCAGCAGCTCTCTCCCTATCGGCCTCTATAATCTCAGCTGGGGACAAAGGCAGTAAAGTAACTTTCTTTCCCTTATGCATAAAAGTGTATTTGTTACTACTACCATGATGTAAAACATCATTATCAAATTCCCAAGGTCGACCCAATAAAAGAGAGCATGCTTGCATGGGAACCACATCACAATCAACATGATCAGAATAACCACCAATAGAAAAATGGACTCGGCATGTTTGTGTTACCTTAGCTTTTCCAGAGTCATTTAACCACTGAATATGGTATGGATGTGGATGCGGTCGCGTGGTCAAGCCAAGCTTCTTGACCAAATCAGAACTCACCAAGTTGTTGCAGCTTCCTCCATCAATGATGACACGTGCTCGCCGGTTCTTGATTGCGAAGAAAGTCTGAAACAAATTATGGCGTTGAAGCTTATCGGATTGTTGTACCTGTGTGTTGAGGACTCGCTGCACAATGATGCTCCGTAGCGTCGCTATGGACGCCCCACCAAGGATCAAGTCGTCATCACCACCGCCATTGTCGTCCGAGGCAGCAACAACATCATCATCCTCCTCGTCATCCGAAGTGCTGATGTAGCCTCCATCTTACGTGGCGATGTATGCCCGCTGGCTAGGCAATTTTTCCGACATGACCAAGCCCATGGCAGCGATGGCACTGAATGTCGGAGGAGCGGCCCGTTGAAGCCACGGAAGAAGAGCTCTTGGCTGGACCCTGCAAAGGATTTTTTGTAGAATCTGCAAGGCGTGTCGTGGATGCTGGCTTTGTTGGCGCTGCTGCAAACTTGTTCGCAGGTGGTGGAGGAGAACGAAAACTCGAAGAAGACTTGGGTAGTCCCGTCGATGTAGTCGTTCGCGGCGTGTAGGTAAAGGAATACGCGTAGGCTACGGAAGCAGAAAACAAAACTTTTCTACCGCGCACCCAAGAACATCATGCTAAGGAAGGATCATGGATCGTTACCACTTAGACGCGCAGCGCAATGAAGAAGAATTGGAAACCGATCCAATCACGCGCCGAGGTAGTAGTGGAAGTAGCCGATCGTCCCGAACAGATCGTCTCTCCACGCACGCCGATCAAGATCGCAACGAGCAGCGCCTCCACCGTATCCACACGTCCGGCTGAACGCCGATCGCGAGTGTACTAGCACTCGTGAGCAGCTAGGGTTTGGCTCGGGAGGTGGCGGCTAGGGTTTTGCTAGATGTTAACAGCACACATCCTCCGCCCTCGCCTCCATATATATAGACCTCCTCACGTGGGCCTCGTGGACCGAGGCCCAATAGGAGTCTATTCGGATCTCTATCCGAATTGAGCCCATATCCGAATCATATTCGAATTAGTGTTCCAACCCGTTAAGCGTGTGACCCAGAGGTTCACGATACTTGGTCGTGACCGGAAACGCTTTCCGGTTACCATGTTAATAGCGGTCTCTAGTAAGACATATTAACCCCAAAGTATATGTAAAGATCATATCGGCTAAACTGTAATGTCCTCTCATGTACGAATCCCTTTGCCTCACGATATAGATTGAGCTCAAGGCGAGACTCGTGTCATCCTCATAATAGCTCAATCACACTCTCGATTCCGTGATGGATTATAAACTCGTGATTGACTCCTCAATCACCTTGGCATGGCCATGCACTTTCATAATCCATTACATCGAGGGGCCCAGAGATATCTCTCCCATAAGGAGGGGCAAATTCTATCTTGATCATTCACATCCCACTACATGTTTCATGGCAAACCCGAAGACTACTTTTATGACTACCCAGTTACGGAGTAGTGATTAGTAGTCCCAAAATAAGCTACTACTCATGTTGGGAACCATGATGACCTCAAGTCTAAGGACTCTACATAAACACTACTTGAGACCAACTGATGACACATGGAATCTCTGCAGTGTCTCATGGCATGTCTATCCAACATATGTTCACTAACACATGTCCATATTATTGATTTGGTATCACCATACCATGATCCATGAGACATGATCATCAATCAATACATATGCTGATCTTTGTCTTTGAATCATATTTGTTCCTCATATGATATACGACCAGGGATCATTTAGAAATAGCAACATCTTAGTATTTAAGAGTCTCATGAATAAGTCACATACTCATTGATCAATAATGATGATGTCTATTCCAAGGAACAAAGTAATGTATCATAAACATAGTATGTGATATATACAACATCTCCATGTTGCCTCTAGGGCATATCACTAACAGTAGGAGGGTCATCCGTTGCTTGCCTTCGCTGATTCTTTGCGTCCCTGCAATTCTTTTTCTGCAAGCATAGCAAGCTGGAACAACTGGTTGACAGTAGTAAATTCTTGTGTTGCCCGCTGAGCAATGTTGCCATCCGCATCAGACATTGTGTCATCATCATGACGATGGCCGTCATTGACAGGTGGCAGGCGTGTCTCCAATGTGTCCATCCGACCAGTGAGGTCAGCCATTCGCCGCTCCACCCGCTCAATGCCTTCTGTGGTGTTCAACTGGGCAATGGCGGCGACGATGGTGTCCATTCACGCGCTGAGATCAGTGAATGAAGCATTTTGTTTGTCGAGCGCAGCTTGTAGCTGGCCGCGGCTAACACACTCGTTGAAGTCGATCGGTGTCCCATCCCCTTCGTATCCTGCCATGGTTAGTGGAAAACACAGGGAAAACAAAAGGATTATCCCTATCAACTACAAAGGAGGACAGTGGAAACCCGCAAAGGAAGTGGCTTACCAAGCTCTTACAGGTGTTCTTACCATCGCAAACAGTAGGTGGGACAACCGGTGGCTGGTTCGTGATACCTCGAGAGTGTGACCCGGCGATTGCAAGGGTCAAAAACTGTGCTGTCCGGAAGTATGTATATGGAGTTTGGAAGGCCAAATATGTGAGTGGAACACAAATCAATAACAGATAGTAATGTTGAATAAATGTCCAAAGCACTGGTCCTAGTTGCTGGCCTAAATGTGTCCTATAGCAGGTATGATATGATGAATAAGGAATCGATCAGAATAGTAAAGCAAAGACAGCAACAAAGTTGGCCAGGCAAAGACAGCACAAAACAAATGAAGCTCTGTCACCTAAAGCTGTGCTCTCTCTTTTTTTTGTCTCTTTTTTTTTCTTTTCTTTTTTTTTGGCCACGGAGAGCACTATTTCTCTTTTGGTGCCGAAATTTTTTTATTTTTGTTTCTTTTTTCTGTTATTTTTTTCACAAAGCAGAGCACAGAAATAGGAACCACACAAAGTTTCACCTCAATCTGATGTAAGGTGTGGCCTACAGAAAATAATGAATGTGCTGTAAATTCGGGGATGAAAGTTCAGAGCTCGAGTACTACACTTTTCAGGCCGAATTTGGGCAAAATAAATTTGACGAACCCCGCAAAGCGGGCAGTATCAGATGTAAAATTTAATTTCACCCAATTTCAAAAAAAATCGCCTGATTTCGAGTCCGTATGCAAAAGTTACGGCCGTTTGAAGTTGGGCCTCCGAGTTATGGTTTCTGTGGAGGTCAAAACGAGATCGGGTGGAGGGAATTGGTGGAAATTGGGGGCGAAAGCTCGGAAAAAGGGTGGGGGATGGTGTTGGGTGATCACGAGACAAAAACAGAGGGTGGGATATGGGTGGGAAAACAAAAGTCGACTAGGGTTTGTATGAGAGGTAGCGGAAGCAAGACAACCCGAAACAAAACACGATCTAAACCAACAACACTACTCGACTAAGGACACAAACTCAACACTACGGACTCTGAAATCAAATTGTGCAAAAGGCTAAAAGAGATCTGGGACAGGAAACAACCTATGACTACAATTTTTTTAGGGCTTTTTCTTGGACTCTAGGATGAAACCGAAAACAACAAAGGTAGGGTAAACTCGAACCTGAAGGAACACCTGAAGCTCTGATACCACTTGATGGGAACGGGGTCCCGACCTTCCAACAGGTTCTGGATAAGTTCGATTTGGTGGAGGCGCGACACAAATCGATCCGGCTTCCGAACAACACGTCCCGAACCCCGCAATCGCAGCACCACGTCTCCTTAGGTTATCAACCGTGCGCAGCCGGTTGACCTCGCCAAGAAGGCTAATCCTCGCCTGCGAATCGAAGAACACAAGCAAGAACAAGGAAGAACACAACGCAATTGCAGATGTATTGATTTAGCACTCGAAAATTGGGGTCTCACAAACCGATGAACGGCGAAACTGTTCAAGACAGAATTAATCTAAGCAAAACCCAACCCAAATGGCAAGGGGTGGCGGCTGTATATAAAGGAGTGAGGGGCGTGCAAAACCCCTGGACGCGCCCTAATGGGCTCCAACACGATACAAAGCCGAACGGCCCAAAATACGGTGGCGCAGCACCCTGACAGATTCTGAACATCCACTTGTTTTGATGATTCCCGTTGACTCAGAAGGAATTTTGATATGGGACTAGAGCCATTGGAAAGGTCTCCTTCTCAGCTTTCCATACATATATGGAACGTCCAAAACGGAGTCTGTATGCGTCCTGGGCGTCCGTTTTACTGCAGGCTGGTCCTGAAGGCCGAGGTAGACGCGAACTCGAGTTGGACTGGGCCTCCGGCTTGACTTGGACGTCCTTGCTGGTCTTCTCTGCCTCCACACCTCTCTTCATGTACTTCATGACCCTCTCCAATGTTCCTAAGCAAGATAACATCATTAGGTAGCAATCTATTCTCAAAACTATAAAAAGGATCGCTTAAGAACGAGCTCACCTCTAGATTTAATTGTCGCATGCGAGCTCGGGTCATTGGACCTTGCATAACGGTTGGAGGATCAGCGGTTGCATTTGAAGGAGTGATGTCCTCATCACTGATTTTCAGAGCTTTTTAAAACCTAAAATTTAAAAATTAAATTTTGGAATTTTTCTGAATTTAAATCAAGCTTAAATGAATTTTTAGAAATTTAATATGATGAAGATAAACTTTAACATAAGCTGAAAATATTTTATTTGGATTCCTTGTGTCTCAGGGATTTTTTGGGTATTTTTGGTGCATTTTTGAGACTTATTTGCTATTTTCTGGAGCTTCTAGCATTTTATTATGAATTTATTTAAAAGAAAAACTCTAAAATCCCCTCCCCAAACCCTAGCGGGCCAGACCCGGCCCGGCCCACTCCCCTCTGCGCCACACGTGGGCTCCCCGCCGCGCCGCGCGTCCCCTTCCTCGGCCCATCCAACCCACTGCGCCGTCCAACCATCCGCGCCCGCCAGCTGTCGCCAATCCGGCCTCACCGTGCCGCCCCGCTTCAATCCGATCCGTCCCCCGCGCCCGCGCGCCTGCTGGCCACCACCCCAATCCGCCTCCCGCGCGCGTGCCTCCGCAGCTGCTCGATACCCTCCCCGCGCCACCTGTCGCCCATCCGAGCCGCCTCGCCCGCACCCGCTCATTCCCGCGCGCGCCGTGCCTGGACTCCGTCCGCGTCGTCCGATTCGCCACGCGCCCGCATCCGGCCGTCCGATCCCGCGCCTGCGACCCTGCTCCCCACTGCCACGCGGCGGCACCAGCCGGCCCGCTCACGCCGCCTCACCCCGCTCGCTCCCCGCCCTCGATCTGACCAGGCGGCAGCATCCCCGCCGCTCGATCTCGCGCCGCCCGCACCGCGTAACCCTAACCCTAACCGCGCCTTGCGTCCGAGACGTCCGATCTCTCCCGCGTCATCCTGGCCGTCCGTCCGCATCGCGTTCGCTCCGCGCCGTCCCCGAATCAAATGCCTCAGTTCGCGTGTTTTTATACGCGCGGCCGCCTCGGTTCGCGTGCCTCGCCCTTGCCGTCACACCCACCGCCGCCTCCTCGCGCTTGCGCCACCGTTCCCGGAGTTGCACCGCCACCGCTCGTGCCTCCCCTGCCTCTCCCGTAGCCACCGGAGCTGACACTGTCGCCGAAATCCCGCCGGTGAGCCCCTCTGCCATCTCCCTCTTCCCCGTCGCTATCGCCTTCTCCATCGCCGGACCCGCGCCTCGCACCGCCCCTCGGTCCCCATGCCCGAACCCGCACGGCGTCGCGCGGCCGCGCCCGCGCGACACTTCGCGTGGCGTGACAGGCCATGCGTCGCCAATCCGCCCCTGCGCCGCACATCCCCGCCGTCCAACCCGCGCCCGTGCCGCGCACTCGCGCCCGCTCGACGCGCCGCGCCACGCGTCGGCAATCGGTCGTCGCCCCGCCTTCGAGCCGCTCAATCCTCACCGTCGATCCAGATCTGGATCGACGGATCAGATGCAGCCACGCATCTCACCCCTAGCCGCCCGATCTCGCGCTGCCGCCGCGATTGTTAAGCCCTTCCAGCTAGAGATATTGTAAGCTTGACCATAAGGTCGTACCTTTGAGATTTTATCGATATTCAAGTTTTCCATTATTATTATCGTGTGTATGACTGTGATTACATCTATGGTTGACTGTGTGCACTAGCGTGATCCTGGACTAGTGCAGATTACATAGGGAGACCGAATTTGCATATTCGGGTCTCGACACAACTCTTGTATCATTGGCGACGAAACTGTGATCAAACCGGTGATAGCAGGTTGCGGCGTCATGGTTGTCGCGTAGCAAATCTGACACAGCTGCTTCTGCCCTCCTTTGTTAGGATTCCCTTGATTGGGCCCTCTGCCCACCTGGATGCTGGTGTTGTTGTGGTCGAGTCTCATCTCATAGCTGAGCATGTGAGCGTACACGTCGTTGACAGAGACTGCGTCAGTACGTGTCGTGTGGCTGGTGACAAGGGGGTCGTATTTCGACCCGAGGCCTCTCAGCATGTAGGCGATCAATTCATCGTCTTCAAGCCGTTTGCCGATCACAGCTAGAGTGTCGGCGATATTCTTCACCTTGCGAAAATAGTCAGTGATGCTAAGATCTTTCTTCTGGATCGTGGCAAGCTGCATCCGAGTCTGCATAACATGTGCACGTGAGTTAGCCGCGAAAGTACGCTCAATGGCACACCATACCTCACGAGCGGTGGTGCAGCCCACAACTTGAGCGAGCACGCTTTTGGTGAGGGAGGAGAGGATCGCGCTCATCACCAGCTGGTCCTGCTGGTACCAAATGTTGTATTCTGGATTGGCAACAGTATGTGCGACGCCGGCAGGATCGGTCGTCGTGATGGTGGACGCCGGGCATAGTGAGGTTCCGTCGATGAACCCCATGAGTCGCTGGCTTCTCAGATAGGGGAACAACTGAGTTGTCTAGAGAAGATAATTGTCTCCAGAAAGCTTCACCGTGATCATGTGGTTGAAGCCTGGAGCCGAAAATGTCGCTGCCTGAGTCGTCGCACTGGAGACGATGGCGCTAGTGCTGGAGTTCGTGTTTGTGCTGGCAGTGTTCGCCATGGCGACCTAGTGATGAAGCGATTTATGGATTGGATCGTGGCTCTGATACCATGAAAGAATTCAGAGAGATTTGGTAAAAGCCGAACTCACCAATCCTCGTGGATCTCATTCCTTATATAAGCAAACTAACACCATGTTCACTGGACGCGCGGGAGTTTAGCAAGACCGCATGACATGGTCGCCTTCTCAACTAACTCCCTACATCACGTACACATACACACAATACTCTACACCGTTACAATACTATTTTTAACACGCACCGATGAACGCCAAAACTAGGGACTATTGAGAAACCCTCGCGGCGACCAGTCCGAGCGATTCCTCTGCTTAGAACAAGAACGAATCAATCATAGAATCACAGAAAGAATAGATTGAACACAGAGAGAGGTAGAGAGAACTCCTGATCTTTCTGTATTGCTTTCAATTTCTTGGGATACAAAATCAGCCATATGGCTCTCTATTTTATAGAAGGGGGTGAGGTGCCCACTACGGATAAGGACACGTTTAAACGAGAGTCCTTATCCTGGTTTCTTAATACTCCCCCTTGGGCACTCACCCGACATACTCATGTCTCATTAAAACTCCATAAAAACCCAGTGGGAAAATTTGGAGAAAGAGTACATGATGCATGTTATGCTGCGATGCACGAATTGCCTCATTAAAAACCTTGGTCGAGTAACTTCAGGAAAACTCGTTAAGGGAAAAAGAGTACATGATCTTCAGGATCATGATTCACTAACAGGCTTGAGAGAATTCTCTCTCTGAATTCTGCACTTCTCTAAGTCTCATCATACCAATCCCTTGCACGCACCTTTCAAAGCTAGATGCGGAGAGTAACTTTGTGAATAAATCTGCTAGATTTTCACAAGACTTAGTATGCAATACTTTGATCTCGTCCATCTTTTGCAATTCATGAGCATAGAAGAACTTGGGGTTGATATGCTTTGTGAGATGACTCTTCACATAGCCCGTTTGTGCTTGTGCAACGTAAGCAACATTATCTTCATAGATAATTATGGAGGTTTGCATAATGTTCATCCCACATGACTGCTGGATGTGGTGAACCATTCAGTGTAGCCAAGCGCATTCACGTGCGGCTTCATACAGCGCTATTATTTCTGAGTGGTTCGTCGAGGTAGCCAAAAGGCTTTGCTTAGACGACAGGAAATTGCAGTTCCACCACACAGGAATACATAGCCTGTTTGTGACTTTGCGGTATGCGGGTCAGATAGGTACCCAGCATCTGCATAGCCAATCAAGTTCAGATCTTGATTCTTTCTGTAAAACAATCCAAGGTCATTGCTTCCTTGGAGGTATCGAAAGATGCCTTTTATGCCCTACCAATGCCTTTTGGTGGGCTCTGCACTATACCTTGCCAACAGGTTCATGACAAATGCAATGTCTGGTCTAGTGCAGTTTGTTAAGTACATGAGTGCTCCAACTGCACTCAACTATGGGAATTCTAGTCCCAGGACTTCCTCCCCCTCTTCTCTAGGTCGGAAATGATCTTTTTTTTGCTATAAAGATCTCCCGATCATCGGTACTTTTGATGGGAATGCTTTCTCAAAGCCAAATCTTTTTAACACCTTCTGGGTGTAGGTCAACTGATGTACCAAGACTTCTCCAGGGATATGCTCAAGCTATAGGCCTAAGTAGAACTTTGTCTTGCCCAAATTGTTCATTTCAAACTCTAATTCCAAGTAGGAGCTTGCTTCTTTTATATCTTCGACTGTCCCGATGATATTCAGATCATCTACATACACTAAGATTATACAGAATCCATTCTGCGATCGCCGTATAAATACACAAGGACAGTCTTCATTGTTCATGTAGCCTTTCTTGCAGAGAAAGTTGCTTAAACGATTATACCACTTTCTGCCAGATTGCTTCAGTCCATACAGGGACTTTCTAAGCTTCACACTGTACAGATTTCTATTTGCTCTGTCTTGGTTCGGGAGGGGAATTCCTTCAGGGACTTTCATATAAATCTCCGAATCCAAGTTACCATAAAGATATGCAGTCACAACATTCATCAATTTCATTTCTAAATTCAAGTTCACTGCCATTGAGATCATGTATCTAAAGGTAATTCCACTCATGACTGGGGAAAAGGTTTCTTCATAATCAACTCAAGGACGTTGAGTGAAACCTTGTGCTACCAGGCTTGCTTTCTTCGTTTCTTTCATTTCTTTTTTGAACAAATACCCACTTGTGCCCTATAGAGTGTACATGGGGAGGTGTGTGGCATACGGGCCCAAACACCTCTCTTTTGTTCAGAGATAGCAATTCAGTTGCTATTGCCTTCTTCCAATCTTTCCAATCTAATCTTTTCTTACATGCAGCGAGCGATACAGGCTAGGGATCAAGATTAATGATTGTGGCAATTTTCTTTGCGAAGTAGATATCGACATTAGCTGTTGTCCTGTTCAGGGACTCTCCCGTGTGCACATAATTTGTAGCTATTTCTTCATGAGTTGCTTCTTCTGGAGCTTCATCTTGCGCATCGCTTCTTTCAATTGCGGTGGCAAGTCCCTTTAGTTGTTCAGCTCCGATGTGTGCGCACACATCCATGCCGATGGGGATATTCAGATCCGGTATGTCCTTTTCAACAGGTGTCATACTTGTGCTAGGTCTCAACTGGCTCCCCTTCTCATTCTGGGGGACTTCGGTGATCGGCTGTGATAAGTTCTTCTTATCCTTTTTCGCCAGGCGTCCCCGGTTACTTTGGATTCGAGGAGCCGGAGTTCTCGTCCTTTTATTCTGAGGCCTTTGGACGGGATTAGGGATACCTTCAATTTTCTTTGGTATTTCAACCCTTTCCGGTGCATTGCGTGCAGGCACATGCGACTTAGTCACGCTCTTCAAATCACTAAAGTGATCAGGCAGTTGATTTGCTAATGCTTGCAAATCGATGATCTTCTGGACCTCTTTTTCAGTTTCACTAGTGCGCGGGTCGTGTGCAGGAATTCCCGTGGCTTCCCACGTAATTTCCCGATATTTTTCATCAAGGGGTTGATTTCCTCCCCCTAATGTCGGGAAATTATCCTCATCAAAAATGCAGTCAGCGAAGCGGCCAGTATGCAAATCTCGAGATGCAACTAGACAATGACGAATTGGACTCTGACTAAAGTAGCAATCAGCAACTTGAACATGAAAATGTAACCAAAAATTCAACGAGCAATACTGAAAAGAAAAATTGCAATGGCATAAGGGGTGTTGGGACGAACAAATATATTTTTTGGGCTAATTTTATGTAGTTCTTAGGACGATATGATGAACATAAATTAATCTAAAAGGGACGAATTACCTCATGGACAACCATTGCTCTGATACCAGGTAATGTGACGATGGCCTGATCTTCCGAGAGGTACTGATAAGTCGATTGTGGAGAACTCAACGTTGATGATCCAAAGGCTCCGACCAAAACAGATCGATCCACTCGCAATCATTACACCACTGCTCCGATGGTTATCAACCGTACTGAATGCGGTTGACCTTGCCAAGAAGGCTATCTCCTCTAAGCGAATCGAGAGCACAAGCAAAAGAGTAAAAGATGCAATCTAAAATTGTATTACAAATAAAGATTAAGTTCAGAAGTTAGGGTTCCTGAACCGGACGTGTGGTAAGACTACTAAGCAGAATAAACTCTTAAGAAAAACCCCAGCAAAACTAAAGCAGTGCGACCTCCTTAAATAGGGGAGGGGGAAGCCACACTTAACCAATAAAAGGGGGTATGGTACTATTGAGGGTTGGCCAACACACTTGGAAGCCAAACATGACTCAATTACAAGGCCCAAGGCCCACTTTGACTCGGACTAGAAAAGTGATACAACTTGTTTTGTAGTTTCTGATCGGCTCGGATGGAATTTTGAGGTGAGACCAGATTCATCTGAAAGTAGACTCCAAAATCTTTCCAATGAGTACTCACGGGCCCCGAGAAACCTTCTGGATCAAAAGTTATGACCATTTGAAGTAGGCGCTGTCAAGCAATCCGAATCTGAGTCGAACTCGCGAATATGAGTTGGATTGCGCTTGACGGTTCCACTTCTACACTTGAGCTCGCGTGCTTCTTCTCTATGGTTCCTAAGAACAAGAAAATCACAAGTCTTAGGAAGTATCGAATTCTCAGTGGAAATATTATTGACTCCTAAAAACTAGTTTACCTGATAGTTGAGTTGACGAGCACGTGCCAGAGTAATTGGACCTTGACCATCATTTATGGAAGTAGTAAGATGAGTGTTCATGTCAGAAGAAGTGATTTCCTCATCACTAGTGCCTCCAGGCTCTACTCCCCATAACGCTAGTATGGCAGGAAAACTTCACCCTCCACTCGGTGTCCCTTTAGCCACAACAGGTCATTGCATTACCTTACTTCTCTCCCCCTGCCTGTGAGATGAGTCCGAAGTTCGATAGATTTACTCAGCCAAGTTGCACTTTGCAGACTTGTGGTTGTATTGTTTTACAATGAAATGTTGTAACATCTTGATTTTTAGAGCATTTTTAAAGCTTTTAACATAAAAAATCATTTGGATTTTTTTGAATTAACTGAAGCTTAAGCGGAATTTTCAAAACTAAAAAGATTTAATATGAATAAAATAAACTTTAATTAATTAAAAACTTATTTTATTCAAGTTCCTTGTATCACAAAGAATTTTTCTACAATGTAATGTATTTTTTGGAGTTTGTTTGAGTTCAATTTATTCTAAAAGAGAAAAAAATATTCCTGTTGGGTCACCCATCCCTAAAGTGATCCCATGAGAGCACGCTTAACTTGGAGTTTTTATCACCCTAGCTACCAGGTCAACTTTCTTCATTCATGAATAGAAGTTTACTTTTGCTCCCATTTATTCTTTGGCCTTGCTTTCATCTTCCCCAAAGTCAAAACCATGATGCATTCCAAAGAACTGATCGAACACGTTTCTCCCTCTTCCTTCCAAGGCTCCAATGGTAACTTTCAATCCGAGCATTATTTTAATGTCCACCCAAAAGGAAAGTTGTGCCAAATCACGCAAGGAATTCATCCCATCCGGCCTCTTTGCGTTTCGTTCATCCGTTTGTCTTTTATCCCCTATTTTTTGAAATGGACTCTAAACCGAAATATACGAATTAGAGTCAGTTTCTACCTCTTCCAAACCTATAAATGCGACCCCTTGTCCCCTCTAAATCTGTCTCAAGCCATGGCAAGTCCCCCCAAAGGCCAGAACGCCGTTGGCACCGACACCCTCTGGCCCCAAAATTGCTCATCGCGTCCCGAGCTATTCGGTGAGATTTTTCGTGATTCTTTCACGCCTGATCGTGTTCCCATCTACCATCTACCTTCTTGCCAAATTAATTTGGTTTTGGTGCAGCCAATCTTCCGGAATTGAGTTTTCCCCAATCTAGGCCGAGATCGCTTCCCGACGTCGATTCGTCGCCTCCGGTAAGCTCTAGCCCATGTTTTCACCTCTTTTAGACTTGCCTCGTCGCGTTCTATGTTGTGCTTCCCTCCGTTGCCCCAAAAAGCCTCCGTAAATTTTTGCCTCTGACACATCGCCATGGCCGCCTTGGGCATCAAAATGTGTCAAACCATCCCAAGTAACTACCTTTCAAACGGTTTTGGATTTCGTTCACCGAGTACCAAGATATCAAGTTTTCTCTTTTTCCCTACCGACGTCATTCAAACGTCGATTGCGTCATCTCCGGTGAGTTTCTAGTTGGGCCGGTAATTTTTCTAGCTTCACAATGCCGTGTTCTATCCAATGCTCACTCTACTTCTCTGCGTTCCATGCCCGGGTATTATTCCTCTCTCCTACCTATGTCGTTGTCGCCGCCCACACCGTCACCGTGCTCTGTTTTCCGTGCCACCACCTTTTAAGTGTGCCTCAACACCCCAGTGACCCATTTTGCTATTTAGCTGAGTCACTTGAGCCTTTTCTCACTAGTGCCACACCAAAACAGTGGTACGGGTGCACTTGGTAGTTATTATCCCAATTGATTAATCCCTCCTTGATAATTTTGAATACCATAATGCTATTGTCACCATAGGTTGGGTATTATTTAGTGATACTATACTAAATGTCACATGGGTGGTGCGATTTATATGCTTAGCCATGCTATATTACGGTGGTTCGTCATCACATATGATTAATTCATTAATTTGACTTAAAGAGATATTGAATCTTGTTTGGTGCCACAGTTATAAAATTTGTGCCATGACATTGGTGTGTCATTGGTGTTGGTTATAGAAAACTGGTTTTCACTTGGGCGAGTGATTGTGCATAGTAAAGGGGGAAGTGTGGCTTCACTTCAAGGGATGTAAAAGTCTCGCCTGAGTAATGTTAAGGACTTAACTTTGTGTGCCATTGATCTGAGCTTTGTCGTACAAACCACATGTCTAGTATGTGATAGACCTGGCTGATTAATTTGGGATATTTCAATTTCAATATCGCCATTGTAATGAACATGGTTGCTGATTTCCATAAGGCACAAGCAGGTGTGTGATGCGAAACCCTAGCGGGCGGGATTGAGTTGAGGTTGAACTTTGTAAAGGCCTTGTTGTGATTTTCTTAGCATGAGGCTAAATCATATCATGTGGGTACAGTTATGCAACCTCTATAGAGTGTAAAACTATTCGAATAGCCGTGTCCCCGGTTATGGACAATGCTCGGTGATTTCACACGAGAGGTAGTGGTTTCATTTAAATTTGTGGTTTATCGTTGGAAAGTAAACATGTAGTTCAATGTTGGTTTAACTTGTGGATGGGAGGTTCACAAGTGATTTATTTTAATTCCATTGATTATTTATTATTGTTTTTCAGTAAAGTTCGCTTTCAATCTATTTATCTTGTCTATCTTGAAATATCATTTTATACAAATTAACTTTTCAGCCCTCCATTGGTAAGCCTTGCATATTATATTGCATTCATTTGTTACAAACAACTTGCTGAGTACCAATGTACTCACGGCTTTACGCCATTGTTGATCAGTTAAGGAGGAGGAGTATTACCAGCAGGAGGTACTAGAGGGAGAGTACATCGATGACTTCACGGATTAGGACTTTGCTCCCCAGTCGATTGTCTGTGGGCATATTGAATGGCTACTATGATTTATTTTGGTTTTCCGCTGCTAGACTTTAAGCCATTCGGGCTAGAGATATTGTAAGCTTGGTCATAAGGTCGTACTTTGCATATTTATCGATATTTGAGTTTTCCTTTATCTTTAGCGTGTATATGGTTGTGATTGCATCTATGTTTGACTGTATGCACTAGCGTGATCCTGGATTAGTGCAGTTTACACAGAGAGTCCTGACTAGATTTGGTCCTAAGGGTTATTTGGGCGGTTCTACCACACTCGTGCATATACCGCACCACACCCCCCGAACCATCCGCCCAGATGGGTAAGCAAGTTGAGGAGTTTGGGAGGATAAAATAATGGTAATTATAAAAATATACGACCATTTTCCATCTACATCTTCCCAAATTTGCTATTTATAATTATATGTGAGGGTTGGGGTATTTTATCACCCCCGGGCATCTAAGCAGTGCTAAGCTGTAAATATATGCGAAACTTATTTTTGAAAGATCACACTTATACTTTTCCTAAGGATAGCAAGGCTCAATGTTCAATGTGCTACGGGGATATAAAGTATTAGCACTTAATTAATGGCATATAGCTAACGTACTAAAACAGACTTAGCATTTCACATAAAATAACAGCATGCGTATTACTTATTTAAATATAAATAATTTGCTAAAATGGAAAGTTCAAAATGATCAAAGTATTGCCTCGCCTGAGTCACAGTTGCCTTGGTCCTGCTAGTCCTGGCTTGCTTCTACCTTGGACTCCTCTTCTTGAGCTTCGTACGCTAATTTTTCGTCAAACGAGAAATAAAAAGAATCAATACAACAAATAAATTCTCACCAAAAATTCAAACAAGCTCAAAAATTCATGATTTTTATTCCATTGGATAGAGCATGAATTTAGACGAATTTAGCAATTTCATCACTTTATTTGGAGTTAGGATGAATTAGTTATGATTATTTGAAGTTCTCAGTATTAATTAATTCAAAAAGAATAAAAAATTATTAAATAATTCTAAGGAGAGAGAGTATATGTGACTGATAGGTGGGGCTCGCTGGTTTTATTATTTTCTTTCTCTGACAGGTAGGACCCACTGGGTTTATTAATTTCTTATCTCTCCAGCCACTGACACATGGGGCCCACGGTGGGTTATTAACTTTTGTCGGTTTCGCTGACAGGTGGGGCCCACGAGGATTACTATTTTCTAAGCCACTGACACCTGGGGTCTACTGATGTTTTAATTAACAGAGGGCTCACATTTCAATGAGTATTTAAGATTAACGAACATCATTAACACTAATTAATCCTCGACTAATTGAATGGCACGGATGAATAGTGTCATCTTCCTCCGGCCAATTTTGGCGAGGCTCGTCGTGATGAGGCGACGGGGTCCCGATCTTCCGATAGAATGATAACTTCGATTTAGGGGAGAACAACTTTGACGATACGGCTACTAATCGGTCACGACCAGAACGCCAAGCAATCGCTAAACCACACTCTGAGTCGTTATCAACCATGCCAAGAACGCGGTTGACCTAACCACGAGGGTATATTCCTGCATGCAACCGAAGAACACGCAAGAATAAGATGAAAAGCAATCTCAAATTGCAAATTGGATTGAAATATTAGAATTTGGTAGGATTCCGAATAAGGATCTTAACAAGTGGTCGTCCGACACAACTGAAGATATAAGTTGCAACACAGACAAACTAAACATAAACGAAATCCAAGAAAACTAAAGGGGTGCGGCCTCCTTAAAGAGGAGAGTGGAAGCTATAAAAAATTAAAAAAATAAGGGGTGGTACAATTTACTATTCACATGAACAGTAGCATGCCCATATATTGTGGGGGTAGCACCTTCCTCTTTGGCCCAAGCATTACAAGGCCCGATTTGGCCCAAACAGGTGGTGTAGCAACCTATTTTGACAATTGTAGGCCGTACAGAAGGAATTTGAAGGCAAGGCTGGATCCGTTGGAAATAGGACGCGAAAAGCTTTCCATCAAGTACTCATGGACCTCAAATTGACTCCGTTTATGAAAGTTATGCTCGTTTGAAGTTGGACCTGTCAGGCTGAATCCGAACTGATCTGGAGGCCAAATTGGATTCCAAAACGTGTCCCACTTGAACTCTTGCTTGAATTGGTCCAAACGTGACGTGGTTATTATAAGGAAGAGTTGGGGGAGACGTCGACATGGTCTTGACATGTTGGTTGGCTTCTCTTTTGGTAGATCCCAACTACGAGCTCGTAGTGTTGATGAATCCTCCTTGTATAGCTGATAATTTAAGTGATGCGTAGAAACTCTTGTAATTAGAATAGCAAGCATTGCTAATATGGTTGTAACCACCGCGGCTATGTCCTCATCATCCTCCCCTTCTTGAAAACAAAGCCGTCCTCGGCTTTTTGTACGCTGAAAATAAGGTAACAAAGAAGTCAAGGTGTATGTATGGTATATGTATATGCCATTCGTTTTAACAATTCTTCGTTGTTGCATAATTAGTGTTATAAAACAGCAGCGATGCGCCCTGTGGGCACCCTGTGGTACACCTCTACTCTGGCTGCCGTTGCCTCGGCCCAGCCCATTGCCTGAGGGCGTGCCGCGGCTACCATCCTGACATTTGGCAACACTGCCATGCGACGCGCCTGTCGCTGACGTCGCTTCTCATCTAGACGAAGAGCACGTTCCTCCTCGGTCTCGTTGTGCAAAACGGCCGGAGGACCGTGCACACTTGTGGCATCAGCGGGTGCACCCCCACGTAGATTGTGATGTGCGAATATGGCACGCAGTTCTAGAAAGTTATTATTGATGGTCGTACGCAATTGTGTGACCTCCTCCCCAAGGTTGTTCAGTCCAGTCTGAACTTCCCCGAGCTCATCGCGCACACCATTGTCACCATCATGAAGTTGTTTTTGGAGCATCTCGCGCAACCGAGTGTACTCGGTCCACGTAACCGGCGCCTCCGGATTAGGTGGATCCTCCTCATGATCTGACATGGAAACAACTCACAAACAAGAAATGAGGTTATATCTGGGTTAGTAAAACAAAAGCTCTCTCTATGATTGCAACTTACTGTCCTGAAAACAAGGCAAGCTTACCGTTCCAAAGTGAATCAAGGACGGCAAATCGACACTTGTGACAGCGAACGACCTCAACCCGGTAATGTACGAGCGTAACCAAGAGCAAGGGAGCACACAAACAGGTGTAGGTGGAGCTTGGACAGGTATGTGGATAGCCTATTAATCTGCTATTCAAGGTATTGTAAAGCGAAGTAATGATCCAATTGGTTAAAGCGAAGTGTATGAATGCACACGCAATGATAAATAGGATTTAATGCTTTTGTGTGCAAAGATGCTTTATTTTCTCTTGATAATATGCCTTGCACTTTGCCTGCTCCTGTCACTAACCTTTTGCAGGATTTTAGAGATGTTTTCCCTGCTGAGATACCTCCAGGACTTCCACCCATTCGAGGGATTGAGCACCAGATTGACTTGATCTCTGGAGCGAATTTGCCAAACCGTGCGGTGTACAGGACCAATCCCGAAGAGACTAAGGAGATTCAGCGACAAGTCCAAGACCTTTTGGACCGTGGGTACGTACGTGAGAGCCTTAGTCCTTGTGCTATTCCTGTTCTTTTGGTTGCCAAAAAAGATGGTTCTTGGCGTATGTGTGTAGATTGTAGAGCTATTAACAACATTACTATAAGGTATCGTCATCCTATTCCTAGGCTAGACGACATGCTTGATGAGTTGTGTGGTGCTATAATTTTCACAAAGATTGACTTGCGTAGTGGATACCACCAAATAAGAATGAAACTTGGCGATGAATGGAAAACTGCTTTTAAAACTAAGTTCGGCTTGTATGAGTGGTTAGTCATACCTTTTGGTTTAACTAATGCACCTAGCACTTTCATGAGATTAATGAACGAGGTTTTACATCCTTTCATTAGCAAATTTGTGGTCGTTTACTTTGATGATATCTTGATTTATAGCAAGTCAATGGATGAACATTTGAATCACTTATGTGCTGTTTTTAATGCTTTGAGAGATGCACATTTGTTTGGTAATCTTGAGAAGTGCACCTTTTGCACAGATCGAGTCTCTTTTCTTGGCTATGTTGTGACTCCACAGGGAATTGAGGTTGATAGAGCCAAGGTGGAGGCGATATGGAGTTGGCCCACGCCCACGACGGTCTCCCAAGTGCGGAGTTTTCTTGGCTTTGCAAGATTTTATCGTCGCTTTGTCAAGGAATTCAGCACCATTGCAACACCGTTGATTAAGTTGACAAAGAAGGGAGTTGTGTTCCATTGGGGGCCATCACAAGAGGAGTCCTTTAATCTTTTGAAGGACAAGCTTACACACGCACCATTGCTCCAACTTCTGGATTTTGGTAAGACTTTTGAGCTAGAATGTGATGCTAGCGGAATTGGTATTGGTGGTGTTTTGATGCAAGAAGGCAAACCTGTTGCCTACTTTAGTGAAAAATTGAATGGTCCTACTCTTAATTATTCCACGTATGATAAAGAATTGTATGCTCTTGTTCGTTCTTTAGAGACGTGGCAACACTATTTATGGCCTAAAGAATTTGTCATTCATTCCGATCATGAATCACTTAAGCGTATTCGTAGTCAAACCAATTTGAATCGTAGACATGCTAAGTGGGTTGAATTTATTGAATCTTTTCCTTATGTCATTAAACACAAGAAAGGGAAGGATAATGTGATTGCTGATGCTTTGTCTCGACGCTATACCATGTTGTCTCAACTTGATTGTCACATTTTTGGTCTTGAAACCATTAAAGGACAACATGCTTTTGATGCTGACTTTAAGGATGTGCTGTTGCATTGTAAAGAGGGACAAGCATGGAATAAATTCGTGATCAAGGATGGGTTCTTGTTTAGAGCTAACCGCATATGCATTCCAGTTGGATCCATTCGTCTTTTGTTGTTGCAGGAGGCGCATGGAGGCGGTTTGATGGGACATTTTGGTGCTAAGAAGACAGAGGACATTCTGGCCACACACTTCTTTTGGCCAAAAATGAGACGAGATGTTGAGCGGTTTGTGGCTCGCTGCACTACATGTCAAAAAGCTAAGTCTCGCTTGAATCCACATGGTTTGTATATGCCTCTACCTGTTCCTTCTATTCCATGGGTAGATATTTCTATGGACTTTGTTTTAGGATTGCCTAGGACTAAGAGGGGGAGGGATAGCATTTTTGTTGTTGTTGATCGTTTTTCTAGGATGGCTCACTTTATACCATGTCATAAAACCGATGATGCCGTTCATATTGCTAACCTTTTTTTCAAAGAGATAATTCGTTTGCATGGTATGCCTTCTACTATTGTTTCAGATCGTGATGCCAAGTTTTTGAGTCATTTTTGGCGTACTTTATGGAACAAGTTGGGTACAAAATTGTTGTTCTCTACAACATATCACCCACAAACTGATGGCCAAACCGAGGTGGTGAACCGCACATTGTCTACCATGTTGAGAGCTGTTTTGAAGAACAATTTGAAGCTGTGGGAAGAGTGTTTGCCGCATGTTGAGTTCGCATATAATCAAGCAGAACACTCCACCACTAAGGTAAGTCCTTTTCAGGTAGTGTATGGATTCAATCCCCGTGCCCCTATTGATATTTACCTTTGCCTACTAGTGAGATAGTTCATAATGATGCTAAGGAGTGTGCTGATTTTATTGTCAAAATGCATAAGACTACTAAGGCAAACATTGAAAAGATGAATGAAAAATATAGGATTGTTGGTAGTAAAGGTAGAAAGGAAGTTAAACTTGAACCGGGTGATTTTGTTTGGTTGCACTTGAGAAAGGATAGATTTCCTGAGTTACGAAAGTCACAATTGATGCCTAGAACTGCTGGCCCTTTTAAGATAGTTGAGAAGATAAATGATAATGCATATAAACTTGAGTTGCCTTTCGAGTTTGGGGTTAGTCCCACCTTTAACATTTCAGATTTGAAGCCATACTTGGGAGAAGAAGATGAGGCTGAGTTGAGGACAACTCCGCTTCAAGAGGCAGAGGATGATGAGGACATCACTTCTTCGGATACACACAACACTCCTCCACTTGACATTCAAGGACCAATCACTAGAGCTCGCGCCCGACAATTGAATTTACAGGTGAGCTCGTTCCTAGGTACTTCTTTTTGTTCATTTGAGAATCGATTGCTACCTAATGACTTAATTATGATTAGGAATCACGGAGAGGACCTGGAAGTACTTGGAGAAGGGCTACGAGGTGCACAAGTCCAGCAAGGGCGGTCGAATCATGTTGGAGGCCCAACTCAAGCCGACTTCGAATCCAATTCGAAGTCCAGGACTAGGCCGCACTAAAACGGACGCCCAGATCGCATCCGAACTCCGTTTTGGACGTTCCACATATGTATGCAAAGCTGAGAAGACGACCTTTGCAATGGCTCTGGTCCCATGTCCAAATTCTTTCTGAGTCAATAGGAATCGTCGAAACAAGTGGGCTTTTAGAATCTATCAGGGTGCTGCGCCACCGTCTTTTGGGCCGTTCGGCTTTGTATCATGTTGGAGCCCATTAGGGCGCATCCAGGGGTTTTGCACGCCCCTCACTCCTCTATATACAGCCGCCACCCCCACCATTAGGGTTTGGGGTGTTTTACTTAGATTAATTCTGTCTTGAACAGTTTCGCCGTTCATCGGTTTGTGAGACCCCAACTTTCGAGTGCTAAACCAATACATCTGCAATTCCGTTGTTTTCTGCAACCCCTACTTCCTTGTTCTTGCTTGTGTTCTTCGATTCGCAGGCGAGGATTAGCCTTCTTGGCGAGGTCAACCGGGCAGCGCACAGTTGATAACCTGAGGAGACGTGGTGCTGCGATTGCGGGGTTCGAAACGTGTTGTTCAGAAGCCGAATCGAGTTGTGTCGCGCCTCCACCAAATCGAACATATCCATAACCTGTTGGAAGATCGGGACCCCATTCCCATCAGGCTCCACCCCCGGACAGCAGTTGAAAGCTATTGGCTGACCCCAGCACCGAAGGTTGTTGGTAGGCGTCACGCGGTAGTAGAACCACTACCGCATCCAGCCGGACTCCCACCTCTCCCGCGTCGCCAGAGCGGGGAACAACTTCGCATAGCCCGACCTCACCACGAAGTGGACACTGCCAAAGTTAGATAGTGCCCCTCCCTCGACCTTCTTCGGCTGACAGCGTGCATCATGAAGAAGAGCGAACAAGCTCGCACGGGGATGAGCACCTTCCACCCGAACCGCCCAGGCGAACACAGCCAAGTGAACTATCGCATTCGGGGTCAACTGGGCCAACTCCAATCCGTAAGCTTCCAAGACCTGGCCGACGAAGAGCGACGAGGGCATCCAGAGCCCAGCCTCAAAAAATGCGACGAAGACAATCGCCTCCGACTCCTCGGGATGGGGCTCCACTTCATCGCGGGCAGGCAGGCGAGCTCCTGTGCGCTCTTCTATCTTCTTCTCCTGCAGGAGGGCCTTGATCGTCTCCTTCGTAGCACGACTCTGCCCTAGCACCCCAAAGCAGTGCCCTTGCGAGCTCCGCATGGCGTCGTACCGCTTGTTGGCCTGCGACGGCTTGCGACCCACCAGGGGGAACTCTGCTGGTTGCGCAGTAACACCGCACTGGCCCGATGAGGCACTGCGGCTAAGCCAGCGACCAGAATCTCCGTTGCTTGCCATCCTTCTTCTCGAGCGGCGGGTTCAAGGAGCAGGAGACGTGCGGATTTCGCACAACACGCAAGACCAACCAGACAAAGGTGCACGGGCGAGGGACGCGTCCGCGTGTCGACAAATAACCCTTTATGAAGACCCTCCACATCCCCACGATCGGGAACGCAACCGGCGAGAGCCCCGTCGATTTGCCTCCCCACGATCGGGGAGGGCAACCGTCGATAGGCCGACTCGCCACGTGTCCCGCCTCTCTTGGGAACAGACGCGGGCTCACGGTCGTGCGACCGTTGACATCCCACGACGCACTAACCACGCATCGCCGCGTGTACCCCTCCCTCGGGACCGTACGTACGACCGCAGCAGCCCCCCTAGTCTTTTCAGCACTCCGCGCGCCTCACGCCAACAATTCAGGCATCATCCCCAAAATGCGTCGCTATCGGGGCGTGATGACTCCAGACCAAGCAATGACCCACCTCATCCACACAGTGTCGCGCGGGAAGTCTTGGCCCACCCCGCGCCAAGCGGAGTCTCGACGCCACGCCTCGCACGTTCGACACCTTCGGCTCCGCACCATGGCCCCGTCGATAACCACGGCACCGCGAGGGATGGCCCCAAGACCGCAGATGACTTCGATGCCTCACCGAAGCACATCTGTACTACACACCTGCATCTCCATCTACAGTATGTCACAGGCTGTAGGGACGGAGGGGGCCAAAGGGCTCGACAGCATGGCTTCGGCCTGTGAAGCCCTTCTCCATGAGAGGCTCCTGTTGTAGGGAGGCCCCCACCTAAACCCAACCGGCCTGTTAGAAAGGCGTAAGTATCGAATGAGGCATGTGTGATGACGTAAATGCCCCGAAGGGCATTCTTGTAAAGACGCTCCTCACTAAGAGATATATACATAATGCTAGGGAGAGGGGACACACCACCTAACTCCCCACTACCATACTCTCTCTCTGTTTGGTCTGTAACCACAACACTAGGTTTATGAAGTTTTTATTTAAATATCTTACGTCTTTTAAAGGCAAATTTAAGGCAAACAAAATAACCTGAGCCTATCCTTTGTCAAGCTAAGCATGTAAATTATTGCATACTGTGTATTGGATCGCAAAGCACGATGGTTAGTGTGCTCACCCTCGCATCACCATATCCAGAAGCAAGAGGACAAAACTATTACTCATACGAGTATGCACCAAGTCAAGGAGCCGATGACTACAACTAGGAAGGATTTTAAAATGCTTAGTCTTAGGCAAGCTGGTTTGCCGTAAGGGTGTGCACCCATATTACCTAGGGTTAGGTAATATAGTTGCACACATTTACCCCCAGTCGTCTGCCTGTGGCTTATGATTTCACTGTTGTTTTTATTTTCCGCTACTATATTTTGATTGTAAGTATTTGGCCTGGGGGCCCATTATGTAAAATAGTCGCCCGACGTGGCGTATGTTGAACTCTGATGTAAATATATTATGGTTTTATGAATATCATGCGATGTATGAGATGATAACAGCATTGTACTGTGAGCACTATCTACTAATCCAGGGACTAGTGCGGTAGATTCATATAGGATTCTGGATTTCCAATCTGGGTCCGATAGATTTTTATCTCACTCTTGTTTCCCCCTTCCAGGTGATCCTTAAGCATGCATGGGAAGGGTAGAGCGGTACAATACTATTACACACCATTTCATACATGCCGACCAACCACTGACGTGCCGGCCAACCCCACCCCGCGCGTCCTACGCCACCCCACCGCCGGTACGACAACTAACTCCGACGACGCAGGTCGGGTGTTAGGGAGCAGTAGCCCCGACGCCCGTCGAGACGCGACCGCCACCCCTACACCCGCTACGAGAGCACCAAGTGGCCCCTCCGGTGACATGGGCCCTACCGTCGCCGCCGGAGTGGTTGCGACTACCTCGACCGTGCAACCGGACGCGCCCATTGTCCCACCTACGCCCCCAATGGAGACCGCCCTGCTGGCAGCCCTCGGCACGCTCTAGCAAGAATTAGCGGATCTCCGGGGAGCCATGCAGAGCATGCAAGAGGCTCGGGGTCAGCCGACCCCACCGGTGGTCGCGTCGGAGCCCACGCCCGAGCACACGGACAGCCGGGACGCCCCCACATCCAATCGCGCTTTGCTGCGGCGTGTGGACCCAGACTCTCCGCTATCGGCGGGCCTACAGCAGGCAGCGTGGCCGGAGGATTTTAAATTCCCTAGCTCCGTCACGTCGTACAAAGGTGACACGGATCCCCGAGAGTTCATGCGCGTGTACGAGACCGCTATCGAGGCGGCAGGCGGAGACGACACCACCAAGGCGAAGGGGCTCCCGCTCGCGTTGCACGGAGTGGCGCTCTCATGGTTCTTCACCATAGAGCCAAACTCCATATACGTGTGGGAGCAGATTCGCGATCGCCTCTACAACAATTTTCAAGGGAACTACGTCGAGCGTGTCGACGAGGATCAGCTCTTCGCGGTCAAGCAAAAACCAGGGGAAAGGCTTCGCGAATACTTCAAACGCTTCACGAAGGTCCGCTGCCAGGTCAAAGATGTCAATGAGACAACAATCATCAGCGATGGCAGGGCCTCGCCCGGGTCGCTAGCCGAGTACAATGCGCGGAAGCCAATCAAGACAGTCGCGAAGCTCTTCGACAAGATGGAGGAATACGCGCGGGCGGAAGAAGACGCGAGGCGGCGCCAGGACAACGAGGCCGACGCCAACCCAGCGGAAGGTGCCGCGAGGAGCGTCGACCTGTTGAAAGCAAGTTCCTCGCAGAGCAAGCGTAGGCAGGAGCCGTCGAGGATGCCCCGGTGCAGGGCGCGCAAGCGGCAAGCCTCGGCGTGGCGTCGAGCGTCTCGGCGACCTCGCTACATCTTCGACGTCGAGGGCGGCTCGGAAGACAATGCCCCAACCAACCGCGGGGCCAGGGCTCGACGAGGTCGGGGACGAGGCCGAGGCCGAGGCCGCGACGGTTGGTGCGAGGTGCACGAACAGGGCAATCATGACACCCGCTCCTCCACCACCATCGCGGCGCTTCGCCAAAGCGTCGCCAAAGACAGGGATCTTGAGGCGTGCCCGCTCGTTGTGGCGCACGTTCAGCAGCCACTAAACGTTCCCCTAAGGATTCGGGATCAGGAGCTGCAGCCTCAGAAGGATCTCCGGCGAGCATGAGCCCACGTTCCACAGCCCTCGGAGAGCCCCCTGTGAATCCATGCCCTTGAGGGCGCTCCGCGTAGGGTCATCAACGTAATTTCCGGAGGCTCCTCCTTGGAGTTCGCCTCGGAGCGACAACGCAAGGCCTACGTGCGGAGACTACACCACGTGGCGGTGTACCCGGCTCATGCGCCGCCCGATTGGGCACAACATGCGATCACCTTCACGCCTGCTGATGTCGAAAGCGTGGAGTTCCCCCATCAGGATTCCCTAGTCATCCAGGTCGCGGTGGCCGGGTGTGACGTTCGGCGTGTCCTGGTTGATGGGGGCAGCTCCGCGAACATTTTGTTCGCACAGGCCTTCGACCAGATGGCGATCCCTCGAAGTCGCCTAGGCCCCTCAAGAGCTCATTGCAGGCTTGCAGTCGGCGCTCGCGTGGCTGGGCCAAGTATGTTTGCAGATCTCCTTCAGCCAAGATGACAATATGGCGAGCAGGGACGCCACCTTCGATGTCGTCGATATGTAGTACCCCTACAACGCCATTTTAGGGAGACCGACCCTCAATTCCTTTGGGGCGGTACCACACCATAGCTTCCTATGTGTGAAGCTGCCGGGCCCGCGAGGCATCATCACCGTCCTTGGCGACCAGCACATGGCCCAACACCTGGAGCATGGAACCCGAGACCCACCCCTGGGAGCCCAGTGAGGCCCTTAGGTCAGGCGCGCCCATACAGGCCCTACGGCAGCCCAGCACCAGAGGCTCCGCATCTCACCACCACGACAACGAGTGCAGTGGTTAGTCCATAACCTTATAACCTTTTGTACTCGCTCATCCGCGTAAATGGGAATTTAATAAAGTTCACCGTTTGCGAAGCTATTCATGCTGCCCACCTAAAATGTGCGGAGGCTTCCCTCCGCATGCACTCCCCGAAGTATAAATAAGATGTGTACGTATTCCCTGCGCACTCTACTGAGTATAAACAAGACGCGAAATCCCGCGCACGCACTGGTGTTGTCACCACGCGTACTCCCAAGAGTATAAAGACGTGGTTGATGTTCCCACGCACAACACCGAGACTCACCTCCGCACACGCACCGCACGGAGACTCACCTCCGCACACGCACCACACGGAGACTCACCTCCGCACACGCACTCCATGGAGGTCTGCCTCCGCGCGCACTCTACAGAGTATAAATAAGATGCGGACTTTTTTCCTGCGCACTCTACTGAGTATAAACAAGACGCGGGTGTCCCGCGCGCGCGATGGCGTACCCTCCGGAGTTTAAGTAAGTCATGGTTGACAGTCCCACGCATTCCCCGGAGTACAAACAAAGACGCGGATGTTTTCCCTGCGCACTCTACTGAGTTTAAACAAGACGCGAACGTTCCGCGCACGCGAGGGCGTACCCTCCGGAGCCTAAGTAAGTCGTGGTTGATAGTCCCGCGCATTCTCCGGAGTACAAACAAAGACCCGGATGTTTTCCCTGTGCACTCTACTGAGTCTAAACAAGACGTGGATGTCCCATGCACGCGCTGGTGTTCTCACTACGCGTACTCTCTGGAGTATAAATAAGACAGGGATGATATTTCCACGCACTCACCGGAGTCCACATACAACGGCGCACGGACTCTAGAGGCTTCGCGCGATCCCGGCAAACCGCGCGCACCGCATGGACGGGCGGTCGCGAGTGCAGGAGTGAGGCGCAGGAGCTCAATGGCTAGTGCCTCTGCAGAGGAGCCGAGAAACCAAACGCTCCCGACGAAGGCACCCACACGGACGCAGTCCCTCCGGCGCAGGAAGCCACCCCAGCGAACGTCCATTGACGTTCGAGCTCAGGATGCAGCGTCACCACAGTAAGGCGCCACAAGACGGACAGTGCCCAAGGCCCCCCAGGGTGTGCCGCCCTTAGCTGGAGGAGTTGGCGCCCGTCTTTGGAGCAAGCGCCAAGCCCCCCTACTCCCCTCATCCCAAGGGAGGAAAGTGGGGGAGAGAACATGCGCCTGTATGAGACAGCAGTCTACTCCTGAAGCTAGGAGTGGCCTTGATGAAGTACAAGTGAATTGCCCACTACCCCGCACCAACCGCGGCTCTTCGGCACACGGGCGAGGCAAAAACACATCGCGGTGTCGCATCCCCCCACATGGGCGGGATGCCCGCCCCCGCAATCACCCAGGCGGCATCAGCCGCGTTCTGGAGCCCTCCACGCTACTGGGTGAAGTTGGAACACACCGAGGACCGTAGTTTTACTAGAAGTTGTGGGGGTGCGATATCCGGGAAGGCGAGTGCCGCTCCACTCGACCACTCGCCCCCTTTTTAAAGAGCCCTGGAAGCAAGATCGCGGACATTACGCCTCAAGAGTCCCATCGCCTGCCCCAGGAGCACGTGGTGCGATAGCGTTGCCCCACACCAGGGCTACGCCTGCTACACGCAACGCGTCCCCCCTTATCCCAGGGGGCCCAACGCAATGGACGATGGCCAGGGGACACCACCCTCGCAGTCGTACGGCACCACGCGCGGACCTCCATTGATCCCGCCTCAGCTGTCCCATCGGCGTCCGAGATTGCAGCGAAACGGAGGTGCCCGTGAGACCCCCATCAGCCGCCAGGGACAGGACCTACGAGGCTAGGTCCCTGTCCCTTCCCAAGCTTATCTTATCCTGCCCAGTAGTAGTGGACAGAGCGCTCTCTCGTGTCTACTTCAACTAGGCGCCAGCTCCGCTGCCACCACTTCGGAGGGTAGGGGACGGAGTGCTCTCGCGTCTACTTCAACTAGGCGCCAGCTCCGCTGCCACCACTTCGGAGGGTAGGAGACGGAGCGCTCTCGCGTCTACTGCAACTAGGTGCCAGCTCCGCTGCCACCACTTCAGAGGGTAGGGGACGGAGTGATGAGGGGGTGGCCCGATCTTCCGATGAGATGGATAAGTTCGATTTGATATGACGTTGACGAAGAGGCTACTTGACCGAGACGACCAAGTCCGTCCTGCAATCGCTACACCACACCCTAGTCGCTATCAACCGTGCCAAGAACGCGGTTGACCTGAACACGAGGTTCAATTCCTGCAAGCAATCGAAGAACAAGCAAGAACAAGTGAAAGAGCAATCTTATTGCAAATACAACTGGGAAACACAAAGGGGTTGAGGCCTGCAATCGCAGTTGTTGGTCTAGTCGACACAAGAACACACGATGAAGTTTCACGGTGGAAAACTAATCGAAACAAGCCTGAGTTACATGGCCAAATGAGCCTCTATTTATAGGGACACGCAGGTCCTTGCATATGGAAAGTTCTCAATACATGGAAAGTATTCAAATCATAGCTGATTCTATCTCTGTTTCTAAAACCGAAGATTGTTTTGTTGATTGCGTCGTGCACAAAAGGAATTTTTGGATGGGGTCAGATCCTTTGGAAAGAGGACGGAATAAGCTTTCCATGCTGTACTCACACATTCCAATTGGACTCTTGATGCGAAATCTATGAGCATTTAAAGTGGGACCTGTCATGCTGAGTCAGCGTCACCTTGTTTTGGTGATTCCAATGCGCACAGAACGAATTTGGAGGTGGGGCCAAATCCATTGGAAAGTGGACGAGCTCTTCTTTCTTTGCTATACTTGCACACCTCAAACGGAGTTTTTATGCAAAAGTTATACACATTTGAAGTCCAACCTATCTGGCTGACTCCGAATTGATCCGGAGGCCGAATTGAATTTTAAAATGTGTCCCACTTGAACTCTTGCTTGAATTGATCCAAAAGTGACGTGGTGACCTTGAGCAAGAGTTGGGGAAGGTATTGACTTGGTCTTGATATATTGGTCGGCTTCTCTTTTGGTGGACCCCAACCACGAGCGCATAGCGTTGATGCAATCCTCCTTATACAGCTAGACAAAAATATATTTTCGTCTTTAGATAGCATCATATGCTCAATTAAAATAAATCGAAACCGAAGAAACGAATTCACCATTTGTTTATTCTTGGGAGCTTTGGTTGTATGAGTATGTGGCATGGTCACATCATCCTCCCCTTCTTGACAGAAAACCGTCCTCGGTTTTAATAGATGTGTGGTCTCACGTATTGCATGATCTTGGTCATAAATCTCAGTACATGACAAAGAACGCAACAAATTCGTATTATGTAATATCATAAGTTCTTTATCAAACAAAGTAAACTCTCTTAGAAACGATTGTACCTGATTGGTAGTATTATCACTAGATGGCGTATGTTCTTCATCTTGCTCCCATTCTTTAGAAAAGGTTGTATTGGACTGTGACTTGATATTGATGATCTCAATGAGAGGCAAATTCTTTTTCGGCGCAAATAGGGAAATAGTTGTGGTGTATGGAAGCAGCTCACAACACTCCCCTTCTTGAAAGGTTTCCTGTAGCTTACAAACAGCAGTAGATAAACTAGAAATAATAAGGTTAGTGCCATTAGTTTTCTCTACATGATTATGTTCCTCCTCCAAAGTTGAACCTTTCAGTTCTGAATTTATCCAAATTCGATGAACCATATAATTTCTCTTTTCATCATACTCGCCTATTAAGTAAAATTTATAACAAAATAATGAAAGCGAATTGGGAATCTCAAATAACTTCTTTGTTAGACAACTCAGTTCACAAGGATGATCAATCTCAATATAACCGAAAGTGTGCGAAGAAGAAATCTCATTCAGCTTATCTATAGCATGGATCAATTGCATATTGACAAAATCAAAACCATTTATTTCAGCATATGGATTTAAAATTAAAATAGAAGAATCGGTTTTAACTTCGGTTGTGGCAAAGATATATGTAAGAAATTAGCACACAACTCATTATCAATACTTAAATCAATGCAATTGGAATTTTGTACTTGAAACATGTGTATATCAAAATTACTTTTCACAATGTTTTGCTCTAATGTAGCATGAGCAGTGGACAATAGTTGTTCTTCAGGCATACTCACCATGAGTGATGATACCACCATTATATGTACCTTCTGTCTCTCCTCACATGATGTAGGGGCATCCTTCATCTCATCTTCCTTCTCGTAATTGAGTCGGTAGCTCAAGTAACTCATTCTTCTCTTCCGCATTGTTCTCAACTTGCTGCAAGTTGTTAGTCACGAGAAGAAGGCACAACTACATGTTTGCTCTCATGTGTCCCATTATCAAGTATTCTCAATTCTTTCTCAATCTGACTCTCAATCTTACAAGCAAGTATAAACAAATGAGAGAGAGAATTATATTCTTTGTGAACAAGAATTTCCTGAATTTCCTGATTAAGCCCACATAAGAATCTATTCTCTGTAGTTTCAGCATGTTCCTCAAAACCACAGCGTAATAAACAAGTTTTCAATTCATGATAGTATTCTCTTACAGTTCTACTACCTTGTCTTAAATGTTGCAATCTAGCTAGCAAATAATCGGCATGATTTTTAGGAACAAATTCATCTCTCAAAAGTTTCTTCAATGCATTCCAAGTTTGGGGTGCTCTACCATGTTTACCAAGATATTTCCACCAAATTATTGCATTATCACTGAAAACACTAGTGGCAGCTCTAATCTTTTGCCTATCCGACCAATCATAATATTCAAATTCTCTGTCTAATGCTATCTCCCAGTCAATATAGGCATCAGGATCAAATTTACCAGCAAAGAATGGAAAAGCATACTTGACTTTAGTTAATGCATCATCATCGTCATTTGGAGATGAACGGTTCAGAGGAAACAGCGCACGTCGAGTAGCTGGGGATGAACGTTTATCAAGGTTCTCAACTCTGTTGTTGATGGTGGTGAGGGTCTTATTAAGCCGATCCAACACGTTGTTGGTCTCACGAAAATTCATACTATCTTGAACCTGTCATGGTTAGTAGAAAAACAAGGAAATACACAAGAATTATGTAAGTCCCTATAAACTACTAGGAAGTGGAGCTTGACAAGTCACACATCTCTCAAACTCTTACCAAACTCTTACAAATTCTTACCAAAGCAAACAGGTGGTGCAACCGGTGGCTGGTTCGTGATAGTCTTGACTTGAGTGATGAGTATAGCGATTACCGGTACGTCAAGGCCTGTAACAGTTAGTAGTAGGTGTAGCTTGGAAGGCTCTAGATATGTAACAATGGAGAACAATCGGTTAATTTCAGAAATTGCATGGAATTGAATTATAGTTCGTATCTAGCACTTAGCCTTATGTTGCTGATCAAAGAAGGATAGATGAAGGCTAAAATAAGTGGATATCAAAGTATAGGAGTGGTAGACACAAGATAATTCAATTGAATGCAATTGGAAGTGGAAAGCACAACTATTGACCCAAAATATTAGAAAGTCGGATTTCTGTCCACTGGACCAGTTGTCGGTCTTTTGGCCGTAACTTTTTATCAGTTGCCTCTTTTTTGATGATTCTTTTTTCCCTGGTTTACTGATGGCTTTTTCTACAACTTTTCTTTTGGGGCCAACTTCTGAAAACTGACAGAAGAATTCTCACAAAAATCACAATTGCAAACTATTGCAGATTCGAAACAGAAATTTGGGTCAACTTTCACCGCATGTATCTTTTACTTGAAGTATTGGAATGAAGCAAAATTTGGCAAGTAGATGGATAATGAAGTTAGGAGTCTAATAGAAGTGGTTGCACTCAAAAAGGATCAACCAATCAAAAGTTATACTATTTTTGGTGGCGGCTGCACAAGAGGAAGTCTTCTGGCCGAAAATCGAAAATAGAGTTTGATGTGTTCTTGATGGTGTTGGACGTGGGGATTTTTGTTTTTAGTGTTTTATGGGACCAAGAATATGACCAGCAACAAGACAAAGCTAAAACGGACACAAATTCAATTTAGCAAACCGAAACTAACAAATTGAAAGGCACAACGGGGTTTGGACAGCGGAAATAACTCTTTTTGTAGGGCAATTTTCTGGTTATATGTATGAAAAACAAATCTAAATGGATAATCTCACCGGGCAAACTGTGCTCTGATACCAACTGATGAGGGGGTGGCCCGATCTTCCGATGAGATGGATAAGTTCGATTTGATATGACGTTGACGAAGAGGCTACTTGACCGAGACGACCAAGTCCGTCCTGCAATCGCTACACCACACCTAGTCGCTATCAACCGTGCCAAGAACGCGGTTGACCTGAACACGAGAGTTCAATTCCTGCAAGCAATCGAAGAACAAGCAAGAACAAGTGAAAGAGCAATCTTATTGCAAATACAGCAGGAAACACAAAGGGGTTGAGGCCTGCAATCGCGATTGTTGGTCTAGTCGACACAAGAACACACGATGAAGTTTCACGGTGGAAAACTAATCGAAACAAGCCTGAGTTACATGGCCAAATGAGCCTCTATTTATAGGGACACGCAGGTCCTTGCATATGGAAAGTTCTCAATACATGGAAAGTATTCAAATCATAGCTGATTCTATCTCTGTTTCCAAAACCGAAGATTGTTTTGTTGATTGCGTCGTGCACAAAAGGAATTTTGGATGGGGTCAGATCCTTTGGAAAGAGGACGGAATAAGCTTTCCATGCTGTACTCACACATTCCAATTGGACTCTTGATGCGAAATCTATGAGCATTTAAAGTGGGACCTGTCATGCTGAGTCAGCGTCACCTTGTTTTGGTGATTCCAATGCGTACAGAACGAATTTGGAGGTGGGGCCAAATCCATTGGAAAGTGGACGAGCTCTTCTTTCTTTGCTATACTTGCACACCTCAAACGGAGTTTTTATGCAAAAGTTATACACATTTGAAGTCCAACCTATCTGGCTGACTCCGAATTGATCCGGAGGCCGAATTGAATTTTAAAATGTGTCCCACTTGAACTCTTGCTTGAATTGATCCAAAAGTGACGTGGTGACCTTGAGCAAGAGTTGGGGAAGGTATTGACTTGGTCTTGATATATTGGTCGGCTTCTCTTTTGGTGGACCCCAACCACGAGCGCATAGCGTTGATGCAATCCTCCTTATACTGACTAGACAAAAATATATTTTCGTCTTTAGATAGCATCATATGCTCAATTAAAATAAATCGAAACCGAAGAAACGAATTCACCATTTGTTTATTCTTGGGAGCTTTGGTTGTATGAGTATGTGGCATGGTCACATCATCCTCCCTTCTTGTGAGAAAACCGTCCTCGGTTTTAATAGATGTGTGGTCTCACGTATTGCATGATCTTGGTCATAAATCTCAGTACATGACAAAGAACGCAACAAATTCGTATTATGTAATATCATAAGTTCTTTATCAAACAAAGTAAACTCTCTTAGAAACGATTGTACCTGATTGGTAGTATTATCACTAGATGGCGTATGTTCTTCATCTTGCTCCCATTCTTTAGAAAAGGTTGTATTGGTGTGACTTGATATTGATGATCTCAATGAGAGGCAAATTCTTTTCAGCGCAAATAGGAAATAGTTGTGGTGTATGGAAGCAGCTCACAACACTCCCCTTCTTGAAAGGTTTCTGTAGCTTACAAACAAGCAGCAGAGATAAACTAGAAATAATAAGGTTAGTGCCATTAGTTTTCTCTACATGATTATGTTCCTCCTCCAAAGTTGAACCTTTCAGTTCTGAATTTATCCAAATTCGATGAACCATATAATTTCTCTTTTCATCATACTCGCCTATTAAGTAAAATTTATAACAAAATAATGAAAGCGAATTGGGAATCTCAAATAACTTCTTTGTTAGACAACTCAGTTCACAAGGATGATCAATCTCAATATAACCGAAAGTGTGCGAAGAAGAAATCTCATTCACTTATCTATAGCATGGATCAATTGCATATTGACAAAATCAAAACCATTTATTTCAGCATATGGATTTAAAATTAAAATAGAAGAATCAGTTTTAACTTCGGTTGTGGCAAAGATATATGTAAGAAATTAGCACACAACTCATTATCAATACTTAAATCAATGCAATTGGAATTTTGTACTTGAAACATGTGTATATCAAAATTACTTTTCACAATGTTTTGCTCTAATGTAGCATGAACAGTGGACAATAGTTGTTCTTCACAGGCATACTCACCATGAGTGATGATACCACCATTATATGTACCTTTCTCTCTCCTCACATGATGTAGGGGCATCCTTCATCTCATCTTCCTTCTCGGGTAATTGAGTCGGTAGCTCAAGTAACTCATTCTTCTCTTCGCATTGTTCTCAACTTGTTGCAAGTTGTTAGTCACGAAGAAGGCACAACTACATGTTTGCTCTCATGTGTCCCATTATCAAGTATTCTCAATTCTTTCTCAATCGACTCTCAATCTTACAAGCAAGTATAAACAAATGAGAGAGAGAATTATATTCTTTGTGAACAAGAATTTCTGAATTTCTGATTAAGCCCACATAAGAATCTATTCTCTGTAGTTTCAGCATGTTCCTCAAAACCACAGCGTAATAAACAAGTTTTCAATTCATGATAGTATTCTCTTACAGTTCTACTACCTTGTCTTAAATGTTGCAATCTAGCTAGCAAATAATCGGCATGATTTTTAGGAACAAATTCATCTCTCAAAAGTTTCTTCAATGCATTCCAAGTTTGGGGTGCTCTACCATGTTTACCAAGATATTTCCACCAAATTATTGCATTATCACTGAAAACACTAGTGGCAGCTCTAATCTTTTGCCTATCCGACCAATCATAATATTCAAATTCTCTGTCTAATGCTATCTCCCGGTCAATATAGGCATCGGGATCAAATTTACGGCAAAGAATGGAAAAGCATACTTGACTTTAGTTAATGCATCATCATCGTCATTTGGAGATGAGCGGTTCGGAGGAAACAGCGCACGTCGAGTAGCTGGGGATGAACGTTTATCAAGGTTCTCAACTCTGTTGTTGATGGTGGTGAGGGTCTTATTAAGCCGATCCAACACGTTGTTGGTCTCACGAAAATTCATACTATCTTGAACCTGTCATGGTTAGTAGAAAAACAAGGAAATACACAAGAATTATGTAAGTCCCTATAAACTACTAGGAAGTGGAGCTTGACAAGTCACACATCTCTCAAACTCTTACCAAACTCTTACAAATTCTTACCAAAGCAAGCAGGTGGTGCAACGGTGGTGGTTCGTGATAGTCTTGACTTGAGTGATGAGTATAGCGATTACCGCACGTCAAGGCCTGTAACGATTAGTAGTAGGTGTAGCTTGGAAGGCTCTAGATATGTAACAATGGAGAACAATCGGTTAATTTCAGAAATTGCATGGAATTGAATTATAGTTCGTATCTAGCACTTAGCCTTATGTTGCTGATCAAAGAAGGATAGATGAAGGCTAAAATAAGTGGATATCAAAGTATAGGAGTGGTAGACACAAGATAATTCAATTGAATGCAATTGGAAGTGGAAAGCACAACTATTGACCCAAAATATTAGAAAGTCGGATTTCTGTCCACTGGACCAGTTGTCGGTCTTTTGGCCGTAACTTTTTATCAGTTGCCTCTTTTTTGATGATTCTTTTTTTCCTGGTTTACTAATGGCTTTTTCTACAACTTTTATTTTGGGGCCAACTTCTGAAAACTGACAGAAGAATTCTCACAAAAATCACAATTGCAAACTGTTGCAGATTCGAAACAGAAATTTGGGTCAACTTTCACCGCATGTATCTTTTACTTGAAGTATTGGAATGAAGCAAAATTTGGCAAGTAGATGGATAATGAAGTTAGGAGTCTAATAGAAGTGGTTGCACTCAAAAAGGATCAACCAATCAGAAGTTATACTATTTTTGGTGGCGGCTGCACAAGAGGAAGTCTTCTGGCCGAAAATCGAAAATAGAGTTTGATGTGTTCTTGATGGTGTTGGACGTGGGGATTTTTGTTTTTAGTGTTTTATGGGACCAAGAATATGACCAGCAACAAGACAAAGCTAAAACGGACACAAATTCAATTTAGCAAACCGAAACTAACAAATTGAAAGGCACAACGGGTTTGGACAGCGGAAATAACTCTTTTGTAGGGCAATTTTCTGGTTATATGTATGAAAAACAAATCTAAATGGATAATCTCACCGGGCAAACTGTGCTCGATACCAAGCGATGAGGGTGGCCCGATCTTCCGATGAGATGGATAAGTTCGATTTGATATGGCGTTGACGAAGAGGCTACTTGACCGAGGCGACCAAGTCCGATCCTGCAATCGCTACACCACACCTAGTCGCTATCAACCGTGCAAGAACGCGGTTGACCTGAACACGAGTTCAATTCCTGCAAGCAATCGAAGAACAAGCAAGAACAAGTGAAAGAGCAATCTTATTGCAAATACAAGCTAGGAAACACAAAGGGGTTGAGGCCTGCAATCGCAGTTGTTGGTCTAGTCGACACAAGAACACACGATGAAGTTTCACGGTGGAAAACTAATCGAAACAAGCCTGAGTTACATGGCCAAATGAGCCTCTATTTATAGGGACACGCAGGTCCTTGCATATGGAAAGTTCTCAATACATGGAAAGTATTCAAATCATAGCTGATTCTATCTCTGTTTCCAAAACCGAAGATTGTTTTGTTGATTGCGTCGTGCACAAAAGGAATTTTTGGATGGGGTCAGATCCTTTGGAAAGAGGACGGAATAAGCTTTCCATGCTGTACTCACACATTCCAATTGGACTCTTGATGCGAAATCTATGAGCATTTAAAGTGGGACCTGTCATGCTGAGTCAGCGTCACCTTGTTTTGGTGATTCCAATGCGTACAGAACGAATTTGGAGGTGGGGCCAAATCCATTGGAAAGTGGACGAGCTCTTCTTTCTTTGCTATACTTGCACACCTCAAACGGAGTTTTTATGCAAAAGTTATACACATTTGAAGTCCAACCTATCTGGCTGACTCCGAATTGATCCGGAGGCCGAATTGAATTTTAAAATGTGTCCCACTTGAACTCTTGCTTGAATTGATCCAAAAGTGACGTGGTGACCTTGAGCAAGAGTTGGGGAAGGTATTGACTTGGTCTTGATATATTGGTCGGCTTCTCTTTTGGTGGACCCCAACCACGAGCGCATAGCGTTGATGCAATCCTCCTTATACAGCTAGACAAAAATATATTTTCGTCTTTAGATAGCATCATATGCTCAATTAAAATAAATCGAAACCGAAGAAACGAATTCACCATTTGTTTATTCTTGGGAGCTTTGGTTGTATGAGTATGTGGCATGGTCACATCACGGAGCGCTCGCGCGTCTACTTCAACTAGGCGCCAGCTCCGCTGCCACCACTTCGGAGGGTAGGGGACGGAGCGCTCTCGCGTCTACTTCAACTAGGCGCCAGCTCCGCTGCCCCCACTTCGGAGGGTAGGGGACGGAGCGCTCGCGCGTCTACTTCAACTAGGCGCCAGCTCCGCTGCCCCCACTTCGGAGGGTAGGGGACGGAGCGCTCTCCCGTCTACTTCAACTAGTCCCCAGGTTCGCTGCCACCACTTCGGAGGGTAGGGGACGGAGCGCTCGCGTGTCTACTTCAACTAGGCGCCAGCTCCGCTGCCACCACTTCGGAGGGTAGGGGACGGAGCGCTCGCGCGTCTACTTCAACTAGGCGCCAGCTCCCCTGCCACCACTTCGGAGGGTAGGGGACGGAGCGCTCGCGCGTCTACTTCAACTAGGCGCCAGCTCCGCTGCCACCACTTCGGAGGGTAGGGGACGGAGCGCTCTCGCGTCTACTTCAACTAGGCGCCAGCTCCGCTACCACCACTACGGAGCGTAGGGGACGCAGCGCTCGCACGTCTACTTCGACTACGCCCCAGCTCCACCCCTACCCCAACTAACCCACAAGCCCCACAAAAAACAAGGCGCAAAGCGCACGCATCCAAAAAGCGACGGCGGTGACGAATGTCCCGGCTTGTCTACCATGCTGCCACAACGTTCTTACAAAACCCGACGGGTCGGCACTACTCATCTGGCTTCGCTGGGACGACCTTTCGCGCCGAAGTCTCGCCTGCCGAGGGTCAATTCGCCCAGAAGTTGAGTGAGTTTTTGGCCCGCCACCAGCGACGTAAGCGGCGCCGGGTTACGACGTTATAAACCAACAGCAGGTCCCCATCGGCCAGCTGCTCGGAGCAAAGTGGCAAGGTCGATCAAAGAAGCGAAGCAACTGTCACTTCATTCGCGGCATGGCGTACACAAGCTTACAACACACACCAGTGTACAAGAACCCGGGGTCACACCTGTTTTGAACCATCGGCCCCGTCATCGTTGCGCCGGGCAACCTCATCAAGCCACTTGCCAAGGTTCCCCTCGCCATACATGTTCTACTGCAGCTCCACCTTCGCCGCAGCCTCCCCGATGTACTCCCAGATCCGCTCGTGAAAAAACCGAACGGCGGGCCGAACGGCGCGCACGGCACCGGACATCACCCCAGCCCCACTGGGCATCTCCAGCTGCGGGTCACCCAATTCATCGACGTGACGGCAGCCCCGACGATGGAGAAGAGCACACGCTAGACAAGCAGTCACGTAGGAGCAGTGATTGCCAAAGGACGTCGCGGTCGCCTGAGCAAGATCGGCAGCTTCCGCAATCCGTTGAAGTGTCCGTGGAAGCTCTTCGGGTTCGAAGGAGCGGGGCGGTACCTTGGCAACGAGATTTTCAAGGGTACCTTCTAGGGCCAGCATAGCCTCCCACGCCGTTGCCGAGGCGACACCCAGCGCCTCATCCCGCTCCCTCAGGGACGCAGCAAGGCGGCCGTTCTCTTCCTCCAGTACGGCAACCTGGTGGAGCAACCCGTCACGTTCCACCACCGCTGCCTGCTGAGTCGATGCCACACGCTCCGTGGCATATGAGACGGCCACCGCGCGTTCCGCTTCCAGGAGCCGCATGCGGTTATCCTTAGCGGAGTGCGCCTCCTCCGACGCGCGAAGGGCCCCTTCGATAGCACGCCGCCAGTCCTCCAAGGCCTCCTGTTCCTGGACATGGGCCGCCTGCAGCGCCCGACTGAGGGCGAAAGTCTACACAATGAAACAATCAGTACACCTCCCAGTGGCTACGTGCCGCTCGGGGTCAGGCACTTACCCTCAGTTGAGAGACCTCCAGCACCCCCTCAAGCAGTTCAGGCCCGCAGATCTGCAATGCGTCACGATCTAAGCTTGTGACCGCATTATCCGTGGTCCCTCGCCACACCGCCAACACCTCTGCTCGAGGGATGAAGTCCGCCAGACGACGGGCGGCATCCGCGGCAATAGTCTCGGTGGCGCCAGATGCCCCTCCCAAGCAACCATCTTCGGCCGTCGAGGGCCGCCTGCGTTCGGGGAACCATGTTGCTGTAAGGGCACACGACGGTCAGCCCTACGAATACTTAGCAGGTCACAATCAAGAAAGGTCTACCTTTAGCCCCGCCCGAATCAACAAGGACCTCCGCATCCCCACCCACCTCGCCAACCGGGGGAACTTCGGTGTCGGAGCTTAGCTCCACCAAGCCCTCACCACCGGTAGCCGCAGACTCGATCGGGGCCGCGGGGGCACCGAAGCACTCGGTGTCTGAGTCGGAGTCCCATAGGGCTCCGACCTGACTCGCTACAACAAACCCCCCACACGAGCGAAGGGGCGACCGTATGCGGGGTCGCTTCGCCTTTGGAGAGTAAGAAGGTGGCCCCGCCTCGAAACCGCCGCAGAAGGAGGTCCCACGGCGAAGGTTTCTGAGAAGTCCTGTGAAGCCCTTCACCATGAGAGGCTCCTGTTGTAGGGGTGGCCCCCACCTAAACCCAGCTAGCCTGTTGAGAAGGTTGTAAACCATGTAAGTGATGTAGCTTGTCCCGGAAGGAAAGCTCGGTGTAAGGTTATGATGGTTTAGGCGCTCTTTATCAGGGAACACATATATGCCATGATTGGCCCAGAGGAAAGCCCCAAGAGGTCATTTGCTCACCTAACTCTCCACTACCATACCCCTCTCTCTCTGTTTGGTCTGTAGCCACAACAAGATGAATTTCAAAATTAACATATACTATTTAGAAAGATTTTATAAGTCTACTTGTTCGATCTTTGATGGACGATCATGTAAAAATAATCAGAGTAGCGCAGTTGAAGCATGGAAAGCACTCAAATTTTTCTTTTCTATATCGAAACAACTAAATCTGATTTTAGCTATTAATGATCTATCAATATCCTTAGAAAAGTCGAGGATGATTTTCTTTTATGGGAGGGAGAATGATGTGAAAAATAATATTGTAATGCATACATCTTTTGGTCGCTACTATATTCATCGGTTTGTGCAAAATAATGAGAATGCCACAACAATTGACTCTTACATATACCATACGTATGTGTTGTTCTTTTTGTTTACTACACCTTTAGAAGTTCATGATGAGATAAGCCGAAAAAATATTGATGACAGATATATATACCATGCATACACGTTGTATTCTTTGTTTAGTACAATTCCAAATTATCAAAAGCCGAGGATAGCTTTTCTTGAAGAAGGGGAGGATGATGCGGATACACACGTGTCTTGTACTTTTCAGTTAAATATATTATTCAACTGGAAAGAATTATTGAGCCGCATTAAATATGGCCAGGTGAACTCATTCTAAACTAAACATAATGTTGTTATTCATAAGGATGGAATATTACCTCATGTTATTATGTGGTGCATTCTCAGGTTTGTCAATGGCAAAGCAATGAAGATGCAAAAGGAAGAGGATAACAACATTAGGTGCCAAAGACATCAAGGAAGAAAACTTATGCAGTGTGAGAGCAAAAGGGAGGAGCCCAAGAACTTAAACTACAAGTTTTGGATAAGATTCTTAAGCCCAATAGAACCTCCCACAAGCCCAACTGGATTCAAACTCGGATTCAACTCAGAATTCAATTCGGATTCAGTTCGGGACAGCCTGACAGGCAGTTACTAAAAATGTCATAACTTTCACAAACGGAGTACAATTCGGGTTTTTTTGTACTCATTAGAAAGATAATTTCAAGGGCTATGCAATGGATCTAGTTCCAGTATTAGATTTACCACAGATCAAAAGTTATGACTGAAACAATATGATGGCTGTAAAATCTAGTTTCCTTTTTGTTAGAGTTCGTATCTAAAACCATATAGGATTGAGTTGTACAAGGTTTGGGGACCCTATGGATGTCCCAACAGGATATATAAGCCATGTATTGGCAGCCTTAGGGCTCAGGCCACCTTTGAGAATAATCAATCTACTAAAGTTTATTCAAGTTTATCATTGCTGCTGAAATTCCATAGGGAATTAGGAGTGTTCTTCAATTAAGATCGTTCAGCCTTTCCGCTGGAAATTGGGTGTACAATAGATCTTCGCTTGGTGGTCGGCGAAATCGACGCGAGTGTGTTTTGGCGAATTAAAGAGTGTTCGTCACTTGCACTGGCATTGGAGGATCATTGCGATTTATCAAGACTCCCGCGAGTATCCATCCTACGTCGAGAAGATCGGACGACCCCGTATCACTATATCCCTCATTGTTGACTATTTTTAAATTAGTACTGTTAAGATGTGGTTCGCTTTAATTGGTTAATGTTATTAGCGGTTGATCTTTAATTAGTAGCGTTCATTTTTCTTTGTTTTAGTATATTTCTGCTTAGCTTATCATGTTTTAGAATTTGTGGCTAGTTTATTTTATCTTGTAAATTGGCTAGTTTGTGGAGTGGATAAGTGGCATCCCAGGGTATTGTGGATCATGGAGTGTTACAAAACTATTCGAGGGGTAGAATTTTCAAAAAACTTGGATCGGTTATGGTTGGAAAGTGAATGGTTATTTAACTGTTGGGTTATCTTGTGGATGGGAGGTTCACAAGTGGCTTATTCAATTCCCTTGTTTATTTATTTATTATTGTTTTTATTTGAAGTTTGCTTTCAAGCTATTTATCATATTCACTTTAAAATATCATTTTATGCAAATTAACTTTTCAGCTATCCATTGGTAAGCCTTGAATATTATACTGCATTCATTTGTTACAAATGACTTGCTGAGTACTAATGTACTCACGGCTTTATGCCCATTGTTGCTCAATTGAGGAGGAGTTTTATCAGCAGGAGGTACCAAGAGAGAATACTTCAGCGACTTAACAGATTAGGACTTCACTCCCCAGTCGATTGCCTGTGGACATATCGAATGGCTACTATGCTTATTTTTGGTTTTCCGCTGCTAGATTTTAAGCCCTTCCAGCTAGTGAGATTGTAAGTTTGGCCATAAGGTCGTATTTTAGATAATTATCAACATTTGAGTTTCCCTTTATTTTAGCGTGTGTTTGGTTGATATTGCATCTATGTTTGATTGTGTGTACTAGCATGATCCTAGACTAGTGTGGTATACACAGAGAGTCTGAATTTGCATATTTGGATCTCAACAGAGATGGTATCAGAGCCATATCGACTGTAGTACAAAGCCCTAGTTAGAATGGTTGTTTAGCCAAAAATTATTTTCCAAATCAAACCAACCAAATTGGATACTTAGTAATATCTCTATTCTCTTACCTCTTTGTTAAGGATTCTCGCTCTTCGCCCCACTCTTACAAATTTGTTTTCACAAATCCTTACATTGATCTTTACCTTATAAATGCATTAGATGTCTCAAGCTTCTTTCAGCTAGACGGGTGGATGGAGAGGACTTCTACGCGTTTTGTTGCGAAGCCTTGGATTAAAGAGATCACCCGTCTACCTCACCAAGGACGAGAAAGAGAAAGGCCAATGCATCGGAAGCATCACAAGTTGTACTTCACTACCAGAGTTGGCAAGCAAGTTCTACAACATAGCTTCTAGGGTATTGGTGCTTGCGGAGAATGGTAAGCACAAGGAGCTGCGCATAAGGCCATCTGACGACTATGTAAGCTATACAAGATCAACATGTCCAGACTCATCCGAAGGTTCAAGAAGCAGTATGGAGCCACCCCCAGCCTACCGGAGCGAGTCAGGGTGGAGCCTCGACCGCAGTCGCCAGTACCCCTACCCTCACCTACACCGCCGAGCCCGGAGGAGAGATGACGCATCACTGGCGACCGACAGGAGTACCTTCGGCACTTCATCCCAGCCCCAGTCAAAGAGCAGTCACCGCATGTCCGCAACTCGTGGGTGGTGTACAGCGATTCGGAAGATGAGAGTAGCGAGCCCTACCTGTCAGGACCTAAGTGGGAGCCCTTAGACTAGAGAGTGGGAGTAGAATGTTGGATCTTATTTGTAGTTGTGTGTGATGTGAGCTGCAAATCTTGCCCTTAAAAGTATTATATTGCAATCATATCAAAATTTTATTGGAGTTATTTCCCCAGTTTTTGTTGTTAGCCTTTTTCGGCTAATTGTCTGTTTAGTTTAGGTTGCCATTAGAGAACCCCCTTAGACGAATTTACCCACCTTACCTATGCTTTTCCCCCTCACCTTTTTGCCCTTGTGAAGTCAGCAGTGTTTCCTTTTTAGAGTAGCAACAAGATGGTTGGTACCAGGAACTCCACAGGTCGTGATCAAGCAAACCAGGATCTAGGGAGTAGTGCCACTTAGCCACCCCAGGCAGCGCCAATGAGCTTGGACCCAGCCCTTAGTTAGTTTTTGGTGGTTCAGACACATGATGCAGACCATAATGCAGAATATGAACACTTTGATGCAACGTCAGCACCAGAGGCAGTAGCACCTCAGGCCGCTCGTCAGCAGTCCAGCTATGCAGAGTTTATGAGGACAAAGGCCGCCCACCTACTCTAGATCTTCATAGCCTTTGGAGGCAGACGATTGGATTCGTTTGGTTGAGAAGAAACTGAACCTAGCCCAATGCACTGATAGAGAGAAGGTGTTGTATGCCACCCACCACCTTGAGGGAGCCGCCGTAGAGTGGTGGGAAAACTACTATGCCGCTCATGAGGACTAGAGCAGGATCACGTGGGCAGAGTTCACTGCCGCTTTTTGTCACGCCCATATCTTGGATGGGGTGATCGAGATGAAGAAGGAAGAGTTCCGTGAGTTGCAGCAGAAAAATATGTCAATGAGTGAATATCTTAACAAATTCACTCAGTTAGCTCGTTACGCACCAGAGGATGTAACCACGGATAGTGCTCATCAGAGAAGGTTCAAGAAAGGATTGAACTCAGGATTGAAAGTGCAGGTGGTGGGCAATGACTATACCAGTTTTCAGCAGATGGTGGATAATGCCATGCTTATTGAGGAGAGTCACTGCGAGCTAAAGGAGTCTCGCAAGAGGAGGATGATGCAGTAGGGATCTCAGATGCATCAGGCTCAAAAGGCCTGCTTTAGCATGTATCAGCCTGCATGAGTATCTCAACAGCCAGTCGTCAAGACATCGGCCCTAGCGCCGTGTCAGCTTCAGTAGGGACAACGTCCCAGTGGGTCAGGTAGCCAGCAGCAGAGGAGCACCAACCCAGAGACGTCCGTCACTTGCTTCAAGTCTCATGACCAGAGACACCATGCTAGCAAGTGCCACCAGAGGCAAGCCCCTACATCAGTTCGCTTCAATCTGGGAGCACACCAGATCGGACCTCTACCTTAGGAGCAAGACGAGGAGCACCCCAGGCATTAGGCCAGGCCAGCAGAGCGCCACCAGTGGTGAGAGGCCAGGTGAACCATGTCACCACGGAGGAGGCCTAGGCAGCGCTAGAAGTTGTGATCGGTAAGTTCCTAGTTCATTCAACCCCTACCACAATTTTGTTTGATTCTGGAGCTTCACATTCATTTGTTTCTCGGAGTTTTTTTCTTTAAAGCAACGGTTGAAAATTGTTGCTCTTGGATCTGTTCTTTTGATTCAATCCCGGGTTTTGAGTTGAGTACAAACCAAGGCTGTCCAAGAGTTAAGATAACTATTCAAGGAGTGAAGTTCAGTGCGGATCTAATCATTTTGGATATCCAGTCGTTGGATGTGATCTTGGGTATGGATTGGCTTAAAAAGCATCAGTAAGTGTTAGACTGTGGGAGCAGAGCAGTGACCTTGACCGGTTCAGACAGGAGTAAAGTACAGTTTGAAGCCAGTATGAGTCAGCCAGAGAAAGTCATGGTTTGCTAGAATAAAGTGATCAAGTTGGAGGATGTGCCAGTTGTAAGGGAGTACCCCGACGTGTTTTCGGATCATCTTCCAGGCATGCCACTAGAGCGAGAGGTTGAGTTTCTGATCGAGCTAGTACCAGGTACCTCTCTGATATCCAAGAGACCCTACCGGATGCCTATCAATGACTTAGCAGAGCTGAAGAAGCAAATTCAGGAGCTTTTGGACAAGGGTTATATCAGACTGAGTTTATGTTAGTGATATGCCCTAGAGGCAACATGGAGATGTTATATATATCACATACTATATTTATGATACATTACTTTGTTCCTTGGAATAGACATCATCATTATTGATCAATGAGTATGTGACTTATTCATGAGACTCTTAAATACTAAAATGTTGCTATTTCTAAATGATCCCTGATCGTATATCATATGAGGAACAAATATGATTCAAAGACAAAGATCAGCATATGTATTGATTGATGATCATGTCTCATGGATCATGGTATGGTGATACCAAATCAATAATATGGACATGTGTTAGTGAACATATGTTGGATAGACTGCCATGAGACACTTGGAGATTCCATGTGTCATCGGTTGGTCTCGAGTAGTGTTTATGTAGAATCCTTAGACTTGAGATCATCATGGTTCCCAACATGAGTAGTAGCTTATTTTGGGACTACTAAACACTACTCCAGAATCGGGTAGTCATAAAAGTAGTCTTCGGATTTGCCATGAAACATGTAATGGGATGTGAATGATCAAGATAGAATTTGCCCCTCCTTATGGGAGAGATATCTCTGGGCCTCGATGTAATGGATTATGAAAGTGCATGGCCATGCCAAGGTGATTGAGGAGTCAATCACAAGTTTATAATCCATCACGGAATCGAGAGAGTGATTGAGCTATTAAGAGGATGACACGAGTCTCGCCTTGAGCTCAATCTATATCGTGAGGCAAAGGGATTCGTACATGAGAGAACATTACAGTTCAATCGATATGATCTTTACATATACTTTGGGGTTAATATGTCTTACTAGAGGCCGCTATTAACAAGGTGACCGGAAAGGCGTTTCCGGGTCACGACCAAGTATACGTGAACCTACAGGGTCGCACGCTTAACGGGTTGGAACACTGATTCGAATATGATTCGGATATGGGCTCAATTCGGATAAAGATCCGAATAGACTCCTAATGGGCCTTAGTCCGCAAGGCCCACGTGAGGAGGTCTATATATATGGAGGCGAGGGGCTGAGGGGATTTGTCCCTGTAAACATCTAGCAAAACCCTAGCCGCCACCTCCCGAGCCAAACCCTAGCTGCTCACGAGTGCTAGTACACTCGCGATCGACGTTCCAGCCCCGGACGTGTGGATACCGGTGGAGGCGCTGCTCGTTGCAGTGCTGATCGGTGTGCGTGGAGGAGACGATCTGTTCGGGACGATCGGCTACTTCCACTACTACCTCGACGCGCGTGATTGGATCGGTTTCCAATTCTTCTTCCGCTACGCTGCGCGTCTAAGTGGTAACGATCATGATCCTTTCTTAGCATGATGTTCTTGGGTGCGCGGTAGAAAAGTTTTGTTTTCTGCTTCCGTAGCCTACGCGTATTCCTTTAGTTTATCCCTATTGTGGTTACAGACCAAACAGAGAGAATGGGTAGTGGGGAGTTAGGTGAGATGTGTCCCCTCCCTGTGGCTGGTATCGCATATATATCTCCCTACGAGGAGCATCTTTACAAGGATACCCTTCGAGGGTATTTACGTCATTATACATGCCTTACTCGATACTTACGCCTTTCTAACAGGCCGGTTGGGTTTAGGTGGGGGCCACCCCTACAACAGGAGCCTCTCATGGTGAAGGGCCTCACAGGCCAAAGTCATGTTGCCGAGTCCTTTGGTCTCCTTCGTCCCTGCGGCCTGTGACCTACTATAGATAAAGATGCGGGTGCGTAGTACAGTGCTTCGGTGAGGCGTCGAAGTCGTCCGTGGTCTTGGAGACCTCCCTCGCGGTGCCACAGTTATCGGCGGAGTTACGTTGCGGAGCCGAAGGTGTTGAACATGCGAGGTGTGGCGCCGAGACTCCGCCTGGCGCGGGGCGAACCAGGCCTTCATGTGCAATGATGGGCTGATGAGGTGAGTCTGCGTGTGGTCCGGGGTGGCCACGCCCCGATAGCGAAGCGGTCCACACGGAGATGATGTCTTAATAGTTGGCGTGAGCGCGCGGAGTGATGAAAAGACAGGGGTGGTCTGCTGCGGCCGTACGCACGGTCCTGAGGGGGAGTTACACGTGGAGTTGCGTGGTTGGTGCATCGTGGGATGTCAGTGGTCGCACGACCGCGAGCCCACGTCCATTCCCGAGAGAGGCGGGACATGTGGCGGGTCGGCCTATCGACGGTTGCCCTCCCCGATCGTGGGGAGGTGGATCGACGGGCTCCCGCCGGTTGCGCTCCCGATCGTGGGGATGTGGAGGGTCTTCATAAAGTGTTATTTCTGGCACATGACGCATCTCTCACCCGTGCACCGTTGTCAGGTTGTTCTTTCCTACTATGCGAAATCTGCACGACTTCCTGCTCCTTTAGCCCTCCGCTTGGGAAGTAGGATGGCATGCCGTGAAGATTCTGGCCGCCGGCTGAGCGGCAGCGCCTCATCGAGCCAGTGCGGTCTGACGCCACCACCAGAGGAATTCCCCCTCATGGCTCGCAAGCCTTCGCGGGCCAACAAGCGGTACGACACCCTACAGAGCTCCGGGGGAACTACTCCCGGTTCTTAGGGCGGAGTCGTGCTACGGAGGAGACGATCGAGGCCTTCTTGCGGGAGAAGAAGATAGAGGAGCACGTAGGAGCTCGCCTGCCCGCCCGCGACGAAGTGGAGCCTCACCCCGAGGAGTCAGAGGCGATTGTCTTCACCGCATTTTTTGAGGCTGGGTTCCGGATGCCCTCGACGCTGTTCATCGGCCAGGTCTTGCGAGCTTACGGATTGGAGTTGGCGCAGCTAACCCCAAACGCGATAGTTCACTTGGGCGTGTTTGCCTGGGCGTTCCGTGTGGAAGGTATTCATCCTCACGCGAGCTTGTTCTCTCTTCTGCATGTTGCGCGCTGTCAGCCGAAGAAGGTCGAGGGAGGGGCACTGTCCAATTTTGGTAGTGGGAGTCCGGCTAGATGTGACGCCAAACAGCAACCTTCGGTGTTGGGGTGAGCTAAGAGCTTTAAACAGGTGTCGGGGGTGGAACCGGAGAGCAACGATCGACGGCAGGCGTGGAGACTCGCCGGCGTCGCCCTCCGGTTCAACATGCGAGATCTCGCCGAGGAGTTTACAATGTACGGGGTGTCTCCTCTCTCCGCCCGGTGGAGGTATGAACGAGATCACTGCCGATGGGATGGCATCCACCCCACAGTGTCTTCTCTCCAGCCACCCTCCGGTTGTGGTAAGTACTTTGACCATGTGCTGCATATAATATGTAGCTGTTTTGTGAATGGGGCCGCACTTTGCATGCAGTGCTCTCATTGGAAGACGTGGAGCACGCGGTAGAGGCCTTCCTGGGGCCGTACACGGCAAAGGAGCACACGCTGCGTGAAACTGCGACCGAGTCTGCGAAGCTAGGGCACATAAATCGGGTGTGCGAGGTCCTAGGCCTCCCCGTACCGGAACGCGTGGTGCCGGTGTGGAGTCTGACTCGTCGCTGCGATGGCGCCAGCGAGGTGGGGGGCGTCTCCCGGGCGGCGCCATTGGTTCGGAGGACGTGTCAGGTGGTGGGTCCGAGCATGCCAGCTTGGGGGGCATACTGCCCTCAACGAGGACTTTGGCAGTGGTGGAGCGGGCCTCGGTAGCGACATCGTCGAGGACGTGGCCATGTCGCCTATACCAACCGACAAGGACATGCCTCCTGCGCACTCGTCACCCGTGGTGGCCACCACAAACCTTCCGCCTGCTCTAGCCCCTGCAGCGACTGGAGTGGCGAAGGGCTCGTCGTCGTCACCTACGGCGGTCAACACAGATCTGCCGCCTGCTCCAACCCTTACAGCTACTGGAGCAGCCGAGGACGCGTCACCAGAATCCCCGAGGGCGAAGCGTCGCCGAGTATGATTGCCCTCGCCCGCGGGGTGATTCCATGTGGTGGGCGCGGTCGTCAGGGGCCTAGGGTCCGACCGGGAAGCTACTCCGACCGAGGTGGGAGTCATCGCTTCCCGGGCTGGTGAGGCGTCAGCGACCCAGGGAGAGGCTGAGCAGACACCTCCCCGTGCGCTGGCGGAAGGTGCCGGAGGTAGGCGTAATTCCTTTTCTCCCCGCGACTTCGCGAAGCTCTCTCCGATATGCTCGCTCATGCCGTCGTCGACATCAGGAGAGACGAGGTCTCCCGGGCGCGACCAAGGGTCGAGCAGCGGAGGTGTTCGCGAAGCCGCCAGCGTCGTTGCGCAAGACGCGATGTGGGCGCCTGGTGCTGTCGCAGGGCCCTCGAGGCTCACCGTGTCTGACTTCATCCCGCATCCTGAGACGCTTCGCGCCCTTAACGGGGCCATGGAGTGCGGCGACAGCAGGCTGGATCGGCGGGTGCTATCGTCGTGCGGGGGGATCTTCTGGCCCTCGCGCTGGGTGCCTCAGAGATGAGGGTAAGTACCTGAGCCCGCGATTGACACCGTTTGCTGAGCTCATACTAAATAGTCTTGTCCTTCTGCTGTTAGACGATTGCCATCGACCGAGCCCTGAAGGAGGCTCGCACCCGCGAGCGGAGGGTGTTGGAAGACCAGCTTTGTGCTACCGACGAGGCTCACGCTGCCAAGGATGAGTGCATCTGTATGTTGGAGGCGAAAATCCACGCGTTGGCGGAGGCGCAACGCGCCGCCGAAGAGGCCCAGCGTGCGGCAACAAAGGAGCGCACTGGCTTGCTCGAGCAAATTAGTGCGTTGGAGGAAAAGAAGTCCCAGCTTACCACGGCCTTGGAAGAGAGGAACCGAACTCTGGGCGATGCGTCAGCGGTGGCATGGAGGGCCATGGAGTCACTGGAGGGGGCCCTCCAGGACCTTTCGGTCGTCGTGCCGGACCTGACGCACATCCCCACAGATGTGGCGCAATCTTTGGCATGGATCGAGGAAGGCTCGAGCCTGGCACTCCGCGGTGCCAAAGCCTTCGGGGATCATTGCGGCTTCGCCAGTGCCTGCCTCGCCTTTGCCGTGCTCCATGCCCGGGGGTGTGAGCATGTGGATGTTAGTGATATGCCCTAGAGGCAACATGGAGATGTTGTATATATCACATACTATGTTTATGATACATTACTTTGTTCCTTGGAATAGACATCATCATTATTGATCAATGAGTATGTGACTTATTCATGAGACTCTTAAATACTAAGATGTTGCTATTTCTAAATGATCCCTGATCGTATATCATATGAGGAACAAATATGATTCAAAGACAAAGATCAGCATATGTATTGATTGATGATCATGTCTCATGGATCATGGTATGGTGATACCAAATCAATAATATGGACATGTGTTAGTGAACATATGTTGGATAGACTGCCATGAGACACTGCAGAGATTCCATGTGTCATCGTTGGTCTCAAGTAGTGTTTATGTAGAGTCCTTAGACTTGAGATCATCATGGTTCCCAACATGAGTAGTAGCTTATTTTGGGACTACTAAACACTACTCCGTGAATCGGGTAGTCATAAAAGTAGTCTTCGGGTTTGCCATGAAACATGTAGTGGGATGTGAATGATCAAGATAGAATTTGCCCCTCCTTATGGGAGAGATATCTACGGCCCTCGATGTAATGGATTATGAAAGTGCATGGCCATGCCAAGGTGATTGAGGAGTCAATCACGAGTTTATAATCCATCACGGAATCGAGAGAGTGATTGAGCTATTAAGAGGATGACACAGTCTCGCCTTGAGCTCAATCTATATCGTGAGGCAAAGGGATTCGTACATGAGAGAACATTACGAGTTCATTGATATGATCTTTACATATACTTTGGGGTTAATATGTCTTACTAGAGGCCGCTATTAACATGGTAAGCGGAAAGGCGTTTCGAGTCACGACCAAGTATACGTGAACCTCTGTGGTCGCACGCTTAACGGGTTGGAACACTAATTCGAATATGATTCGGATATGGGCTCAATTCGGATAGAGATCCGAATAGACTCCTATTGGGCCTCGGTCCACGAGGCCCACGTGAGGAGGTCTATATATATGGAGGCGGGGCGGAGGGATTCGTCCCCGGTTAACATCTAGCAAAACCCTAGCCGCCACCTCCCAAGCCAAACCCTAGTCGCTCACGAGTGCTAGTACACTCGCGATCGGCGCCCAGCCCGGACGTGTGGATACCGGTGGAGGCGCTGCTCGTTGCGATCTTGATCGGCGTGCGTGGAGAGACGATCTGTTCGGGACGATCGGCTACTTCCACTACTACCTCGACGCGAGATTGGATCGGTTTCAATTCTTCTTCACTGCGCTGCGGCGTCTAAGTGGTAACGATCCATGATCCTTCCTTAGCATGATGTTCTTGGGTGCGCGGTAGAAAAGTTTTGTTTTCGCTTCCGTAGCCTCACGGCGTATTCCAATAGTGGTATCGAGCCATCTTGCTTAGTTTGCAATCTGGATCAGCGCATATATGTTGATATGCGATAGTAGTAGATGGATCTATTACGATCTAAATAAGGTAGCACGGGTTGATGAGATCAATCGGTCATAAGGGGTTGAAATTGGTATGAGTTGATAGCATCACAAGGCCAAAAGATTAGTTCGTGCTCCTTCTTTGATGTACGCGCGACTTGCCCCTACCGTTTGGAATCACCATCGGGGCTAATCACGCGCACAATCGATAGATCGAGCCAACAGATCGAGGTCTTGTGTTGTGGTCTCCTCAAGTATACCGATCGCGATGATCAATATGATTGATCTAATGAAAATTGAGACATTTTGAATGGCTCGATTTGGGTTGATTTGATCGGCTCGATAAGATTTTCATAGCGATTTCATAGATGCGATCTATGTAAGTTGAGAGGTTTTGGCGCGCCTGAACCCATGGCGCTCCCCTCGACCCCCGTCGTGACCGCCAGCGGGACCGCCGTGTATCCCCCTTGTATAGCGTCGTGGGTTTACATCGTTAGGTAGAATGCGATTCTACGCCTAACTTGTTTTTGCAGAGAATGATGTGAATAGTATGGCCCTATAGCTTATTTGAATGTATGAGATGTATGTGATGCATGTAACATTCGCTCATGGCTGCGTGTCATGATTATTTCAGCTATTGTTAGCTGTATATATTGTATTTAACGACCTGCGTGTCGACCTTAATGCTTGAATCTATCTTTGTAATCTTCGATTTCTAGCTATTATAGGTAGTAGCCTAGTTTTGAGGTTACAAGCTTTTAAGCATGGTGGCCTAAAGGAGTGATGTGGAGGATGGAGATCGTCTACACCTACTTGGAGATGGATATCACCATTTTTGGGCCATACTACTTCACGATTAAATGTGTTTATCTATGATGTTATCTATCTTATTCTTATGCAATGATATATGTGATATGTTGCTTTGGTAGGATAGAATCCTCTTAAAATTAGGTGTTAATGCCCTTCCATATGTTGCACTAAAAGATAATGATCACCGCATGGTAGGTCTACCAAAGTAGAGTGCCATCGGTTATCATCATCATTTGGGGTAGATGTCGGACATCTACATGCGGAAGCATTTGGTTTACTTAACAAGGTTATCAAAATAGTTTTGGACCTTGGGGCATAGATTGGGGCGAGGCATACTAATGTCACCCAAAGTAGAGTCACATAGGGATGTGATTAGCAAAGTGTTGCTTACCCATGTCACTAGTTTTCTAGCCGTGATGCCAAAGCTCACTAGGAATTAGTGAAATGAGGATCTTTACCCACTATGTAACTTAGAGGAGTTTTGTTGCAAAACTCATAGTGGGAGTCTTTTGCTAAATAGTTTAATAAAAGATGAACATAAACATAGTGCTAAACTTTGCATATTCTTGTGTTGTAGATCATGTCACTAACGCCGCATCCAAGATTTTTAATTTGCGATCTGTTCTTGAGAAAGAAAACTCAATGGAACAAACTTTTGGATTGGTATCGCAACTTGAGAATTGTTCTCAAGCAAGAGCGCAAGGAGTATGTCCTTGAGTCTCCTTACCCCAAGACTTGCTCGATAATGCTCTCGTGGCTGCACGGAGAGCTTATGAGAAGCAAACGAATGATTGCCTTGATGTGAGCTGTCTCATGCTTGCCACAATGTCCTCTGAGCTTGAAGCAATATGAGAACACAGATGCCTACAATATCATTGTGGGGTTACGTGGTATGTTTGAGAACCAAGCAAGGGTGAGAGGTTCAATACTTCAAAGTCCTTATTTGCGTGCGAGCTTGCGAGAAGGAATCCGTCGACCCTCATGTGATTAAGATGATTGGCTACATTGAGAGTCCGGAAAAGCTTGGTTTCCCTTAGCCAAGAGTTGGCTACTGATGTGATTCTCCAGTCGCTTCCCCCGAGCTTTGAGCCATTCATAATGAACTTTCACATGAACAACCTGGACAAGACCCTGGCTGAGTTGCATGGGATGCTAAAATCTGCCGAGGAAAGCATTAAGAAAAGCAGCAATCATGTGATGATGATGCAGAAAGGCAAGGGCAAGCCCTATGTCAAGAGAATCGCGGTCAAAAGAAAGAAAGCTCCTGATGCGATCGCGAGCAGTTCTAAGGCCAAGAAAGACAAGAAGGGCGATGCTCATCCTGATGCAGATTGTTACTACTGTAAGCAATCAGGACATTGGAAAAGGAACTGCCCAAAGTACTTGGAGGATCTTGAGAAGAAGAAGGGAAGTACGACTTCCACTCCAGGTATAAATGTTATAGAGATCAATCTTGCTACTTCATCAACTGATTCTTGGGTATTTGATACCGGATCGGTTGCTCACATTTGCAAATCGTTGCAGGGGCTAATAAGAAGTAGAAGTTTGAGGAGGAGCGAAGTGGATCTTCGCGTTGGCAATGGAGCAAAAGTTGCTGCGGTAGCTGTTGGCACCATGCCATTGTCTTTACCTTCAGGATTAGTTTTGGAATTGAATAATTGTTATTGTGTTCCATCTCTTTCAAAGAACATTATTTCTGCTTCATGTTTGCAAGCAGAAGGTTATGACTTTAAATCTATGGACAATGGTTGTTCTCTTTATTTCAAAGATATGTTCTATTGTCATACTCCATTGGTGAATGGGTTATACGTTCTTACTCTTGAAGGGTCACCGGTCTATAACATTAATGCAAAGAGGCAACGTCCAATGATTTGAATCCCACGCTTATTTGGCATCGCTTAGGTCACATAAATGAGAAACGCATGCAGAAGCTCCATAGAGATGGTATTCTGCACTCATTTGATTTTGAATCATTAGAGACATGCGAATCTTGTTTACTTGGCAAGATGACAAAGGCACCTTTCACCGGTCAAGGTGAACGGGCAAATGACTTATTGGCACTTGTACATACTGATGTATGTGGACCAATGAGCTTAACAGACAGAGGTGGTTTTGAGTACTTCATAACTTTTACTGATGACTTTAGTAGATATGGGTATATCTACCTGATGAAGCATAAGTCCGAATCCTTTGAAAAGTTCAAAGAATTCCAAAATGAAGTGCAAAATCATTTAGGCAAGACAATCAAGTTTCTACGATCCGATCGTGGAGGCGAGTATTTGAGCCATGAGTTTGGCAATCATCTAAAGGATTGTGGAATTGTTCCACAATTGACTCCGCCAGAACACCTCAATGGAATGGGGTATCGAGCGGAGAAATCGCACCTTATTAGATATGGTGCGCTCCATGATGAGCCAAAGTGATCTTCCGTTGTCTTTTTGGGGTACGCTCTTGAAACGACGCGCTCACACTAAACAGGTTCCATCAAAATCGTAGAAAAGACACCATATGAGATGTGGACAGACAACGCCCTAGCTTGTCTTTTCTTAAGATTTGGGGATGTGAGGCTTATGTAAAACGTTTACAATCTGATAAGCTCACTCCTAAATCGATAAATGCTTCTTTATCGGGTATCCTAAGGAAACAAAAGGATATTACTTTTATAATCGAGGAGAAGGCAAAGTGTTTGTCGCTTGGCATGGTGTCTTCTTAGAGAAAGAGTTTCTCTCAAGAAGGGATAGTGGGAGCACACAGTGCAACTTGAAGAAATTCAAGAAACACACGATAACGTTTCAGCTCCTACTGAACCACAACGGGATGAACAAAGCGTTGAAGAACTGTTGTGGACACACCGGCACCACGTAGGTCGAAAGGTCACGTCGTGCACCGAGAGGTACATGTTCTTGACTACTCAACAACGGGACATATTGTTGTTAGACAACGATGAGCCTAAGACCTATGAAGAAGCAATGGTGGGACGGACTACGAGAAATGGCTTGAAGCCATGAGATCCAAATTGAATCCATGCACGATAATCAAGTTTGGAACTTGGTTGATCCACTGATGGTGTTAAAACCATTGAATGCAAATGGGTTTTCAAGAAAAGATAGACATAGATGGAAATGTTCACATCTATAAAGCGCGACAGTGGCCAAAGGTTTCAAACAAATTCAAGGTATTGATTATGATGAAACTTTTCGCCGTCGCAATGCTAAAGTCTATTCGGATCATTCTAGCGATTGCTGCATATTTCGACTATGAAATATGGCAAATGGATGTCAAAACAGCTTTCCTTAATGGAAATCTGAGTGAGGATGTGTACATGACACAGCCCACGAGTTTTGTCGATCCGCAATCGATTGGAAAGATATGCAAGCTCCAAAGATCCATTTATGGATTAAAGCGAGCATCTCGGAGTTGGAACATTCGTTTTGATGAAGTAATCAAAGGGTTTGGTTTCATCAAGAACGAAGAAGAGCCTTGTGTTTACAAAAGGCTAGTGGGAGCGCACTCGTATTTACGGTCTTATATGTGGATGACATATTACCGATCGGAAATGACATTCCTTTGCTCGAATCTGTTAAGTCTTCATTAAAAATAGTTTCTCTATGAAAGACTTAGGAGAGGCAGCATATATTCTGGGCATCAAGATCTATAGAGATAGATCAAAAGGCTAATTGGATTAAGCCAAGATACGTACATTGACAAGGTGTTGAAAAGGTTCAATATGCATGATTCCAAGAAAGGTTTTCTACCTATGTCACATGGTATAAATCTTAGCAAGAATCGGTGTCCTAGTACACACGATGAGCGGGATAAAATGAATGCGATTCCATATGCTTGGCTATTGGGTCCATTATATATGCCATGCTTTGTACACGCCCGGATGTTTCGTATGCTTTAAGTGCTACGAGTAGATACCGATTAGATCGGTGAAAGTCACTGGATTGCGTAAAGAACATCTTGAAGTACTTGAGAAGAACTAAAGATGTGTTCCTTGTCTATGGAGGTGAGGAAGAGCTCGTTGTAAATGGTTACACCGATGCTAGCTTCCAAACCGACAAAGATGATTTTAGATCGCAACTGGATTTGTGTTCTCACTGAATGGCGGTGCGGTAAGTGGAAGAGTTCCAAGCGCAGACGGTTGCTGATTCTACAATGAAGCCGAGTACATAGCAGCCAGAAGGCGCCAAAGAGGTCGTTTGGATCAAGAAATTTATTTCGAGCTTGGTGTGATGGCTAGTGCCTCCGGCCCAATGGACCTCATTTGTGACAATAGTGGGGCCATTGCGCAAGCCAAAGAGCCTAGATCGCACTGAAGTCCAAGCACATTTTACGGCGATTTCATCTCATCCGCGAGATAGTGGAGAGAGCGATGTGAAGATATGCAAAGTACAAACGGATTTGAACATTGCAGATCCGTTGACAAAGCCGCTTCCCACCAAAGCATGAGGCTCACACTAGGGCAATGGGTATTAGATACCTACATGGTTGACTCTAGTGCAAGTGGGAGATCATAGTGATATGCCCTAGAGGCAACATGGAGATGTTGTATATATCACATACTATGTTTATGATACATTACTTTGTTCCTTGGAATAGACATCATCATTATTGATCAATGAGTATGTGACTTATTCATGAGACTCTTAAATACTAAGATGTTGCTATTTCTAAATGATCCCCGATCGTATATCATATGAGGAACAAATATGATTCAAAGACAAAGATCAGCATATGTATTGATTGATGATCATGTCTCATGGATCATGGTATGGTGATACCAAATCAATAATATGGACATGTGTTAGTGAACATATGTTGGATAGACTGCCATGAGACAACGCAGAGATTCCATGTGTCATCGCTGGTCTCAAGTAGTGTTTATGTAGAGTCCTTAGACTTGAGATCATCATGGTTCCCAACATGAGTAGTAGCTTATTTTGGGACTACTAAACACTACTCCGTGAATGGGTAGTCATAAAAGTAGTCTTGGGTTTGCCATGAAACATGTAGTGGGATGTGAATGATCAAGATAGAATTTGCCCCTCCTTATGGGAGAGATATCTCTGGGCCTCGATGTAATGGATTATGAAAGTGCATGGCCATGCCAAGGTGATTGAGGAGTCAATCACGAGTTTATAATCCATCACGGAATCGAGAGAGTGATTGAGCTATTAAGAGGATGACACAGTCTCGCCTTGAGCTCAATCTATATCGTGAGGCAAAGGGATTCGTACATGAGAGAACATTACGAGTTCAGCCGATATGATCTTTACATATACTTTGGGGTTAATATGTCTTACTAGAGGCCGCTATTAACATGGTAAGCTGAAAGGCGTTTCGGTCACGACCAAGTATACGTGAACCTGCTGTGGTCGCACGCTTAACGGGTTGGAACACTAATTCGAATATGATTCGGATATGGGCTCAATTCGGATAGAGATCCGAATAGACTCCTATTGGGCCTCGGTCCACGAGGCCCACGAGGAGGTCTATATATATGGAGGCGAGGGGCGGAGGGATTCGTCCCGATTAACATCTAGCAAAACCCTAGCCGCCACCTCGAGCCAAACCCTAGCTGCTCACGAGTGCTAGTACACTCGCGATCGGCATTCCGGCCGGGCGTGTGGATACGGTGGAGGCGCTGCTCGTTGCGATCTTGATCGGCGTGCGTGGAGAGACGATCTGTTCGGGACGATCGGCTACTTCCACTACTACCTCGACGCGAGATTGGATCGGTTTCCAATTCTTCTTCCGCTGCGCTGCGCGTCTAAGTGGTAACGATCCATGATCCTTCCTTAGCATGATGTTCTTGGGTGCGCGGTAGAAAAGTTTTATTTTCTGCTTCCGTAGCCTACGCGTATTCCAATAGTGGACGAGTTGGTCGATCCCCATCTGGGTGTGCCGACCAAAGCCGGGGTATTGTTCGATGCCACCCGTACCACGCTACCCGCTGTCCAGAGCTTCTATGACTGGATCTGGGGCTACCTCGGGGAGGACACGGCCAAAGTCCTGTTGCGGTGAACGCTACACCATGAAGGAAATTTCCTGCATTGGCTGGAGGTGTGCTGTCAGGACCCAGCGGTTGTGTGATGTAATTTTTGTTTTTATTTTTGTTTTTTGTGAAAGAAACAACTGTTGCTCCGAGTACTCTGTCGCCGCGTACTACTTGCATAGTTGGTTGCTGACAGGATGGAGGCTAGCGTCTTCCAGCCATCTCTGCTTCTCTTAACGGTCCAAGCGCTTTGGAAGCGAAGTAGACGCACGAGCGGAGTAGATGCAATCGCGCTCTGTCCACTAACCCTCAAAGTGGTGGCAGCCGAGCTAGCGCCAAGTGGAAGTAGACGCGCGAGCGCTCCGTCCCTACCCCTCGAAGTGGTGGCAGCGGAGCTGACACCCAGTCGAAGTAGATGCGCGAGAACTCTATCCACTACCCCTCGAAGTGGTGGTAGCGGAGCTGGCATCTAGTCGAAGTAGACGCGCGAGCGCTCCGTCCCCTACCCCTCAAAGTGGTGGCAGCGAAGCTGGCACCCAGTAGAAGTAGACGCGCGAGCGGAGTAGACGCAATCGCGTTTCGTCCACGACCCCTCAAAGTGGTGGTAGCGAAGCTGGCGCCTAGTGGAAGTAGAAGTGCGAGCGCTCTGTCTCCTACCCCTCGAAGTGGTGGCAGCGGAGCTGGCGCCGAGTCGAAGTAGATGTGCGAGCGCTCCATTCCCTACCCCTCGAAGTGGTGGCAGCGGAGTTGGCGCCCAGTCAAAGTAGATGCGCGAGCGCTCCGTCCCCTACCCCTTGAAGTGGTGACAGCGGAGCTGGCGCCCAGTTGAAGTAGACGTGCGAGCGGAGTAGACGCAATCGCGCTTTGCCACGACCCCTCAAAGTGGTGGTAGTGAAGCTGGTGCCTAGTGGAAGTAGACGTGTGAGCGCTCCGTCCCCTACCCCTCGAAGTGGTGGCAGCGGAGCTGGCACCTAGTCAAAGTAGACGCGCGAGCGCTCCGTCCCCTACCCCTCGAAGTGGTGGCAGCGGGTGGCGCCTAGTCGGGCGAGATGCGCGAGCGCTCCATCCCCTACCCCTCGAAGTGGCGACAGCGGAGTGGCGCCTAGTCGAAGTAGATGCGCGCGCGCTCCGTCCCCTACCCCTCGAAGTGGCGGTAGCAGAGCTGGCGCCCAGTCGAAGTAGATGCGCGAGCGCTCCGTCCCCTATCCCTCGAAGTGGCGGCAGCAGAGCTGGCGCCTAGTCGAAGTAGACGCACGTGTACTCTGTCCCCTACCCCTCGAAGTGGTGGCAGCGGAGCTGGTGCCTAGTTGAAGTAGGCGCGCGAGCGCTCCGTCCCCTACCCCTCGAAGTGGTGGTAGAAGAGCTGGGCATCTAGTCGAAGTAGACACGCGCGCGCTCCGTCCCCTACCCCTCGAAGTGGTGGTAGCATAGCTGGCGCCTGATCTGCACCCCGCAGAAATACGCAGGGACGAGGCTATGGTGCGTTATATCTACGTCCTGCCGAATGCGTGCGGAGGTGAGCCCCTACAGTGCTTTGTTTATACTCCGTAGAGTGCGTAGGAATATCAACCACGTCTTGGTTATACTCGAAAGGAGTACGCGTGGTGATGACACTAGTGCGTGCGTAGGACATCCGCGTCTTGTTTATACTCAGTAGAGTTGGCAGGGATTACATTCGAGTCTTGTTTGTACTCCGAAGAATGCGTGCGACTATCAACCACGGCTTATTTAAACTCCGGAGGGTACGCCAACGCGCGCGCGGGACATCCGCGTCTTGTTTAGACTCAGTAGAGTGCGCAGGGAAAACATTCGTGTCTTGTTTATACTCCGTAGAGTGCGTGCGGAGGCAAACCTCGACGCTACTCTTATTTATACTCTATGGAGTGCGCGCGCATGCGTCCCCCTGTTGCGTCTTATTTATACTCCGTAGAGTGCGTGCGGAGGTGGACCTCGACGCTTTGTCTTATTTATACTCGACGCTACGTCCATAGAGTGCGTATGAGGCGACCACTCGGCTACGCCTTATTTATACTCCATAGAGTGCGCGGCGAGATGACCAACGCCACGCCTTATTTATACTCCGTTAGCCCGTGGAGCGCGGCGGTACGGCAGGCGCAGCTCGCGGGGAATGCGGTGGTGGAGGTAGAGCTCCGTGGAGTGCGTGCAGCGGAGGCGGAGTCCGTGAGTCCTTGGTCCTTCCATCCCTTATATGACTCCATAGATGCAGGCGCGCTAGGTGCAGGCGGTTTCATGCCTAAGACTTGAGTCAAGCTTAGGTGTCGTATCCCTCACTCGCTGCGTATCGGCGGAGTCACCGCGGAGCCGAAGGTGCGGATGCGGCGTGGCAACGCTAAGCCGATCGACGAGCCTTGCTTGGTCCGAGTCATCGCGCGAAGACAGTGGTGGACTACGTCCCGAGGGAGAGGACCTCGGCGCTTTGTCTTATTTATACTCCGTGGGAGCCGACCGAGAAGTGCGTGGGAGGCGGACCTCGGCGCTACATCTTATTTATATTCCATAGAGTAGGGCGAGTCGCGTGAGGCGGACCTCGGCGCAGGAGTCGGACACGTCTTATTTATACTCCATAGAGTGCGTGCGGAGGCGGACCTCAACGCTACGTCTTATTTATACTCCGTAGAGTGCGTGTGCGGAGGCAGAGCTCCGTGGAGTGCGTGTACAGAGGCAGAGCTCTGTGGAATGCGTGTGCGGAGGTAGAGCTCCGTGGAGTGCGTGTGCGGAGGCGGAGTCCGTGGAGTCCTTTGGTCCCCTCCATCCCTATGGCCTGTGACCTACTGTAGATAAAAATGCAGGCGCTTAGTGCAGGCGTGCTTCATGCCTAAGACTTGGAGTCAAGCGAGGTGTCGAAGTCACCCTGGCCCTGGAGCCATCCCTCACGGTGCCACAGTTATCGGTGGAGTCACCTCGCGGAGCCGAAGGTGTCGAACATGCGGGCGTGCAGCGCTTAAGCCGATCGGGACGTCTTTGCCAGTCTTTGCTTGGTGCAGAGTCATCGAGTCTTTAGGAGAAGCTAAACAGGTGGACTCTCGATGCGACCATACGCTACTTCGCCCCTGATGGGAGAGTTACGTGGTCGCAGAAGCGGTTGGTGTGTCGTGGGATGTTAGCAGTCGCATGACCGCGAGCCCGCGTCCCTTTCCGAGAGAGGTGGGACACTGTCGGGACCCGGAACAACAACTCCGAGCCCTCTGTAAATCGCACTATCCGTGAAAAGCTAGTGCACACAGTTTCACAAGAATGTATATCATGCAAAAATAACCACGAGATATTATTAAACGAAAATACGGCCCAAGGCCAAGTCTTACAATAAGGCACTAGGCCAACAAAGTAAACAAAGCAATGGAAATAAAGTAAAGGTGGCAAGACAGCCCATCCAGCCTCCCACAGCGAATGATCAGAAGACGATCCTACTCGCCAAGTAGTCCTCACCGTCGTAGTCGCCTCAAGTCCGGCAACAGATTTAGCAAGGTGAGTACGAAGTACTCCCAAGGTAAGCAAGTAAATGCTTACGCAAGTTACACCAGAAATATAACAGATTTGATGCATGCATAAGGGATTTCAAAGGAAGCTTAATAGGTAATGTGCGGAAAGCAATACTTGAATTTAAATACAATAACGTAAGTGCGAAAAGCTGAATTTAAATACAAGATATGAAACATTGTTTTTAACAAGTAATATCGTTAGTGTAGGCTCCAACCCACACTAACCTATCCACGGAATCCACCCGACCATTACCAAATCCAACATTTGTTTGCCAAAACCAAGTTTTATGAAAATTCAAGTCTAATCTGTGAAGACTCTACTCAAGATGTCCATGACCGTGGACACGGCTATCCAGATAGTTTGTTACTCGCAGAGGTGTACAACTTTACCCACAAGACATTCCTCTCACTTGAGCCACGCGATCAACACACCGCCTTAGGTGTGCGGCGAGAGTTCATGACAAGGTCGTTCGATGATTCATAGCCAACATAATCACGCCGCCACTAAGGTTTCACCACAACTCGAATCCACGAGTTGGAGCCCTCCGTGCCATGTGAGACTTCCCACACCTTACGCCGCTCACATTCAAACCTATAGCGAGACTATAGTTGGAACTTCACAAATTACTTAGCCAGTCCGTCCCATACCGGACTTGTGGTAGTATGAAGTGACTTCGTAAAATAATTCACGTAAACGGTCCTTGTTGATTTAGGCTCAACCACATACCCCGTACACGATAATCAACCAGTGTCACCAAACACGAGGCATACCGGCACTCCACCACCTAACCATTAGCCTAAGTCCAAAACATGTTTTCTATTTTCATTTTTAAATAATTTCAGAAACCATCCTTGACTCACCGAAGTCAAGATATTGAATTTCAAAGTCCGTCATTTCATGTGAAAGATCGATCCCACCTAAAATTATACTAAGCCAGGCTAAGCATTTCTATAAAAATTTCTAGTCAATACTATGGTACTAACTAGTTTTCAGCTAGGGTGACAAGGTATATGAATTCAAGACTCAAATTGGCCATATACAAAGGATCATGGGTATATCTAAAATTCAAATCAAATTTGAATTACATTTGAATAAAGATACGCATGCATATACAGTAAAACAATATAAATAATTTAAAATATTAGGTTCAACATGGTCAAAGGTGTAACTTGCCTTGATCGTAGTCCTGCTGCGATTCGTCGAATTCAAACTCTCCGAATCACAATATCTAACGAGAAATCAATTCAAAGCAATTTCAAAACAAAATTCAAATGGAATCCAAATAACTTCCAAAAATTATCAAATAATTTGGGAGACAGAATTCTGAATTTTGGATGTGGGTCAACAATTTTTAAAAAGAAATGAGGCTTTTAAAAGAAATTGGAAGTTTTAATTTGAATTTAAAACTTGGAATTACAAAATATATTCAAATCAAATTTAAATAAGTTTCAAAATTTCAAAATTATTCCAGAAATGGATAGATCATGATTTTAGAAAATTTAGAAATTTGAATGGGTCAATTTGGAGTTAAAATGCAAAAGTTATAGCCTTCCAAAGTTTGAATTCAAAATAAAAGAAAAAGGGTATTTTCTGGATTTATTTTTAAACCGAAAAGGATTTATGACGTCAGCACGAATTATTTTTCTAAAGGAAATTATAGATTATGACGTCAGCCCTAGGATTAAAATATTCGCAGAGGTCGACAGTGGGGCCCGGGTGTCATGGACCGAGTCCATGGACCCGAGGGAAGGGTGAGGTGGCAGGCGGGCGCGCGGGGGAGCGGGGTGGCGCTGACGTGGCGCCACGGGGCTGCCGCGTGGTCGCCGCGTGGCTGCCACGCCACGCTTTATGCCGACGCATGCACGCGCGAGGTGGCGAGGGGGCGGCGGGTGGCGCCGGCGTGGCGCCGATCCGCCGCCACTGCTGCCACGCCGCTGCCGGCCCGCCGACGGCCGACGTGGGCTCGCCGGCGACGGCGCGCTGGGTTCGATGGTCGCCGAGTTCGGTGAGCAGGCGCGCGCCGAGGGTACCAAAACGACGAGGAGAACGTGCGGAGGCGCGGCATTTGCGCGAGGCCGAGGATGGCCGGAGAGGGAAACCGCGGAGAGGGCGGCGGTCGGAGAAGCCTTCACGGCGGCGGAGTAGCTCCGGTGGTGCACGTGTTCGGGAGGTGGTCGCCGTGTTCGCCGGGCACCAGCAAGGTCGGGAGGCACCGGCGAGGAGCGGGAAGCTCGAGGCGCGGCGATTGCTCGCCGGAGTTGCTTGAGCCGCGGAGGGAAATCGCGCAGGGGACCTCGGGCCGGATTATGCGCCCGAGGCTCGGGGTGGCGGTGTGGGTAGAGGGACCTCGGGCAGGCCTTTTATAGGTCGGGAGAGGGTAACGGTCGCGCCTATCTCGCCGGAGTTGCAGCGCTCGGTGGTTTAACGCGACGGTGGTAATGCCGCAATTACGCGTGATTATGCCCGTAATGGACGCGTGGAGGTGCAATGGCTATTTGCCGCTTGGCGCGGGCAATAACGGAAGGAACGAAGCTTTAAAAGCTTCGGTTTTGGTATTCATGGCGGCGCGGGCGGGATCGCGCGGAGAAGAAAGGAAAGGCGCGGGACGAAGGGTCCGACGAGTGGGGCCCCACGCCGTAGAGAGAAAGAAAAGGAAAGAGCGAGGGGACGGCCGATGCTTGACGGTGGCACGGGAGAGATCGGGATCGGCGGCGCTTTGCGAAGGGGTAAGTGAAGGGGACGGCCGAGATCCGATCCGACAACGAAGGTTAGATCGGGCCGGACGGTGCTTATGGGAAGGGCGCCGAGATGAGATACGGCAATGGGGACGGCTTGGATAACACCACGTGGCGGCAGGAGCGAGAGGGGAGCGTGAAGCGGTAAGTGGGTGCGGCGGCGAGGATTAAATCCGCGCTGGAGTGGACGGTCCGGCGCGACACGCTGCCGCACGCGAGGGAGGGAAGGCGGGAGAGGGTTTGTTAGATCGGACGGCCGAGGGGATTCCGCGGGCTGAGGGGACGCCGATGGTTGACACTGGCGCCGGAGGGTTTTTTGAATTTTCTTTCTTTTTGATTTTCCGTAAATGCTATTAAGCTTTAGAAAACTCTAAAAATACCAAATAAATTTTGAAAATCCAAAAATTCTGGGAACTATCTCGAGCTATTATAGACTTAATAAAAATATGTCCCACTCATTTTAACAAGTATATTTTGCAAAGGTACAATTTGATTTTGTAGGAGGGTTTTAATTCCTTCTAAAATCCAGAAAAATGAATATAATCTCATATTTGACTTAAGGAAGCTGAAATACATTGGTTTAAGCTTTTAGGAATGCAATAAATTTAATTTTGACTTTTACACAATAAAGTTTAAAATTTTTCTCAAATCAGATTTTAACATAATTCCGTAAAATCCAATAAACTCAGATTAAATTTTAATAAAGGGACAAAATTTTGGGATGTTACAAACCTACCCTCTTAGAGGAAATCTCGCCTCGAGATTTGCAATCGCTAGCAAAAGAGATGGGGATGGCTGGTCTTTAAGTCTTCTTCTCGCTCCCTGTGGCTTCGCCCCGGTGTGATTGCTCCACCGAACTTTGCGTAACTGATGGTCTTCCTTCCGTCCGACGCTCATTGCCTCGAGAATCTTGATTGGTTGCTCCGATAGGTGAGGTCATCCCGAGGTCCAAGGTTTCAAAGGCGGCTTGCTCTGTGGGTACTCTGAGGCACTTCTTTAATCGTGAGACATGGAAGACATTGTGCACCCTCGACATGCTTGGCGGCAAGTCTAATCGATATGCGATCGCACCTTCTGGTCCGTAATCTTGAAAGGGCCCACATATCGCGGTGCAAGCTTTCCTCTAACTTGAAATCTTTTCACACCTCCGGTGGGGATACTCTAAGATAGACGTAGTCCCCGACTCAAAGGTCGTCTCGACGGCGTTATCCGCGTAGCTCTTCCGCCGAGACCGGGCTATCTTCACCGCCCCGATCTTCTTCACTTGATCTTCTCGCCTTGCAGCAGTTTGGTCCGTTGCTTGGGGTTCACCTTGCCGATCCCAAAGCAAGGGGTTCTCGCACTTTCACCATACAAGGCTTCAAGGGTGCCATCCGCAGTCGGCTTGGTAGTCGTATTGTACGAGAATTCCGCATAGGCGTTGAACGGTCCCAATCGTCTCAAATCCAACAGACAAGCCCTTAGCATATCCTCGAGTATCCGATTAACTCTTTCGCTTGACCGTCTGTCTGGGATGGTAAGCGATCAAACCGAGCTTACCCAACTCTTCGTGCAGCCTTTGCCAAAATCGAAGTAAATCGACTACCTCGATCCGACACTATCTTCTTGGGTACGCCATACGTGCACACAATTCGAGACATGTACAGTTCAGCCAACTTGCTTCCGAATAAGTGGTCTTGACCGTATGAAGTGAGCTACTTTAGTCAACTGCCTATGATTACCCAAATTGAATCATAACCCGATTGTGTCCTTGGGAGTCCGGTTATGAAATCCATACCAATTTCTTCCCACTTCCATTCCGAATCGCAATGGTTGTAAGAGTCCCGCTGGCCTCGATGTTCAGCTTTGACTCACGACAGTGTCGCAGTTTCGATGAACTCGCGATTTCCTTTTCATACTAACCCACCAATATCTTTCCTCGATCCTGGTACATCTTGGTACGACTGGTGGATTGAGTATGGGGTATCATGAGCCTCTTTCGTAATCGTGTTTTGATTTCCGATTATTCGGCACCTGATGCGTTCTCGAACCAAACCGCGCCATTTTCATCTTCGCTGAATCGGTGCTTTGCCTCTTCTCATATTCTTCTTGATTTCTTGAATATCCTCGCCCACAACTGAGCTTCCTTTATTTGATCGTAAGCGGTCGCACTTCCAAAGGTGGTGAGGGTGCTTGATCCCGCTGGGTTTAGACTTAGACGGGCGACTCCTCCCAAGTCGGGTCCGGTCTTCTTCTCGATATTACCATGTTTGCATAAGACTTCCGCTAAGGCATCGGCTACTACATTCGCTTCCGGTGGTAATGTATACCGATGTCGTAGTCCTTGATCAACTCCAACCATCTTCGCCGCCTCAAAGTTGAGTTCGCACGGGTGAAGATATACTTCAAACTCTTATGGTCCGTGTATACTTCACAACGGTTACCAATAAGGTAGTGGCGCCAGATTTTTAGGCGTGCACCATCGCGCTAACTCCAAGTCATGAGTAGGATAATTGCACTCATGAGGCTTGAGTTGACGCGATGCATAGGCTACCACTTTGCCCTCTTGCATCGTAACACGCCTAAGCCTAGGCGAGAGGCGCCACGTAAAACCTCGAAGCCTTTATGCACGCCCGCAAGACGAGCACGAGTCCGAGACTAGTCTCTTCTTAAGGGTGCGGAAACTCGCCGCAAGCCTTCGTCCATTCGAACTTCTTTTCCTTTTTCAGCAATTGGGTCATTGGCTTGGCTGTCTCGGAGAATCCTGCTATGAACCGACGGTAATAACCCGCAAGTCCAAGAAAGCTCCTGACTTCTGTTACGGACTTTGGTGGCTTCCACTCCATTACTGCTTCCACCTTGGAAGGATCTACAGCGATTCCTTCGGCTGTTACAATATGTCCGAGGAAGGCAACCTCTTTTAGCCAGAATTCACACTTACTGAATTTGGCGAAAAGCTGATGTTCTCTAAGCTTTTCCAGGGTGATCCTGAGGTGCTGCTCGTGCTCCTCTTCGTTCTTGGAGTAGATAAGGATGTCGTCGATAAAGATTACTACGAACTTGTCCAAGTATTTCATGAACACACTGTTCATCATGCTCATGAAGTAGGCTGGTGCATTGGTCAGTCCAAATGACATGACCGTGAACTCATAATGCCCATATCCGTGGAGAAGGCGTCTTAGGAATGTCTTCTTCACGAATCTTCAATCGATGGTATCCTCGATCGCAGATCAATCTTGGAGAAGATCTGGCTCCTTTCAACCGATCGAACGGTCATCGATCCCGGGGAGGGGGTATTTATTCTTGATGGTGACGTCATTGAGTGCTCTGTAGTCCACACATAGCCTCAGACTCTCATCCTTCTTCTTGACGAACAGGACGGGTGCTCCCCAAGGCGATGAACTAGGCCGGATATACCCCTTGTCTTCTAACTCCTTGAGTTGGTTCTTCAATTCCGCTAACTCGTTAGCAGGCATCCGATATGGTCTCTTGGAAATCGGGGCGGTGCCTGGGACTAGGTCAATCACAAATTCGATCTCCCTATCCGGTGGCATCCCCGGCGCCTCGAAAACATCCGGTACTCCCGTACGATCGGCACTTCCTCCAATACTTGGAGGTGGAAGAGGGCACATTCTTCTGCCTTCGGAATCTGGGGAGAGAAGATTACTTCCACGCCTTGGTCATTGGTGAGGGTGATGGATCTGGTAGCACAATCGATCCGACCTCGATTCTTGGCTAACCAGTTCATCCCGAGAATGACGTCTAATCCTTGCGATTCCAAAACCAAAAGATCGGCGAGGAATCGGGTCCCATCTATGAGCAATTCCACTTTGGGGCACAAAGTCCCTGCTCTCATTTCTGCTCCAGGGGAGTGAACTATCATAGGGTTGCTAAGGGTTACCCTGCCCAACCCATGCTTATCCACAAAAGTTTTTGACACAAAGGAATGCGATGCTCCGGAATCGAAAAGAACTGATGCTGGTACTGAATTGACAAGGAACATACCCAAAGACGACATCCGTGCAGCTGGGCCTCTTCCGTTGCCACGTGGTTCACTCGCCTTTGATGAAGGTGCGGCTTCGCGCCCCGGTTCGACTTCCGAGGCTCCTCGGTTGCCGCCGCTGAATCTTCTTAGGCATGCCTTGGCAAAGTGCCCTTGTTCCTGCGTAGTAGCAGTCAATCCGCCGACGGCGGATCGCTTCTTCGCGCTCGCCACCGTTATCGGAGTGCGTTGCTTGGGAACCGCCGGTTGGCTTGAAACGGCGGCGGTACGGTTGAGGACTTGAACTCGCTGGATCGTTCTTGAAGTTGCCGCCGGGTCCGAACTTGTTTGAGTGAGGAGGAGTATCTGCGATTCTTGAAAGAACTTCCGAGTTGTTCCTCCGTCCGCCATCCTTTTCTTCCGGTCTCCATTTCCATGTGCTTGCCCTCTGGCGGATGGCCCATCGACTAGCCGGTGGAAGTCAAGATAGTCACCCGATATCGCTTGTCTTGATATGTTGTCATTCGTGCCCTCCATGAACCTTTCTTGCTTGGCTTCGCCTAAGCCACATCCTCCGCGCATAGCGGGCCGCTTGGTTAAACTTCAGACGTACTCATTGTGAGACGACTTCCTTGGCGCAGATCTGAACTCCTTCTTCTTCAATGCCATGGTGCGGTGGGGATATGAGCTTTGCGTAAAGCTTTGCTCGAACTCGATCCACGTCACCGTCTGCGGGTTGGCGTGTGAAGCGGTGAAAGTGTCCCACCATTGAGATGCGGGTCCGTTCACCGATGGGAGGCGAACAAGACTCGCTCCCGATCCATGCCCCGCCAGAATGTCCAGCTTCTTGCCAATCGACTGAGCGCCGTCGGCGCCCATCGGTTCAAAGATCGCCGCGAAGGTGGGGGGCTTGATCCTCAGGAACTCAGAGAGACGATTGGGAGGCACTTGGGCAGGTTGATGATGAGCCTGAGGGTTGTTGATCGTCTGAGCTAAGAGCTGGATCAACTGGGTTTGATTGGCCATCAACTGTGCCCAATCTGGTCCTGCCGCTGGCGGGTGGTGGAATTGGAGCGGAATGGCTTCCTTGTGCTCCGGGGTTGGCGTTGTCCATGTTGGGGTTTCTTCTTGTGTTCACCATCTATTGAGACTTTCAGATTTAGAGAGAGAACTAAAGGAAAGGTTCTAGTAACAATCCCAACAAAACAACACACAAGAGCAAGGAAAACCCAGATAAGAGCCAAATAAAACTTTTTATTTTATTATAATAGTCTTCGTGGCTGTTTACAAAGGTCTACACTCACGGATAGCGTTCTAAGACTCGGGGTTGTCTATACACTAGCGCCTGCGCCGAGTCTCCTCGGAAAAGGTCCGAATCGGTGGAACTCGCATCTTCCGCACGGAGCTCGGCAAGTTCCTCTTGGCGCGCGCGAGCTTCTGGCATGCGGTGTGCAGCTCGTCGAGTGGTGGTCGGTACATGTGGTCCATGGACTTGGTGTACTCCACCGGTCGATGAGGCGGGGTTGCTCTCATACTGTGAGACGAGAAGTCGCCGCAGCCCACAAGGGAGTCTTCATGGGGAAGTAGCGAAGTCGGTGCGCGCAGCAAGTCTCGAGCGTAGATGTTCCGCGGTGGCGAATGGCCTCTCGGGCTGCATCCCGAACTCCATCGAAGAAGGTGGCCCGAGGTAGGTGCGTCGAACACGTAAATGGCTCCGTGTGCTCAAATCCTTGAAGATCTTCACTTCCACTCTCCAGCGTTGCTCGTCTCCATACATGCCAACGTATCCTGGTAGAGAGGGTATGGGCGAAGTTGAGCTCTTGCATGAGGTTGTGCTGATCGTCGCGAAGAGTCCGGCAAGGGTTCCGTGGGACGCGGGTGGGTTGCTCCATCTAAAATTTGGAAGGAGAGGAGTTAGTAATCGGTTTTGGTAAAGAGATTTGAGAAGAGGGAGAGATAATTTAAAAGCGCATTTCTTATTAAAATATATCCTTAAAGCTGGTCTCTTGCCAAGGTCACGTCTTAGAGTCATTGTTGCTCGATACCATTTCTGTCGGGACCGGAACAACAACTCCGAGCCCTCTGTGTAAATCGCACTATCCTGGAAAAGCTAGTGCACACAGGTTTCACAAGAATGTATATCATGCAAAAATAACCACGAGATATTATTAAACGAAAATACGGCCCAAGGCCAAGTCTTACAATAAGGCACTAGGCCAACAAAGTAAACAAAGCAAATGGAAATAAAGTAAAGGTGGCAAGACAGCCCATCCAAATCTCCTCCACAGGCGAATGATCAGAAGACGATCCTACTCACCAAGTAGTCCTCACCGTCGTAGTCGCCTCGAAGTCCGCAGCAGATTTAGCAAGGTGAGTACGAAAGTACTCCCAAGGTAAGCAAGTAAATGCTTACGCAAGTTACACCAGAATTATAATGATTTGATGCATGCATAAGGGATTTCAAAGAAGCTTAATAGGTAATGTGCGAAAGCAATACTTGAATTTAAATACAATAACGTAAGTACGAAAAAGCTGAATTTAAATACGAGATATGAAACATTGTTTTTAACAAGTAATATCGTTAGTGTAGGCTCCAACCCACACTAACCTATCCACGGAATCCACCCGACCATTACCAAATCCAACATTTGTTTGCCAAAACCAAGTTTTATGAAAATTCAAGTCTAATCTGTGAAGACTCTACTCAAGATGTCCATGACCGTGGACACGGCTATCGAGATAGTTTGTTACTCTGCAGAGGTGTACAACTTTACCCACAAGACATTCCTCTCACTTGAGCCACGCGATCAACACACCGCCTTAGGTGTGCGGCGAGAGTTCATGACAAGGTCGTTCAGATGATTCATAGCCAACATAATCACGCCGCCACTAAGGTTTCACCACAACTCGAATCCACGAGTTGGAGCCCTCTCGTGCCATGTGAGACTTTCCACGACCTACGCGCGCTCACATTCAATTTATAGCGAGACTATAGTTGGAACTTCACAAATTACTTAGCCAGGTCCGTCCCATACCGGACTTGTGGTAGTACGAAGTGACTTCGTAAAATAATTCACAGAAACGGTCCTTAAGTTGATTTAGGCTCAACCACATACCCCCGTACACGATAATCAACCAGGTGTCACCAAACACGAGGCATACCGGTACCCACCACCTAACCATTAGCCTAAGTCCAAAACATGTTTTCTATTTTCATTTTTAAATAATTTCCGTAAAACCATCCTTGACTCACCGAAGTCAAGATATTGAATTTCAAAGTCCGTCATTTCATGTGAAAGATTGATCCCACCTAAAATTATACTAAGCCGGGCTAAGCATTTCTATAAAATTTTCTAGTCAATACTATGGTACTAACTAGTTTTCATCTAGGGTGACAAGGTATATGAACTCAAGACTCAAATTGGCTATATACAAAGGATCGTGGGTATAACTAAAATTCAAATCAAATTTGAATTACATTTGAATAAAGATACGCATGCATATACAGTAAAACAATATAAATAATTTAAAATATTAGGTTCAACATGGTCAAAGGTGTAACTTGCCTTGATCGAAGTCCTGCTGCGATTCGTCGAATTCAAACTCTCCGTAATCGTCAATATCTAACGAGAAATCAATTCAAAGCAATTTCAAAACAAAATCCAAATGGAATCCAAATAACTTCCAAAAATTATCAAATAATTTGGGAGACAGAATTCTGAATTTTTGGATGTGGGTCAACAATTTTTAAAAAGAAGATGAGGCTTTTAAAAGAAATTGGGAGTTTTAATTTGAATTTAAAACTTGGAATTACAAAATATATTCAAATCAAATTTAAATAAGTTTCAAAATTTCAAAATTATTCCAGAAATGGATAGATCATGATTTTAGAAAAATTTAGAAATTTGAATGGGTCAATTTGGAGTTAAAATGCAAAAGTTATAGCCTTCCAAAGTTTGAATTCAAAATAAAAGAACAAGGGTATTTTCTGGATTTATTTTTAAACCGAAAAGGATTTATGACGTCAGCACGAATTATTTTTCTAAAGGAAATTATAGATTATGACGTCAGCCCTAGGATTAAAATATTCGGCAGAGGCTGACAGGTGGGGCCCGGGTGTCATGGACCGAGTCCATGGACCCGAGGGAAGGGTGAGGTGGCGCGCGGGCGGGGTGGCGGCGTGGCGCCACGGGGCTGCCGCGTGGTCGCCGCGTGGCTGCCACGTCACGGCTTTATGCCGACGTGGCGGCACGCGCGCGAGGTGGCGAGGGGGCGTGCGGGTGGCGCTGGCGTGGCGCCGACCGCCGCCACACGGCTGCCACGCCGCCGGCTTCGGCCCGACGGCCGACGTGGCCGGCGGCGACGCGGCGCTTCGGGGTTCGATGGTCGCCGAGTTCGGTGAGCGGCGCGCCGCCGAGGGTACCAAAACGCCGAGGAGAACGTGGGGAGTGCGTCGGTACCTTGCGCGAGGCCGAGGATGGCGGAGAGGAAACCGCGGAGAGGCGGCGGTCGGAGAAGGCTTTACGGCGGCGGAGCAGCTCCGGTGGTGCGTGTTCGGGAGGTGGTCGCCGGTGTTCGCTCGGGCACCAGAAGGTCGGGAGGCACCGGCGAGGAGCGGGAAGCTCGAGGCGCGGCGATTGCTCGCCGGAGTTGCTTGAGCCGCGGAGGGAAATCGGCGCAGGGGGCCCTCGGGGTGGATTATGCGCCTGGAGGCTCGGGGTGGCGGTGTGGGAGGGACTCGGGAGGCCCTTTATAGGCTGGGAGAGGGGTAACTGTCGCGCTATCTCGCCGGAGTTGCAGCGGCTCGGTGGTTTAACGCGACGGTGGTGCGTACCGCAATTACGCGTGATTATGCCCGTAATGGACGCGGTGGAGGTGCAATGGCTATTTGCTGTCGGCGCGGGGCAATAAACGGGAAGGAAACCGAAGCTTTAAAAGCTTCGGTTTTGGTATTCATGGCGGCAGCGGGGCGGGGATCGCGCGGAGAAGAAAGGAAAGCGGCGGGACGGCGGTCCGACGAGTGGGGCCCGCACGCCGGCGAGAGAGAAAGAAAAGGAAAGAGCGAGGGGACGGCCGATGCTTGACGGTGGCACGGGGAGAGATCGGATCACTGGCGCCTTGCGAAGGGGTAAGTGAAGGGGGACGGCTGAGATCTGATCCGACAACGAAGGTTAGATCGGGGCCGGACGGTGCTTAAGTGGGAAGGGGCGGCCGAGATGAGATACGGCAACAGGGGACGGCTTGGATAACACCACGTGGCGGCAGGAGCGGAGAGGGGAGCGGTGAAGCGGTAAGTGGTGCGCGGCGAGGATTAAATCCGCGCGGAGTGGACGGTCCGATGCGCGACACGCGTCGCACGCGGAGGGAGGGAAGGCGGGGAGAGGGTTTAAGTTAGATCGGACGGCTGAGGGGGATTCCGGCGGGCGGAGGGGACGCCGATGGTTGACACCTGGCGGCCGGGAGGGTTTTTTGGAATTTTCTTTCTTTTTGATTTTCCAGAAATGCTATTAAGCTTTAGAAAACTCAGAAAAATACCAAATAAATTTTGAAAAATCCAGAAAAATTCTGGGAACTATCTGGAGCTATTATAGACTTAATAAAAATATGTCCCACTCATTTTAACAAGTATATTCATCCCCGAATATAATCTCATATTTGACTTGCGAATGCGCGGAGGCAAGCTTTTACCCTGCATGCTTTGTTAGACGCACGAGCGAGTAGATGCAATCGTGTTCGCCCCTACCCTTGAACTGGTGGCGAGTGGCGCTAGTCGGCGTAGACGGCGCCCACGTAAATGGGGACAAGCCTCGTGTCAGATCCACGCCTTGCCGATCGCGTGCGGACGCAGTTGCTTTGTTTATACTCCACAGAGTGCGTGGGAATATCAACCACGTCTTGTTATACTCGGAAAGAGTACGTGTAGCGATGACACCAACGCGTGCGCGGGACATCCGCGTCTTGTTTATACTCAGTAGAGTGCACAGGGACAACATCCGTGTCTTCTTTGTACTCTGGAGAATGCGTGGGACTATCAACCATGACTTAGCTAGGCTCCGGAGGGTACGCCAACGTGCGCGCGGGACATCCGCATCTTGTTTATACTCAGTAGATTGCGCAGGGACAACATCCGCATCATGTTTGTACTCCGAAGAATGCGTGGGACTATCAACCACGACTTAGCTAGGCTCCGGAGGGTACATCAACGCACGTGCGGGACATCTGCGTCTTGTTTATACTTAGTAGAGTGCGCAGGGACAACATCCACGTCTTATTTATACTCCGTAGAGTGCGTGCGGAGGCGGACCTCGACGCTACGTCTTATTTATACTCTGTAGAGTGCGTGCGGAGGCGGACCTTGACGCTACGTCTTATTTATACTCCGTAGAGTGCGTGTGGAGGCGGACCTTGTCGCTACATCTTACTTATACTTGAGTGCATGGGAACATCAACCACGTCTGATTAATACTCCAGAGATTACGCGTAGTGGTGGCACTGACGCGTGCGCGGGACATCCGTGTCTTGTTTAGACTCAGTAGAGTGTGCAGGGACAACATCCGCGTCTTATTTATACTCTAGAGAGTGCGTGCAGAGGGAAGCCTCCACACGTTTCTGTGGGGAACACGAGTAGTTTCGCAAACGGTGAACTTTATTAAATTCCCATTTGTGCGCGTGAGTGAGTACAAAAGGTCAGGGACTAACCAGTCGACTGTCGTTGTCGTGGCAGTGAGGTAGGGGGCCTCTGATGCTTCTGTTGCCGGAGCCCTTGTACTGGCGCGCCTAGCCTAGGAGCCTCTCTGGGCTTCCAGGTGCACGGCCTCGAGTGCTGAGCTCTATGTGCCGGGCCATGTCTTAGTCGCCGTGGACGGTGATGATACCCTACGGGCCTGAGAGCTTCACGCATAGGAAGCCATGGTGTGGGACTGCCCCAAATGAATTGAGGGTTGGTCGCCCCAATATGGCGTTGTAGGGGTACTGGATGTCAACGACGTCGAAGGTGACGTCCCTACTCCTCATGTTATCGCCCCGGCCGAAGGAGACCTGCAGGCATATCTGGCCCAGCGCCATCAGCGGCTGACCTCCGAAGCCTTGTAGCAGAATTTTTGAGGGACCTAGGCGACTTCGAGGGATCCCCATCTGGTCGAAGGCCCCTGCGAACAAAATATTTGCGAAACTTCCTCCATCGACTAGGACACGCCTGATGTCGCATCCTGCTATGGCGGCCTAGATGACCAGGGAATCTTGGCGGGGGAACGCCACACCCTCGGCGTCGGCAGGCGTGAAGGTGATCTCATGTTGCGCCCAGTCCGGTGGTGCCTGTCCCGGGTATGCCACCACGTGGTGTAGCCTTTGCAAGTAGGCCTTTTGTCGAGACCCGAATATACAAATCCGGACTCCCTGTGTATTCTGCACTAGTCCCAGGATAATGCTAGTGCACACAGTCAAACATAGATGTCATCACAACCATATACACGATAAAATAAAGGAAAAGCTCAAATATCAATAAATCTCAAAAGGTACGACCTTATGGGCAAGCTTACAATAGATTAGCCCGAAGGGCTTAACAAAACTAGCAGCGGAAATCCAAAATAAAGCGTTGTGGCCAATCGACAAGCCCACAGGCTATCGAGTAGAGAACGAAGCCTAATCCACGAAGTCGTCGAAGTACTCTCCTTCTGGAACCTCCTGCTGGTGATACTCCCCATCCTCAACTGAGTAACATTGGGCATAAAGCCGTGAGTACATTGGTACTCAGCAAGTCGTTTGTAACAAATGAATGCAATATAGTATGCAAGGCTTACCAAAGGACGGCTGAAAGGTTAATTTGCATAAATGGCAGTTGAAATGTAAATACAGTAATTAGATTGAAAGCGAACTTTAAGTAAAATAATACTAAATACATAATCAAAGGAATTGACATAACCACTTGCGGACCTCCCATCCACAAGCTAAACCAACCACTTATGGACCTCCCATCCATAAGCTAAACCAACAGTAGATTAACCATCCACTATCCAACCACAATCCACAAGTTTTCAGAAGTAACTACCCCTCGTGTGAAATCACCGAGCATTGTCCATGACCGAGGACGCGGCTATTCGAATAGTTTTACACTCTGTAGAGGTTGCACAACTGTACCCACACGATGTGATAATCCTCACGTTAAAGATAATCACAACAAGGCCTTTACAAAGTTCACTTACAACTCAATCCGCCCGCTAGGGTTTCGCATCACAACCCCCCTTGTGCCACATGAAAATCAACAACCATGTTCATCTCAATGGCAAGGGTGAAATTGCAACATCCCAAATTAATCAGCCAGGTCCGTCTCATACCAGACATGTGGTTTGCACGGTAAAGCTCATATCAATGGCGCACAAAGTTAAGTCCTTAACATTACCCGGGCGAGACTACCACATCCCCCAAAGTGCACCTGCACTTCCCCCTTTACTGCACGATCACTCGCCCGAGTGCAAAACCAAGTTTGTATAACCACCATCGATGACGCACCAATGTCATGGCACAAATTTTAGTACATGTGGCACCAACCACAGTTTCATATCTCATTAAGTCAAATTTATAATTCACATGTGATGATAAACCCAAATCGTGACTATGAGCAAGGCTAAGCATTATATCGTGCAACCTGGGTGACAAATATCGTAACATCACTAGTATGTTTCCCAACCTATGGTGACAATGGTATCATGGCATTCCAAATTATCAAGGAGGGATGAATTCAATTGGGGTGATAACTATCGATACAAGGGTTTGAATAGAAATAGCGATGCAATGTAATTTAAAACAAAATAAATAAATAATAGATTGCAAACTGGGTTCAACATGATCAAAGGACACGACTTTCCTTGGTTATGCTCAGCGAGGTACTCCTGGTCTTCGGGCGTCGATCCTGCTCCTCCGGAATCCGAATCTAACGAGAGAGAAAACGACTAAAACAAGAAAAATATATAAAATGACAAGCAAATAAACTCCAAAATTCATGAAACCAGCACCAAAATCTAGAGCTCGATTTTAGATGAATTTAGAAAAAAGAACAGGGTCAATCGGAGCTAGGACGGAGGAGAATGGGCACTCAGAAAATAAATCCTAAAGGAAATTCGGAAAAATCAGAAAATGCACTATGCTGTGAACCCGGTCTACGGAATAACCGGTCCACGGTGAACCCGGTCCATGCAACAGTACACGCGGGGCGGCGCGACGCGGCGGGTTAGGCGGCGACGTGGCACCGCCCGGCCGCCACGCAGCACGCGGCCGACGTGGCATGCTGACGTGGCTGCCACGTGGCTCGGGAGGAACGGTTTGGCTGACGTGGCGCTGACGTGGCATGCCACGTGGTGGCTAACGTGGACTAGGGCTGATGTGGCACGCGCTGGTGTTGCCACGTGGCTAGGGCTGAGCTGGCGACTCGGGCGCGGCGGCGGCGGGGATCCGACGACGGGGATCGCGGCGCGTGGCGCGATCTGGATCGATGATCCAGATCTGAGGCGACAGCAGGGAGGAGGCGGCCGAGCGCGGGCGAGAGCGGGGGTGCGGCTGACGCGTGGTCGGCGTGGTCGCGCGGGTTCGGGCGCGGGGACCGAGGCAACGTGGGGAGCGGCCGGGTCCGGCGACGGGGAGGCGACTCGGGCGACGGGAGGCGACGCAGCGGTGGGGACGGTGCAGAGGGGCTCACCGGCGGGGTTCGGCGACGGCTGTTGCTCCGGCGACTTTGGGCGACGGCAGGGATGGTGCGGGCGGCGGCAGCGCGGCTCCGGGGCGGCGGCGCGAGGCGAGAGAGCGAAGGCGAGGGCGGCGGCGAGGGTTTGGGCGACGTGCACATGAACTGAGGGATGAAAAGCGCTAAATACACGTGAACCGAGACGGGAGCGATCCGGAGTCTGCGCGTGCGCGGAGCGAACGCGGTCGGGCGCGCGGACGGTTGAGATGTGGGCGTGGGGGCGATCCATTGGCGCGGAGCGGGCGAGGGTGGGGACTGCGCTGGTGTTGCCGCGTGGCCGATCGAACGGCTGCGCAGTGGCGGTGCTAGGGTTTGCACGAGGGCGCGGGCGCGGGTTGCGACGGCGAGCACGTGGCAGGGGTGTGGGTGCGGGCGGCGGAGATGAGCGCGGCGGGGATGGTGGGTCGGGCGATTGGGCCAATGGCGGGACGCGCTTGGCGGAGGACGACGCACGCGCGCGGCAGCCGAGGGCGGCGGGCCGACGCGCGTGTCAAGCGGGGAGAGGCGGCGGACTGATTATTTCTTTTTCTTTTTCCCAGAAATTCAACTAAAGATCAAAAAGCTCTAGAAAATAGCAAATAAATCCCAAATATTCACCAAAAATACCAGAAAATTCCTTGAGACCTAAAGAATCCAAATAAAATATTTCCAACTTATGTTGATGTTTATTTTACTCAGATTAAATTATTTTAAAATTTAGAAATTCATTTGAAGCTTAATTTAATTTCAGAAATCCCAGTAAATTTCTTGTGACACAAAGAACTCAATTAAAATATTTTCAGCTAATGTTGAGGTTTAATTTAATCACATTAAATTATTTAAAATTTTGAAAATTCAATTTAAACTTGATTAAAAATTCAAAAAAATTCCAGAAATTTGTTTTCAAATTCAAGGTTTTAAAAATTCCCAAAAATCAGGATGTTACACCTTTCGCTGCCTCTCCGAGGCGAACTGCAAGAAGGAGCCCCCGGAGATAACGTTTATGACCCTACGCTGGGCGCCCTCTAGGGCGTGGATCCGTAGGGGGCTCTCCTGATGCTGCATATGAGCTTGCATCCGCCGAAGGTCCTCCTGAATCTATAGCTCCTGATCCCAAATTCGTAGGGGGCCATCCAGGGGCTGCTGGACGTGTGCCACGACGGGTGGCCGCACCTCGAGGTCTCTGTCTCTGGCGACGCTCTACTGAAGTGCCGCAATGGTGGTACACGAGCGCGTGTCAGGGCTACCTCGGCCATGTACTTCGCACCACTTGAGGCGGTGTTGGTCACCATATTCCACACGGGCCCTATCCTCGGCCTCGCCCTCGACCCCGGTGAGCCCTGGCACCGCGGCCAGTGGGGGCGTTGTCTTCAGAGCCGCCCTCAATGTCGAAGACGTGATAGGCTCTATGAGACTTCTGTTGACCGCGCTTGGGCCTGTCGCCCAATGGGTCCTTGTCCTGGGAGGCGTCTTTCGATGGTTCCTATCTGCGCTTGCCCTTCGAGGAGCTTTCCTTCGGTGAGTCTTCGCTCTTCGCCGTGCCCTCCCCCGGATCGACGTCGGCGTCATTGCCTTGACGCCGCACGTGTCTTCTTCCGCTCTGGCGTATTCTTCGATCTTGCCAAGAGTTTCGCCACCGTCTTGATTGGCTTCCGCGCGTTGTATTCGGCCAGCGGCCCCGGCGGAGACCCTGTATTGCTGCATTGATGATGGTTGTCTCGTTGACACCTGGCAGCGGACCCTAGCGAAGCTTTTGAAGTACTCTCAAAGCTTTTCTGATGGTTTTGGCTTGATCGCGAAGAGCTGATCCGCGTCGACGTGCTCGATGTAGTTCCCCTAGAAGTTGTTGTAGAGGCGGTCACGGACCTGCTCCCATGCGTAGATGGAGTTCGGCTCTGTGGTGAAGAATCAAGATAGCGCCACCCTGTGCAACGCGAGGGGGAGCCTCTTCGCCTTCGTAGTGTCGTCTCTGCCTACCGCTTCGATGGCGGTGTCATATATGCGCATGAACTCCCGGGGGTCTGTGTCGCCCTTGTACGATGTGATGGCACTGGGGAATTTGAAGTCCTCTCGCCATGCCGCCTGCTGCAGGCCCGTAGATAGAGGGGACTCCGGGTCCACGCGTCACAGCGAGGCGCGGCTAGATGTGGGGGAGTCGCGGCTATCCGCCTGTTTGGGAGTGGACTCCGGCGCGACCACCGGCGGGGTCTGCTGACTCCAAGCCTCTTGCATTCTCCGTACGGCCCCGCGGAGATCCGCTAACTCCTGCTGGGGTGTGCGAGGGCCGCCAGCAGGGCGTTCTCCATTGCCGGCGTAGATGAAGCGATCAGCGCATCTGGTCGTGTGTCAGGGTAGCCGTGACCACGGCTTGTGCTCTTGGATTGGCCGCCGCGTCGACATGATGGACGCCGACGTCGATGACAGGACCTGTGTCGCAGCTGGGACCGCTTGGCGCTCTCGCACCGGGTGTAGGGATGGCGGTCGCGCTCCACAGACGCTGACGCTACCTCTCCCTGGCACCGGGCCGGTACTGTCGGGGCTGACTGTCACACCAGCAGTGGGGTGGGGCGTTACGTCGATGGTGGTGGGGTCGACCGTCACATCGGTGGTGGCGAGGTCAATCGTCGCATGGTGAGCATCGTCGCTCGCACCCACGACCGCCGATGTCGAAGCCCTGGTGTTGACGCGGGACCTCATCGTGACTCCTTCCTTCCTCTTCGCTACCGATGATGAAGCTTTCTTCGGTGCCATCCTTCTTGAGATCTTGAGGCTTTCCTGTCGTCCCCACGGACGGTGCCAACGGGTGCCCGCAATTGCTCCGGCGGCGAAGTGGAATGCGACGACGAGGAGGGGCTTAATGCGCGACTTCATGCCGGAAACGGACACGGTGCATGCGGGGGAGTAAATGGGTACCGGCGTGGGCGGGAGAGAGGGAGGGAAACCGAAGCTTTCAAAGCTTCGGTTTCGGGTGTTAATGGCGGCGGCCGCGGTGGAGATCGCGCGAGGAAGAAGGAAACCGGTCGGGGACGATGGGTCTGACATGCGGGGCCCGCGTGTCAGTGAGAGAAAGAAACGGGAAAGAGCGGGGGTGACGGTCGGATTTGCGACACGTGGTAGGTGGGGGAAACGGGGGCCGCTGGATCTAACGCGAACCGGTAAGTGAGCAGGTGCGGTCAAGATTTCATCCAACAAACGAGACTCAATCCGAGTCATTGTGGTTTCGGGCGGAGGGTTAAGTGGCTGCGGACGGGCGGGATGAAATCCGACAATGGCGAACGACCCCGACCACACCACGTGTCGGCAGGAGCGGAGGGGAAGGTGGGATGAAGCGGTAAGTTGGCGTGGGCGGCTGTGATTAGGTCGGGCGGAAGGCGGCCGGTCAGATGGGTGACACTTGTCGGCTCCGGGGAGGGTTTGGGTTTTTAATTTTCTTTTTGATTTCCAGAAATGATATTAAGCTTTAGAAAACTTAGAAAAATACCAAATAAACTTTAAAAAATCCACAAAAATTCAGAGAACCTTCTGGGACTATTTGAGACTTCATAAAATTATTTTCCACCCATTTTGATAAGTATATTTTGCAAAAGCACAATTTGACTTAGAAGGGGAAGTTTTAAATCTTCATAAAATCCAGAAAATTAATATAATTACAGGTTGACTTTAGGAAGATGAAATACATTTATTTTGACTTTCAAGAAATGCAACAAATCAATATCCTCAGCCACCATCCGATCAGATCTGCGTCGACCGATGGATCCAACGGCTGAGATCCATTCACCTGGCTCATCCACCACCGTCAGATCATCGTGACGTCAGCCCCGCACCGCGCTGGTCAATAGTTTGCCATCTCCGTGGACCGAGTTTGTCGTGCATCGTGCTGCTGCCAACTGGGTCCCACCTACCAAGGATTACTATTCCGTAGACTCGTGTGCCAATCCAGCCGAGTCAACGCCCACACCAGCAGCCACGTCAGCCCTAGATCTGACATGTCGCCATGTGTAGTGCCACGTCAGTGCCACGACAGCACCTGAGCCATCCCATATGCCACATCAGATGCCATATCAGCATGCCACATGTTAGCCATGTCACCTTGCCACGTGTTAGCCATGTTACCCTACCTGCCACCTATCGCCATGTGTCAGTCCAATCAAGAGCCAAGTCAGCCCTAGCTGCCGCGTCAGCAAGCCTAGTCACCGTGCACTATTCTGTGAGCCGAGTCCACCGTGAACCCGCTATTCCGTGCACCGAGTCCACTATACATTAGTTTTTCTGAATTTCCAGTATTTTTCTTTAGATTAAATTTTCCAATAGCTAGTTCTCCTCTATCCTAGCTCCGATTGTTCTCGTTCTTTTTTTCTAAATTCATCTAAAATCAAACTCTATCTTTTTGTTAGTTTTGAAGTTTTTGGAGTTCTTTTGAATTTTATTTGATTTTATTTTTGTGCCTCGGTCATTTTCTCTCTCGTTAGATCGCGTCTTTGAAGGAGCGGGAGCATAACCAAAACATCAAGAATTCATAACTAAGCAAGGCCAAGGAAATTCATGTTCTTTGATCATGTTGAATCTAGTTTTTAATCTATTATTTATTTATTTTATTTTAAATTATCTTGCATCGCTATTTTATTACAAACCCTTGTACTCAGTAGTTACCATCCCAATTGATTAATCCCTCCTTGATAATTTGAATACTATGATGCCATTGTCACCATAGGATAAGAAATTATTTAGTGATACCATACTAGTTTTCACATGGGTTGTACAATAAAATTTGCTTAGCCATATTTATAGTCTCGATGGGTTCATCATCACATGTGATTAATTAATTAATTTGAGTTAATGAGATATTGAATCGTGGTTAGAGCCACAGTTATAAAATTTATGTGCTATGACATTGGTGCGTCATTGGTGTTGGTTATACAAAATTAGTTTTCACTTGAGCGAGTGATCGTGCAGTAAAGGGAGAAGTGTGGATATACTTCGAGGGATGTGGAAGTCTCACCTGAGTAATGTTAATGACTTAACTTTGTGCGCTATTGATCTGAGCCTTACCATGCAAACCACATGTCTAGTATGGGATAGACTTGGCTAATTAATTTGTAATATTTCAATTTCAATCTCGCTATTGTGATGAATATGGTTGCTGATTTCCATGAGGTGCAAGGGGAGTGTGATGCGAAACTCTAGCAGGCAGGATTGAGTTGATGTTGAACTTTGTAAAAGCCTTGTTGTGATTTACTTAGCGTGAGGCTAATCACATCATGTGGGTATAGTTGTGCTACCCTTACAAAGTGTAAAATTATTCGAATAACCGTGTCCCCAGTTATGGACAATGGTCGGTGATTTCACATGAGTGGTAGAGTTTTCATAAAAACTTGGTTTGTTATATTTGTAAATTGAATGGTTAGTTCACTGGTGGTTTAGCTTATGAATGGGTAGCTCACAAGTGGTTTATTTCAATTTCGTTGATTATTTAGTTATTACCATTTTTTTAAGTTCGTTTTCAATCTATTTATCATATTTACTTTAAATTGTTACTTTCTGCAAATTAACCTTTCAGCCATCTATTGGTAAGTCTTGCATATTATATTGCATTCATTTGTAACAAACAACTTGTTGAGTACTAATGTATTCACGCCTTTATACCACTGTTGCTCAGTTGAAGAAGAGGAGCTATATCAGCAGGTGGTACCAGAGGAAGGATACTTCGACGACTTCACAGATTAGGACTTCGATTCCTAGTCGATTGCCTGTGGGCATGTCGAATGTCTAATACGCTTAATTGTTGTTTTCCGCTGCTAGTTCTTTAGCCCTTCTGGTTAGTAAGTTGTAAGTTTGGCCATAAGGTCGTACTCTGATAAATATTAATATTTGAGTTTTTTCTTTATTTTATTATGCATATGGTCGATATTTCATCTATGTTACACTATGTGCACTAACATGATCCTGAACTAGTGCGGTATACACCCTTCCCTTTTGGTCTCGACATCTTACCTCTTGGTTTAACTAATGCACCTAGTACGTTCATGCGCTTGATGAATTATGTTTTATGATCTTTTATTGGTCGCTTGTAATGCTCTGAACGTCTTTACGGTGTTCCCAGGAATGTTTAGCGGAATCGCGGAGTCACCCGGTTTTTTTGGTGAATCGCGGGAGGTGGAAATAAAATTGTGGAGTTGTCCAAATAAAAAATAAATTAATTAATTCAAAAATAGAAAATGGGCTGCCTGGAGGGTGGGCTAGCCACTTGGGGCCAGCCAGCCCAAAGGGAGCCGCACCCCCTAACCCTAGTGCCCCCCTAAACCCCCCTGGCCGAAACCCCTCCCCCTCTTGGCCGCCACCCCCTCTTCCCCCTAGCGCCTCCACCTCCTCCACAATTTGCTGCCCTGCTGTTTGCTACAAAGGAGAGATCAAACAAGGGAAGGGAGAAGAGAAGGAAGAGAAGGGAGAAGAAGGAGGGGAGAAAAGAGGAAGAAGAAGAGAGAAGAGAGGTGATCTTGAGGGATCACCTAGATAATTTATCCCACCTCAATTCTTTCTATTTTAGATATAAATAGGGTTCATGGCTCGGGATTAGTAGTGTCCTAGTGGGGTAATTAGCCGATTAGTGTTATTTTGCTGTCTGCGCGAAGGTTGATTCGTGCAGCTCGACTGTTCACCTAGATTAGAGCATCAAGACGATTTTTCCTGTGGGTATGGCCAACATGAAAGTTGTAGAAGACGTTGAAACCTAGATTCTATAATTATTTTAGATTTTCTGGCTATGGGGTTTGGGCACAGCAGAGTCAGGAACTTTGCTGTGTAGCAGAGTAGTCTGGAACTGGTTGTTATTCAGATGTAGTTTCAGAGGGGTAGATGAATTTTATGATTTTGCTCATAATAATGAAAGTTGTAGGAAATCATGTAAACTAGATTTTGTAAAAAAAATTATGATTTTTAGATCATTATACAGAAGGTGGGATTCGTTAGAAGATTGCTGGCCAGGTCGCCGAAGCAGAGTTTGTCCTCTGTTTTTCGCAATATTTTACACCCTTTTAGCAGTAGATTAAAAATAGGACGTCTACTTGAAAATTGTAGGTTTTTCTCTGTAGTTTCCAGGAATATCTCATTTGCTATGCTTGGCCTAGTAGATTTAAAGATACGAAAAAACAAGCAGCGCTGCTGTAGTGGGCTCGACATAGGATCGTCGAGCGGAGAGGGTATTGTCAGATTTGGGGCTTAGCGGTATTTTTTATTTTCTTAAGATGTGAATACTGTAACAGCCCAACTGTTTATTTCAAAAAAACATTTAATTTAATTTAAAATAAAATATTTACTTTTGATTGTTCAAGTTTATTTGCCTGATTTTCTGCTTTTGAAAAGGGTTTTTACGTGAGAAAAGTAATTTAAGTAAATAAAAAAATAAAAATTTAAAATAAATAATAATTGATTTAGTTTAAAATAAAAACCAAATTTATTTGGTCGCTTGAATTTTTTTTTAAAATTTTAGTTGACCTGATTATCTGCTTTAAAGAAAAGAACCTTTCTGTTAACCAAAAAAATACTTTATAAAGGAAAATATCTAAATTTTAGTTGTAAATATTTTCATAAGTTCAAAATAGCTATAAAAACTTCTATAAATTTTTCTAAGATTTTTAAGCTTTATTTGTTATTTAAAGCTAAAAAAGGAAAACATTTTTAAAAATTAAAATAAACGTCAAAAAATTCCGAAAATATTTTTTTTATTCTTTTCAGGTTGCAAGGATTCTAAAAATATTTTTTTAGAATTTTTCTGAATTTTCTTTTTCTTTTTCTTTTTTTCTTTTCTCTCTTTTCTCTCTCCTCCTTTTTCCTTTCTTCCCCATGAAGCCATCGTGCAGCAGCCTTGAACCAGCCATGAACGCCATTTTTAGAGCTCCTTCAAACCTCCATAACTCGTGATTTACTCAACGGTTTTCAATGAAATAAATTGCATTTAACTCCTCTCATCAAGCCTCTTCATTTCCCACCGTTTCCCCCCTCATTCATGAGCTATTTTTGCGGGATTTAAACCATGCCATTCAAAGACATGCCCCGTTGATCTCCCTCCTCGGTCCACCTCCACCCCTATAAAAGAGAGCCCCGTGAGCCTCTTCTCATCCTCACTCATCCCCGAAAATCTCAAGTCTCCTCTCCTATTCGTTTGGCCGCAATCGAAGTTTTATTTTTGTGTACCAAGCGTCGTTCTCCGGCCTTTTGTGCCTCGTCCGGTGGAGCGCCGCCGCGTTTGACCACACTGTAGGCTTCGCCTCGTCGCGTTCTACGCGGTGCTCACCTCGCCTTCGCCGGAACTTCACCGGAGCATCGTCGGCACCGTAGGCCACATCGGGTCTGCGTTCGTCGCGTCGCCACCGGCCGACCGTGCATGCCCGACCAAAACCAAGGTGAGCATCACGATCCCCACGCTCTACTCTTCGATTCGCCGCAACTCTCGCATGTTAATTCCTCTCCGTTTGCCTGGAACACCGATGTCAGCCTGTAGGCTGCATAAAGTCTTGTCCACCGCGTTTCGCTAGTCCGTTGGCCGAGCCGTCTGTGGCGTTGAGTTCATCTCGACATGTTCTACGCCGTGCTCCCCTCTGTTTGTCCAAAAATCTTTCCTAAATTTTCGCGCCTGACACCTCGCCATGGCCGTAAATGGCACTGCGCGTCCCCGTCTGTCCGGGAATGCTTTCAACAATCCGTTCATGTCAAAACGTGCCAAACCATCCCAGGAGGCTACGTTTCAGACGGTTTTGGATTCGCCTGACCGAGCGCGAAGATATTGAGTTTTTCGTGTTTCGGTACCGACGTCGTTCAAACGACGATTGCGTCGCCTCCGGTGTGTTTCGGCTTAGCCGATATTTTTTTCTAGACTCGCCTTACCGCGTTCTACGCTGTGGTAACCTTGCTTCTCCATGTTCTATTCCCGAAAATTATTCTTCTCTCCACACCCTATATCATTGTCACCGTAGACGTCGTCATCGTGCTCCGTTTGACGTGCCGTCAATTCCTACATGTGCCTCGGGTCATTAGCAACCCATTGGCTTCACCTCCCATGCCTTTTCTCACCAACGACATGGCCAAAAATAGTGAACAGTGCTGCTGCCCGTTACTGTTCGATTTTTCTTTTTCTAGAATTTTCTTATCCGCCAATCTTCCAATCACTCATTCTCTTCCGTCTGAACTCCGAATCCAGTGATTCAAGTTTCTAAATTCATAATCTATTTTTCAGTATATAATTCATAATTTTTGAATTTTCTCGACCGCCCTTGGTTGAGTCTCCTCACCACCGGAACACCGTCACCACCGCCGCCTGAGTTGCGCCACTGCTTCACCTCGCCGTCGACCACCTTCCAACCACCTCTGGTATTACACGAGAGCACCAATGCACTCCTCGCAATCCCCTCTCTCTTTCCTTCACCTCACCACCCCTCCGCCAAGCAATACCGCCGCCGAAGTATCTCTTCCGCCGACGCCCACGCCGCCACCGCCAACACCTTCGACAAGACCGCGCGCACCTCCTTCACCCTTTTTTTGATCCAGAGCATGACCGAAGTACCCCGTCGCCGGTAACCTTCCTCAGGCCCACGCAAACCTTCGACGCCCTTCTCCGAGCAAGCTATCGTCGGAGAGTCCCCACCGTCGATAATTGTACCCCGCCTCCGCTACACCCTCGCCACCAGCCAACTTTGTGCAGCCCGAACCGTGCGCCAAAGTAAATCGGGACTCATACTCTTCTCCCTCTTTTGTACACCTCCCCGGTCTTCGCTGCCGTTGGATCACTCGAATCTCGTCACGTGAAGCCATCTGACGTCTCTCAGCCATCCGATTCTTAGACTCCGACATTCGGAGGCTCATAAGACTCCGATGTCCGGAGGCTCTTTAGACTTCGTCGTCCAGAGGTTCTTTAGACTCCGCTGTTCGAAGGCTTTTTAGACTCCGACTGCCAGAGTCTTCGACTTTGACCTTCGGAGACTCCAATTTTGACTTTGACCTTCGGAGACTTTGACTCTAGCCTTTGACCTTCGACCTCGAAGACTTAGACTTCGATCTTCAATCTCGGAACCTTCGACTTCAACCTCCGCCTTCAAACCGACCATGGTTGGTTGACCGTTTTAACCTCCGTACCCTCCAACCCATTCGATTCTTTCGATCACTCTGCATAAACTACAATCCTTTCGACCACAATTGTTTTTCCGACTACAGTCACTCCCAACCACTGTCATCTCCGTCTACCTCCAACCATAGTCGCTTCCGACCACTGTCACTCTTCGATCTAAGTCTCCGAGTACCTTCACTTTTTCAGCGAGGAGTAGTTGGAAGAATACTCGGTAGTCGAAGTCGTAGCCGACTCTGAGTACCTTCGCTTTCCACCACCGGCGTTCATTGTTGTCCCGACCACTCAACTCCGATTACCATTTGTTCTCAACTGCTATAGTGTTCTTCGACCACTGTACAGTTTCGACTAGGTCTACAACTGAATCTTCGACTACACCTTCGATTATGGCTTCGAACCCACACAAATATTATAGCTTCCGACTACTTTTCCTTCATAAATAAAAGAATTTCAAGAATTCCTTTTATTCATTTCTTTGGAATTCAAACTACCAGAAGTCCTTCTTCTTCGCTCTAACTATGATTGGACCCATCCAAATTTCTAAATTCATATTCTATCTCCCGGCATTTATTTTATAAAATTTGGATTTTATTTGAGTTTAGTTTGTTCTTGCTTTTCGCGTGTAGACTACGACTAATCCGGAGAGTATAAATTCGACGACCTCAGCAAACTTCGAAGCAAGGCAAGTTACACCTTTGACCATGTTGCACCCAATATTTTAAATTTATGTATGTTGTTTTACTGTATATGCATGCGTACTTCTATTCAAATTTAATTTAAATTCAGTTTAAACTTTAGTTACGCCCATGATCCTTTGACTATAGCCAATTTTGAATCTCGAATTCATATACCTTGTCACCCTAGCTGAAAACTAGTTAGTACCATAGTATTGACTAGAAAATTTTATAGAAATACTTAGCCTGGCTTAGTATAATTCTAGATGGGAGCAATCTTTCACATGAAATGAAAAACTTTGAAGATTGATGTCTTGACTTCGGTAAGTCAAGGATGGTTTGTGAAAATTGTTTAAAAATGAAAATAGAAACTTATGATTTTGACTTAGGCTAATGCTTAGGTGGTGGGTGCCGGCATGCCTCGTGTTTGGTGACACCTGGTTGATTGTCGTGCACGGGGGTATGTGGTTGAGCCTAAGTCGGATTAAGGACCGTTTCTGTGATTCATTTTACGAAGTCACTTCGTACTACCACAAGTCCGATATGGGACGGACCTGGCTAAGTAATTTGTGAAGTTCCAATTACAGTCTCGCTATAGGCTGAATGTGAGCGCGGCGTAGGCTTGGCACCAAAGGGGGCTCCAACTCGTGGATTCGAGTTGTGGTGAAACCTTAGTGGCGGCGTGACTGTTTTGGCTATGGATCATTGTAACAGCCTTGTCATGACCTCCTCGCCGCACACCAAAGGAAGTGTGTTTATCCGGTGGCAATATGGGATGATTGTGTCTTGTGGGTAAAGATGTACACCTCTGCAGAGTTTAAATCTATCCTAGGTAGCCGTGTCCACGGTCATGGACATGCTGAGTAGAGTTGTCACAGATTAGACTTTGGTTTTTAAAATGATTTATGAAAAAGCTTATGGATGGATGGATGGAATCCATGACCAGGTGGGATACCTGTGAATAAGTTGGTGTTTGGTCGGAGCCTACACTAACAAAATGAATCCATAAGAGATTTTGAAAAGCATATGGATAGATGGAATCCATGTGAAATCTTTTGAAAAGATGGACCAGGTGGGATACCTGTGACTAGGTTAGTGTTTGGTCGGAGCCTGCACTAACGATATTATTTTGTTAATTTATTATTTCTATCTACTGTATAAAATTCAGCTTTTGCACTTATGTTATTGTATTTAAATTCAGTAATATTTTTCGCACAAATAAACTTAATAAGCCTTCCTTTGTTAACCCTATGCATGCATTCACTCTGTTAAAACTCCTGGTGTAACTTGCGTAAGTACTTTATGTGCTTACCTTGGGAGTACTTTATGTGCTCACCTTGCTAAAATCTGTTGCCAGAGGATGACGTCAACAACTTCGGTGAGGATGGTGACGACTAGGCCGCGTCTTACAGTCATTTGCCTGTGGGCAGGCAGGATGGGCTGCTGCTTCATTGGTTTTCTTCCGCTGTTTATATTTATTTTTGGTTTATGAACCATTGATGTAACCTTTGGCCATCAGGCCCATATTTAGTTAATGAATAAATGTCATTGTGCATGATATGAGTCTTTGTTATCCACTGTGTGCACTAGCTTGATTCTGGACTAGTGCGATTTACACAGAGGATCCAGGAGTCGTTGCTCCGGGGTCCGACAAATACCTTGCTGTATAATTGTGCTAAGAGATAATTTTGGATAGGTGGCTTCACTCCTGACCGTGCGTGAGCGCTTCGCTTCATCGGTAGAGGCAAGTAAACGTAGCGGATGTGTTACCGTTTAACTCGTTAATCATACTATATTCACATTAGATAATTCTCTTAATCTGAGATGCTATGCCATTGTTACATGCTTCCTTACTGTGTGACTATGTGTAGCAATTTAAGAATCAATTGTTTATGCCCTTGATGGATTACTTGTGGTTATGTGGTATTGTGCTTAATGGGACATATGTGGATTATGAGGTAGTATTCATGATGAATATATTGCTGATCTTTGTGGTTAAATTCTTATGAATCATATTTATCATATCATTCATATCATGACATGTCATTTGCATCGTGGATGTCGCCGCACATAGCTGCGACTGTACCTATACAATATCATACATTGCTATAATACGATGCACATCTTACCTTGTTGGGTAAGGGTGCAGTAGATCTTATACATGTATATGCATTTACTTGTGGATGGAATAACTGGATACATATATTATTTGCTTAAATCTTATGAGGTTTGACTCGTGAGAGTCATCGGTGGTATATTGAATGTGGTTGAGGATATAATTGTGGTCATTGCGGAAGATAAATATTGATGATTAAACTATTGTAGTTTAATTAGCTTGTTAAATAGTTTACTTGTTGAGATTTTTATCTCACTCTTATTTTTTCCCCTTCCAAGTGATCTTTGAGCATGCATGGGAAGGGTAGAGCGGCACAATACAAATGCACATCATATTATGATTTATGCTGTAATAAATATGAGGAGACTCTAGCTAATTATCTATCTACCTCATTGATATTTACTTCAAAGTAATAATGCTAGAATGTGGTTCATTTTATTTGGTTAAAATTAATAGTGGTTGTTCCTTAATTAATATTTATCATTACTTTTTGTTTTGTTATACTTCCGCTTAGTTTATCATGTTTTAGAAGTTGTTGTAGTTTATTTTGTCTTGTAATTTAGCTAGTTGTGGAGTGGTTTAGTGGCATCCCAGGGTAATGTAGGTCTTGGGGTGTTACATTGTGGTAGCCTACTTTGATGATATTCTAATATATAGCAAAACCATAGCTACACACTTAGATCATTTGAAACAAGCGCTTGATGTCTTAGGTTTGTTATTTTTGGACATGGAATTGAAGTTGATGACTCTAAAATTGATGCAATTAAGAATTAGCCTATTCCAGTCATATGCGTAGTTTTCATGGTCTTGCTGGCTTTTATCATCGATTCGTGACACAATTCAGTACTATTGTTGCCTCGTTAAATGAATTGACAAACATGGGAATGCCTTTTGTGTAGGGGTGGCACAACAGGGAGCTTTTGATATTCTAAAAACAAAGCTCACAGAGGTGCCACTCTGTGAATGCGATGCTAGTGGAATAGGTATTAGTGGTGTTCTTATACAGGAAGGTAAGCCAATTACTTATTTTTCTAAAAAATTGAATGAAGCTCAGCTGAATTATCCTATTTATGATAAGAAGCTCTATGCACTGGTACTTGTTCTTGAAACTTGGCAACATAGTATATGGCCTAATGCTTTTTGTCAACATTCTGACTATGAATCTCTCAAGTACTTGAAAGGCTAATCTAAGTTGAACTGGAGACATGCTAAGTGGATAGAATTCGTAGAAACTTTTCCATATGTTGTGAAGTATAAGAAGGGCAAAGATAATGTTGTTGCAGATGCTTTGTTTCGAAAGAGTGTTCTTTTAACTCAATTAAATACTAAGGTGCTTGGTTTAGGGAGTTTAAAAGAGTTATATGATGTTGATTGTGATTTTGCTGAACTCTTTGCTTGTTGTTCATATATAAATAGATGGGATAAATTTGATGATCATAATATGTTCTTGTTTCATGCTAACAAACTTTGCGTTCCAGAGTCTTCTGTTCGTTTATTTCTTGCGTAGGAATCACATTACGAGGGATTGATGGGACATTTTGGATGCGAGAAGATGTTGAGCATGCTGGCCGATCACTTCTACTGGCTGAAGAAGAGACGTGACATTGAACAGTACGTACAGCGATGTATGACATGTCATAAAGCTAAATCCTCATGGTTTGTATACTCCTCGTTCAGTTCCTACAATTCCTCGGGAAGACATTAGTATAGATTTTTTTTTTGGATTGTCTAGAACTAAGAGGGGGAGGGATTCGATATTTGTTGTTGTAGATAGATTCTCAAAAATAGCGTATTTTATTCCCTTTCATAAGAGTGATGATACGTCGTATGTAGCTGACTTATTTTTCAAGGATATAGTGCGTTTGTAAGGCATACCGAAGACTATTATTTCTGATCATGACATAAAGTTCGTAAGCTACTTTTGGGAGACATTATGGGCTAAGCTTGGCATAAAATTGTTTTTCTCCATAACTTTGTCATCCACAGACTGATAGACAAACTGAAGTGGTGAATTGTACTCTTAGAACAATGTTGTGAACCATGATAAAAAAGAATTTGAAAGAGTGAGAAGATTGTTTACCACATGTTGAGTTTGCATACAATAGGGCGGTACACTCTACAACTCAACTCTTTCCATTTGAAATTGTTAATGGTTTTCAATCACATATACCATTATATTTATTGCCATTGCCTTTCATTGAAAGAGTTAATATTGATGTTTCTAAACGTGCTGATTTTATTAAATGTATACATATGAAAACTAAGAAAGAAATAGAGAAGAAGGCACATCATATTGCTAAAAAACAAAATAAAAATAGAAAATATAGGATCTTTGAACATGATGATGTTGTTTGGTTACATCTTCGCAAAGATAGATTTCCTGAAAAAAGAAAGTCTAAGTTGATGAATCGTGAAGATGGACCCCTCCTCATGCCAAGGTAATATCAATTCAGTAACGTCACACCAGAAGTAGAAAAAAATGCATGAATAAATCAATCATTTGAGCCATTATGACCTCAGATGAACATACTTTATTTTCATACATTATTACAAATGCAGGCTGAACAAATCGGCTTCAAGGTTATCATGACGATACAAGAAAGTGGACTTGTGTAGCATCTACACATCTCCTGGAAAGCAAATAATGGCACTGGAACCTATAAAACTAGGTTCGTGTGCATGGCGTCACGCCACGCAGCCAAGGTTGTATAAACGATTTGTTATCGTGTAAAGATAACATAAAGGCTCTTTGTTGTGGTTGACTCTTTGTTGCTCGCATATGTTTTCAGATTCTCATGTTGTGCTGTCAATAGAGCAAACAAAAATAAAAAAAAGTAGTAGAAAATTGAAGCTTTGTCTTTGAAGGATGGAAAAGAGGGAGAGTTTGGTTTGTATAAGGTATATAGCTTCGGTAATAATTATACATGGCTGTGGCATTGGTTGTGAAAGGACTGGCGTAAAGACATTAGGTAAAGTATGTATGGACGATAGCGATGACGTTGCTGAGTTAGCTGGCTGTCTTTCATATAGAATTTCTTGGCAATGGGCTATAACAGAGCGTGATGAATCCATAAAGGCTAATAAGAATAAGCAATAGGTCAGCGATTTAGTCAGAAGATTAATATTGAAAAGGAAGAAATGGAAAGGGCACAAAAAGTAGAAACAAGAGAGAAATAAATAATTAAGCCAGAGGAATATCACCATAGGAATGGAATAGAGAGCGCAGAAAAGGCAAAACTAAATCTACCAACATGAGAAGCTGAAAACATATGCAAGCAACACATACAAGAAACATTTATAAGATTTGGTAAACGAAAAACCGATAGTAATGAAAAGCGCTATAGCTAGAATAGAATTGGTTATGCAGGCAAGTATGTGAAACACAAAAGTATATAGGGGTCACTACAAGAGCTCTATTATAAAGGTAAATATAGAAAGAATAAAATCTAAGAAAGCAACACTAACAATCATAGCATACCAATACTAAAATCTAAATGGTGTATTAGGTAATTAGGAACGCAAAAGGAGTAACGGTACTATAATGAAATAAAGTCAGTAATTGTTACATCGTATGTAAGCAAACAAGATGTAGATAGAAATAACGGAAATAGCTATAGGTAAAGCAAAGTGCATAATAGAAAACGTACTTGAGTTTTTGTAAATAGCAGACTAAAAACATAAGAATGAATACTATGTACAGCAGTCAAAAGATTACATAAATACTTGCGATGCTAAAAATACAAACCTCTGTTGGGTGAAAAACAAGATTGGCAATACAGTAATCACCATGAACAAGGCCAGTTCCTAATCCCGCCAATGAATCTTCTTTTGGTAGATGTTCTTTCAACCAATGAGCTAAATCAAACATCTTCTGATAACGTGCAGGCCTCCCTTCGCGATGTTGCCTTTCCCATTTTTCTACCTAAACGAGGAAACAATAATCATCTTTAAACGCAAATGGAATATCACAGCTATCATTATTCAACATTTATAACATGGCAATTATAATTCTTTTTCATTTTGTGAATTTGAGCGATGAAGTCACAAGCTGTAACATTTGGGAGTAGGCAGTCTTATTCACAATTTGCAAGAATTTACGTATATATCACTTATAAACTAAGAACAAAACAATAGTTGTAACCTAAGGGAAAAAAGCGAGAGCATATTTGTTTGTAGGCTGTAGTTTTTTTTTTCAGTATAACTATTAAACAACGCTTCATAGACTGAGTTGGTTATAGCAATGCCAATATATGTGTCGGCGGACTGCAAACAATATCATAGTGGGATAGTATATAGGCCCAAAAGTCATAGCTACGCAACTCAATGATGATGAAAATAATTGGTATTGAGTTTCATTCTTATAAAGCAACCAGATAAACATTACATGACACCTACCTTTCTTTTACAATAATTGTCTCTTCTCCTATATTTTTTGCAATCCAACTGCAGCTACATCAATTTTGTGCATAGTAGAAAAAGTTTTGATAGTAGCAAAATATACATTCTTCCTTTTAGCTGGGGTTATTCCCTGCATAAAAAAGGGCACAGAAATCGCCAAATTATTATTAAGATAATCATTGACAATTTGACACAGGTTTCAGAGAGCATATATAAGTCCTTAGAATGGGATTGCGAGAACTCTAATCTCAACTACTATATTAAGTCTAAATGTTTTAGGAGGAGGGATTTGAAAAGTGCCATCACTGCTTTTTAGAGTTTATGTTTAATTTGAGTCTTGTAGATTTGATCCAATGGGTAAGGCTGCTAGTTCTCAATCCAATTGGAAGACTATTCTCATTTGATATGTTTCCATATACTGCATACAAGCATAGGTACATTTCATTTACACTGTAAGCAATCACCGTACGGTAAAAGAATGTTTAACTAATAGGTAAACTACCCAGTTTTCGAATCAAAAAATTACCTAGTATTGATGAACTAGTCAGTAACTATGAAGAATGGACAAGGCTAAGAATGCTGCATAAAAAGCGTACCGGTAACCTGTTACTAAGATGTATACGCCATGCTAAATCTACATAGCATGAAGAGCTAGAAAGCAAGCATCATAACAGTAAGTTTGGTGTGTTGTGCGTTGGGTGAATACTTCTGTCTAGCACAACAAAAATGGCATGGGCTATGCTAGTGAAAGCACAAGTAGATATGAAAAGGGAAAAAGTATAGCAAAATCCGAATAACACAGGTGGTATACATAAATAAATAACAAAAGAAGAATGACATTTGTGGTAGATATAAATGGATAGATAGATATATAGCGAGGGTTCAACCAAGATGACACACAAGCAATGCGGATCGCAGACCAATCCAGGAAATAAAAGAGGTAACGACGACCGGTAAACTGAAAGGTCAAACAGAAGCTTTCTTCACAAAGGATGCGATTTCTGCTCAGTAGGCCAAGCAAGCCATCTACTCATAGGGAGAATAAATTAGGAGAAAGTTAGTAAGCACATCATTTAAAAAATAATAGTAAGCAAAAGCGGCAATTAAAGAGTACCTCACATTGAGCACCTACTATGTATAACGCAAATCAATTCAAGATGGCACAGGGGGGACGCACATCAAAGGCTAAAGCAAGAAGCTTGTAAACCAAAGGCGGAACAAACAACTTTCTAAGCATTGCATTTAAAAGGGAAACAAATCAGCAAACAACTATATTCAAAACCGATAAGGAAAATCCACTCACAGAGAAGAACAGCAACAAAAGAGCACGCCGCAGTGAGCAGCAGCTGTGTAGGCGCGAACTAAATCAAAGCAGCACTGATACGGGGTCGCCCGATCTTCTCGACGTAGGATGGATACTCGCGGGAGTCTTGTTGAATCGCAATGATCCTCCAATGCCAATGCAAGGGACGAACACTCTTTAATCCGCCAAAACACACTCGCGTCGATTTCGCCGACCACCAAGCGAAGATCTATCGTGCACCCAATTCCCAGCGGAAAGGCTGAACGATCTTGATTGAAGAACACTCCTAATTTCCTCACGGAATTTCAGCAACAATGATAAACTCGAACAAAGTTCAATAGATTGATTATTCTCAAAGGTGGTCTGAGCTCTTAGGCTGCCAATACATGGCTTATATAGGACCTTGGGATGTCCATAGAGTCCACAAACCTAGTACAACTCAACCCTATATGGTTTTAGATACGAACTCTCACAAAAAGGAAACTAGATTTTATAACTATCACATTGTTTCAGCCATAACTTTTGATCCATGATGAATTTGATAGTGGGACCAGATCCATTGCGTAGCCCTTGAAAATATCTTTCCAAAGAGTACAAGAACACCCAAATCGGACTCCGTTTGTGAAAGTTATGAACTTTTTAGTAAGTGCCTATCAGGCTGTCCCGAACCGAATCCGAATTGAATTCTGAGTTGAATCCGAGTTTGAATCCAATTGGCCTTGTGGGAGGTATGAATTGGGCTTGAAAATCTTATCCAAAACTTGTAGTTTAAGTCCTTGGGCTTCTCCTTTTTGCTCTCCCGCTGCATGAGCTTTCTTCCTTCATGTCTTTAGCACCTAATGTGGTTATCCTCTTCCTTTTGCCTCTCCATTGCTTTGCCATTGACAAACCTAAGAATGCACCATTTGATAACATGAGGTAGTATTTTATTGTTATGAATAACAACATTATATTTAGTTTGGAATGAGTTCACCTGGCAATGTTTGATGCGGCTCAATAACTCTTTCCAGTTGAATAATATATTTAACTGAAAAGTACAATACACGTGCGTATCCGCATCAAGCACAAAAGGAGCGCGCACCACAGACCAAAAGCTCGCGTCAAGTACCTTCGTAAGCACTGTATTTGAAGGGAAAACAAGTTAGCAAGAAACTACATTTAGAACTAATAAGAACAAATCACTTATAGGAAAGAATGGCAATGAGAGAGTAATTAGGGCTTAAAAATCAGAGAAAATGCTACTTTGCAGTGTAGTTTTATCTCAAATCTCCAAAACAGAACCATTCAACTCCCATTCCCAAGTACGCACCAAAGATGTGTATTATCAATTCAGGTTCCTTTTGACAATTTTAGCAACAAGATAGCACAGGCTAGTAGCTACACACCTTGAAAGTTTCCCATGACGAGGCAGCATCTTGATCCATCATCACATTTCCGCCAATTTCATGTACTTCTGGAGCCCCACCGATTTCAGCTCCACCTCATTTTCGCCAATTTCACGTACTTATGGAGCCCCCACCGATTTCAGGTCCACTTGAGTGCCATCGTAAAGAAGAAAAACCAATAGTCACATGGAGGAAAGCAAAATACACAGCATTGCGAACAACATGAGCTCCAAGAACCAGAGAACCCACAAGCATGTCCCTGTACGGGATGCCATCAAACAAGGAAGGCTTGATCCACCCGTCCACCACCAGCCAACCTCCCAAGTTCAACCCCCTGACTTTTGTGATGTCATCGCCTGCAAATAGAAGCACACAAATAAAGTACCAAAATGGCAAGAACAATCGCATAGAAGCAAGTGAGACACTTAGACTGAGCGACGACGTGAATTTTCACCTAATGACGAATGTGATAGTTGGAACACACACAAAATTCCAAAGATGAAAGAACCCATGTAAGGTAGCCTCATGTGGGCAATGCATCAAACAACTGGTGTGCACAAGAGCTGACTGAGGTAGGGGAACGAAATCATCTAGGGCTACCATTTTGCATTATCAAAAGAAATCAAAGCTAGGCTCTTTTTTTGTGCCAACCTCTATAGAGGCAAGATCTTCAAAGAAGAACGAAAATGATGAGTACGCGGTGGCCGGAAGGAGAGTTCCCAGCAGCGACAAACGGCGGAGAACACTAATCTATGCATAAGGAGAGGTTAGGGTTTGGAGAGGTGCCTGGAGGAAGGAGGCGGGGGAGGCGACGCTGAACTCAGCCCGCTACTCGTGGGGCATCTGGTGCACCTCCTCCTCGAGGAGGGTGGCGTCGGCGGAGCGGCTCTCCTTGCGGGCGGACTGGAGGCCGGGGAACATCTCCTGGAGGCCATCCACGCGGGTCTTGGCAATGACGGTGCCGCGACGACGAGGGGGATCCCTTGCCCAGCGCGTGAATCCAGAGGAGGTCCCTATGTGCGTGGTCGGGGGGCGGCCGGGGGTGTATGTATCTGGGCAGGCTCCCGCATGAGGGACACCATCCGGGGTCGGCGGCGCGTGAGATCTACGAGGTTAAGGCTGTCGTGGGGGCCGCTCCAGCGGCGGACGAGTCAGCAGGGGGGATGTCTGGGGAGAACTCGCGGAGGGAGTCATGGGGGGCTGTCGAGACCCGAATATGCAAATTCGGACTCTCTGTGTAAACTGCACTAGTCCAAGATCACGCTAGTGCACACAGTCAAACATAGATATAATCACAACCATACACATGATAATAATAAAAGGAAAAACTCAAATATCGATAAATCTCAAAGGTACGACCTTATGGCCAAACTTACAATATCTCTAGCCGGAAGGGCTTAACAAAATAGCAGTGGAAATTCAAAATAAAATGTAGTGGCCAATCGACAAGCCCACAGGCTATCGAGTGGAGAACGAAGCCTAATCCGTGAAGTCGTCATAGTACTCTCCTTTTGGAACCTCCTGCTGAAAATACTCCTCGCCCTCAACTGAGCAACATAGGCGTAAAGCCGTGAGTACATTGGTACTCAGCAAGTCGTTTATAACAAAAGAATGCAATATAATATACCAGGCTTACCAATGGAAGGCTGAAGGTTAATTTGCATAAAAGGGCAATTCACAGTAAATATGATAAATAGATTGAAAGCGGGATTTAAGTGAAAATAATATTAATAAATAATCAAAAGAATAAACAAGAACCACTTGTGAACACCTATCCACAAGCTAAACCAAATGGTGAACTACCTGTCCACCTCCAACATAAACCACCAAGTTATAAATGAAAACACTACCCCTCGTGTAAAATCACCGACTATTGTCCATGACTGAGGACGCGGCTATTCGAATAGTTTTACAATCTGTAGAGGTTGCACAACTGTACCCACACGATGTGATTAGCCTCGATCTCAGGAAATCACAACAAGGCCTTTACAATGCTCTACCTCAACCCAATCCTACCCACTAGGGTTTCGCATCACACCCCCCCTTGCGCCACATGGAAATCAGCAACCACGTCCATCACAATGGCAGAATTGAATTGAAATATTACAAATTAATCAGCCAGGTCTATCCCATACTAGACATGTGGTTTGCACGATTAAGCTCAGATCAATGACGCATAAAGTTAAGTCCTTAACATTACCCGGGCGAGGCTACCATATCCCCCGAAGTGCACCTGCACCTCCCCCTTTATTGCACGATCACTCGCCCGAGCGTAAAACCAAATTTGTATCTCCCTGCCAATGACACACCAATGCCACGGCACAAATTTTAATTAACGTGGCACCAACCACAGTTCCATATGCCATTAAGTCAAATTAATGATTTACATGCGATGATGAAACCAATCGTAAGTATAAGCCAGCTAAGCAATCTAATCGTACCAACCCATGTGACAAGTATCATAACATCACTAGTATGTTTCCCAACCTAAGGTGACAATGGTATCATGATATTCCAAATTATCAAGGAGGGATAGATTCAATTGGGACGATAGCTACCAATACAAGGGTTTAAATAAAAGTAGCGATGCAATGTAATTTAAAACAAAATAATTAAATAATAGATTGCAAACTGGGTTCAACATGATCAAGGGACACGACTTGCCTTGGTTATGCTCAGCGAGGTACTCCTGGTCTTCGAGCGTCGAACCTGCTCCTCCGGAATCCGAATCTAACGAGAGAGAAAACGATCAAAACAAAAGAAACACATAAAATAATAAGCACATGAACTCCAAAAATCATGAAATTAGAACCAAAAGCTAGAGCTCGATTTTAGATTAATTTAGAAAAAAGAACGGGGTTAATCGGAGCTAGGACGAAGGAGAACGGGCTTTCGGAAAATAAACCCTAAAGGAAATTCGGGAAAATCAGAAAAGTTACTGTGCTATGGACCGGGCGCACGGGGAACTCGGTCCACGGTGGACGCGGCGCATGGCACAGTGCGCGCGCGGGAGCAGGCGGCGGCGGCAGGATCCAACGGCTGCGGGCGTGACGCGCTGCACGATCTGAGCCCTCGGCTCAGATCTGGATCAGCGGCTCGGATTGGGCGGCGCGGGAGGCGGCGACGGTCGATGGGCGACGCGTGGCCGGTGCTCTGCGCAAAATGTCACGCGCGGCGACCGAGGCGAGAGGAGCGGGCGCGTCCGGCGAGGGAGGCTACGACGGGGAAGGCGACGCGAAAGGCGGGGCTCGACGGGGCTCACCGGCGGCAAGGATGGCGGCGAGGACGGAACTCCAGCAGCGGGATGGCTCCGGCGACGACGCGAACGGCGGAGGCGCGGCACGGGCGGCGACGGAGCGAACTCCGGCGGCGGCGCGGGTGCGAGAACGGGCAAGGTGCGGCGGCGGCGAGTTCGGGCGATGGGCACGCGAACCGAGGGTCAAACGCGAATAAAAGCACGCGAACTGAGGCGTCCGGATCGGTTACGGCGCGGAGCGGCAGCGGGCGTTGGTTGGGCGGAGACGCGAGGGCGCGGGCGGACGCTAGGGTTAGGGTTACGCGCGGGCGAGGGCGGATCCGACGGTTGGGGAGGCTCGGCGCGGGGATCGGACGACGTACGACGCGGGCGAGAGCGAGCGGGGCGCGCACGACGCGGGCCGGCTGGTGCTACCGCGTGGCGGCGCAGATGCGCAACGCGTGTCCGGGGCGGTGGATCGAGCGATGCGGTGCGCGGGCGGGCTGGAAAAGGTACGGTAGCGGCGGCGGGGAAGCGGGCTGGATGGGCGACGCGTGGCAGGTGGAGGGATCGGGCGGCTGAGGAGATTTCCCCCTTTACTTTTATTCCAGAAATTTAAATAAATTACCAAAAGCTCTAGAAAATAGCAAATATATCCCAATAATTCACCAAAAATACCAGAAAATTCCTTGAGACAAGAAGAATCTAAATAAAATATTTTCAACTTATGTTAATATTTATTTTAATCATATTAAATCATTTAAAATTCTAAAAATTCATTTGAAGCTTGAATTAATTCCAGAAAATTCCCAAAAATTTATTTTTGAAATCCTGGCTTTAAAAATTGCAGAAAAACAAGATGTTACAAACCTTACCCCCTTAAACGAGATCTTGACCCCGAGATCTGGGCCAACTACGAGAATAGGTTCGGAAACTCTGCTCTGAGGTCCTCCTCGCGCTCCCAAGTTGCTTTCTCCTCGGAATGGTTGCTCCACTGGACTTTGCAAAAACGGACCACTTTATTCCGGGTGACTCGCTCTGACACTTCCAAAACTTTGATTGGGTGCTCCTTGTACGACAGGTCCTCCTGCAGGTCAACAGCCTCAACTGGCACAACCCCCTCTGGCACACGCAAACACTTCTTCAGCTGGGACACATGAAAGACGTCATGTACCCCACTGAAGGACGCAAGTAGCTCCAACTGATAAGCAACCTCTCCTCTGCGTTTCAGAATCCTGAACAGACCAACATATCTCGGTGCAAGCTTTCCTTTTAACTGAAACCTCTTCACACCTTTGAATGGTGTGATCTGGAGATACACAAAATCATCTGGCTCAAAACTCGGCTCGACGCCCGTATCTCGTGATAACTCTTATGTCCGGCCCAGGCGATTTTCAACCTTTCTCAGACGACGGACCTTGTCCTCAGCTTCCTTTAAACAGTCTGGACCAAAAACCTGACCTTCCCCTGTCTCTTTCCAATTGAGAGGGGTCCTGCATTTCCTGCCATAAAGTGCCTCAAACGGTGACATCTGCAAACTGGCGTGATAACTGTTGTTGTACGAGAACTCCGTAAAAGGCAAACAACTGTCCCACTTGGACCCATGATTTAGCACACATGCTCTCAACATGTCGTCCAAAATTTGATTTACTCGCTCTGTCTGACCATCTGTCTGAGGGTGATACGCTGTACTGAAATTCAAGTGAGTTCCCATAGCCTTATGGAAACTACCCCAAAAATGAGAGGTGAACTGCGATCCACGATCTGACACAATCTTCTTGGGCACACCATGCAAACTAACAATCCTGGACATGTACAACTCTGCTAGTCTGTCACCACTGTAGGTTGTCTTAACTGGAATGAAATGAGCAACATTGGTCAACCTATCCACGATGACCCAAATCGAATCATAGCCCTCTTTGGTCTTAGGCAGACCGACTATGAAGTCCATACCAATTTCTTCCCACTTCCACTCAAGAACTTTTAATGGCTGTAGCAAGCCTGCTGGTCTCTGATGCTCTGCCTTTACTCTCTGACAAACATCACAAAGGGCTACATACTCAGCGATCTCACGCTTCATGCTTGGCCACCAATACTTATCCTTAATATCCTGGTACATCTTGGTACTGCCTGGATGAATCGAATACAATGACTCATGAGCCTCTTTTAACAATACATCCTTTAACTCTTGCTTATTGGGCACACACAAACGTTGCTTAAACCACAAGGTTCCTTGGTCATCCACTGTAAATCCTGACTCTTTTCCTTCACTCGAGTTTTTCCTGATCCGCTGAAATGCTTCATCATCTGACTGAGCCTGACGAATCTGACCATCCAAAGTAGGCTGTAACTCCATAGCTTCCAAGAATCCTTGCTCAACCAACTCAAGGCTAAGCTTCTGAAACTCCTCATGCAGCGCTGGCTGACTCTCTCGAACCATCACTGAATTGCAATATACCTTTCTACTCAAGGCATCTACAACAACATTGGCCTTCCCAGGATGATAATGTATACCAACATTATAATCCTTTATCAGCTCTAACCACCTCCTCTACTTGAGGTTAACCTCGGACTGGGTAAAGATGTATTTCAGACTTTTATGATCCGTGTAAACCTCGCATCTATTACCCATCAGATAATGACGCCAAATCTTTAAAGCATGCACTACGGCTGCTAGCTCCAAATCATGAGTCCGTTCTCCTCATGCGGTCTCAACTGACGTGAGGCATAGGCTACCACTCTCTTGTCTTGCATCAAGACACAACCCAAACCTTTGCGAGAGGCATCGTAATAAATCTCAAAATCCTTATTTATATCAGGCAACACAAGCACTGGGGCTGTGGTCAAACTCTCCTTAAGTTTCTGAAAACTTTTCTCGCACTCTGGCGTCCAAGTGAATTTCTTTTCCTTCTTGAGCAACTGCATGAGAGGTCTGGCTACACTCGAAAATCCCTCAATAAAGCGACGATAATATCCTGCCATACCCAGAAAACTCCTGATCTGGGTAACTGAAGTAGGCGACTGCCAATCCAACACATCTCTCACTTTCCCAAGGTCAACTGCGACTCCTTCTGCTATCATCACATGACCTAAGAAGGCGACCTCCTTCATCCAAAACTCACATTTGCTGAACTTAGCATACAACTGATTATCCCTCAGCTTCTGCAATGCTAACCTCAGGTGTTCCTCATGCTCTCTCATCCTTGGAGTAAATCAAAATGTCGTCAATGAACACAACGACAAACTTATCCAAATATTCCATAAACACCTTATTCATCAGATACATGAAATAAGCTGGGGCATTAGTCAAACCAAATGACATCACTGTAAACTCGTATAAACCATAACGAGTCGAGAAGGCTGTCTTGGGTATATCCTTCTTTCGGATCCTCATCTAATGATATCCTGACCTCAAATCAATCTTGGAGAAAACTCCTGCTCCCTTAAGCTGATCAAACAGGTCATCGATCCTGGGCAAAGGGTACTGATTTTTTATGGTGACCTCATTAAGTGCTCTGTAGTCCACACACATGCGCTGACTACCATCCTTATTCTTGACAAATAGCACTGGCGCTCCCCACGGGGATGAACTTGGTCTAATGTAACCCTTATCCAAAAGCTCCTGAATTTGCTTCTTTAACTCTGCTAGATCATTGGCTGGCATCCGATAGGGTCACTTGGAAATCGGAGCGGTACCTGGTACAAGCTCAATCAGGAATTCAACCTCTCTCTCTGGTGGCATACCTGGAAGATCGTCTGAAAACACATCAGGGTACTCCCTGACAACTGGTACATCCTCCAACTAGATCACCTTGCTCTGGCAAACCATGACTGACTCTGGCTGACACTCACTGGCTGCAAACTGCACCTTAATCCCATCTGAATTGGTTAAAGTTACTGCTCTGCTCCCACAGTCTAATACTGCTTGCTGCTTCTGAAGCCAATCCATCTCCAAGATTACATCTAGGGACTGCATATCCAACAAAATCAGGTCGGCCCTGAACTCAACTCCCTGAATGGTTATCCTGACTCCTGAACAACCTAGGTTGGATCTCAACTTGGAACCGGGGGATTGGATTAAAAGAACAGATCCAAGAGCAACAGTTTTCAATTGTTGCTTTAAAGCAAAACTCCGAGAAACAAACGAATGCGAAGCTCCAGAATCAAATAAAACTGTGGTAGGAACTGAATGGACTAGAAACGTACCGATCACAACATCTGGTGCTTCCTGGGCATCCTCTTCGGTGACGTGGTTCACCTGACCTCTCACCATCGGAGTCCTGCTGGCCTGTCCTGATGCCAGGGGTGTTCCTCGTCCTGCTCCTGGGGTAGGGGTCCGACCGGGTGTGGCTCCCAGGTCGAAAGCGAACTGGCATCGGGGCCTGCCTCTAGGGGCACTTGCTAGCATAGTATCCTGGCTCATGACACTTGAAGCAAGTGACGGATGCTGCTGGGTTATTGCTCTTCTGCTGCTGACCACTGGAACCACCAGGACGCGGTCCTGACTGAAACTGGCGCGGCGTTTGGGCTGGGGTCTTGAAAGCTGACGACTGCTGTTGCTGCTGCTAAGGCACTCGTGCAGGCTGATAAGATCCAAAGCGAGGCCTCTGAGACTGGTGCGACTGGGATCCTTGCTGGATCATCCTCCTCTTACGAGACTCCTCGAGATCGCGGTGACTCTCCTCGATGAGAATGGCCTTATCCACCAACTGCTGAAAACTGGCATAGTCGTTGCCTATGACCTGCACCTTCAAAGCTGGGTTCAAGCCCTTCTTGAACCTCTTCTCGCGAAGCAGACCGTGGCTACGTCCTGCGCGCGCAGAGCGAGCTAATTGAGTGAATTTATTGAGGTATTCACTCACTGACAGGTTCTTCTGCTGCAACTCTCGAAACTCATCCTTCTTCATCTCGACCACACCATTCAAGACGTGGGCGTTATGGAAGGCTTTGGCGAACTCCTTCCAAGTGATACTGTTCTGATCCTCGTGAGCGGCACAGTAGTTCTCCCACCACTCTGCTGCTGGTCCCTCAAGCTGGTGTGCTACATACAACACCTTCTCCCCCCGGCAGTCGGTGCACTGAGCTAAGTTCAGTTTCTTCTCAACTGAACGGATCCAATCATCAGCCTCCAAAGGCTCTGATGAACTGGAGAAAACAGGCAGTCTCGTCCTCATAAACTCTGCATAGCTGAACTGCTGACGAGGTGCTGGTGGTGGTATTGGCTCTGGTGCTGTCGCTGTATCATAGCCTGCATATTCTGCATCATCGCCTGCATCATCTGAGTCTGGCCCACCAAAAACTGACTGAGGACGGGGTCCAAAGCCGGTGGAACTAGCTGCACAACACTGCTCTCTGGGTGCTGGTTCGCCTGGCTGCGGCCTGAGGAAGTCCTGGTATCAACCATCTTGCTCTCAAAAGAAAATAACTGCTGACTGACCAAACGCAAAAGACGAGAGGGAAAAGCATAGATAAGAGGTAAATGCGTCTAAGGGGGTTTTGCTAATGGAAACCTAAACTAAACAAACACTTAGCCAAAAAGGCTAACAACAAAACTGAGCAAAAATAAACTCCATTAAAAGATTGACATGATCGCAATATAATGCTTTTAAGGGCAATATTTGCAGCTCACATCACACACAACTGCCAATAAAATCCAACGTTTCTACTCGCACTATCTAATCTGAAGGCTCCCACTCGGGTCCTGACAAATAGGGTACACTACTATCGTCCTCTGAATCGCTGTAGATGACCCATGAGTTGCGCAGCCGCGCGCGATCGCTCGATCGAATCGAACCGGGTGGAATCGCCGAAGATATGCGCGACGATCACCGGTGATACGACGTCTCCGCTCTGGACTCGGTGGTGTAGGCGGCGGTAGAGGTACTAGCGATTGCGGTCGGAGCTCCTCCCTGACTGGCTCCGGTAGTCTAGGGGTGACTCTATACTGCTCTTTGAATTTTTGGATGAGTCTGGCCATGTTGATCTTGTATAGCTTGCAAAGGCGATGGATGGCTTTGTGCGCAACTCCTTGTGCTGACATCTCTCCACTGGCACTGGCATTCTTGAAACTATGTTGTATAACTTGCTTGCCGACTCGGGTGGTGAAGTACAGCCTGGAGATGCTCCCGATGCGTTGTCCCTTATGCTTCTCATCCTTGGTGAGGTAGACGGGCAATCTCTTCAATCCGAGGCTCCGTAACAAAACGCGTAAAGTGCTCTCCATCCTCCTATCGAGCTGTAAGAAGCTTGGGACATCTAATGCATTTTTAAAGAAAAGATCAGTTTATAGCTTTATGAGAACAAAATTTGCAAGAATGGGGCGAGGGACAAGAATCCTTAAGAATAAGATAAGAAGATAGAGATATTACTAAATATCAAATTTAGTTAGTTTGATTTAGAAAATAAATTTTTGGGCTAACGACCATTCTAACTAGGGCTTCGTCCTACAGTCGATTTGGCTCTAATACCATCTCTGTCGAGACCCGAATATGCAAATTCGGACTCTGTGTAAACTGCACTAGTCCAGGATCACGCTAGTGCACACAATCAAACATAGATGTAATCACAACCATACACACGATAATAATAAAACGAAAAACTCAAATATCGATAAATCTCAGAGGTACGACCTTATGGCCAAGCTTACAATATCTCTAGCCGGAAGGGCTTAACAAAATAGCAGCGAAAATCCAAAATAAAATGTAGTGGCCAATCGACAAGCCCACAGGCTATCGAGTGGAGAACGAAGCCTAATCCGTGAAGTCGTCATAGTACTCTCCTTCTGGAACCTCCTGCTGATAATACTCCTCGCCCTCAATTGAGCAACATAGGTGTAAAACCGTAAGTACATTGATACTAAGCAAGTCGTTTGTAACAAAAGAATGCAATATAATATGACAGGCTTACCAATGGAAGGCTGAAGGTTAATTTGCATAAAAGGGCAATTCACAGTAAATATGATAAATAGATTGAAAGCGGGATTTAAGTGAAAATAATATTAATAAATAATCAAAAGAATAAACAAGAACCACTTGTGAACACCTATCCACAAGCTAAACCAAATGGTGAACTACCTGTCCACCTTCAACATAAACCACCAAGTTATAAATCAAAACACTACCCCTCATGTGAAATCACCAAGTATTGTCCATGAAGTATTGTCCATCACAATGGCAGAATTGAATTGAAATATTACAAATTAATCAGCCAGGTCTATCCCATACTAGACATGTGGTTTGCACGATTAAGCTCAGATCAATGACGCATAAAGTTAAGTCCTTAACATTACCCGGGCGAGGCTACCACATCCCCCGAAGTGCACCTGCACCTCCCCCTTTACTGCACGATCACTCGCCCGAGCGTAAAACCAAATTTGTATCTCCCTGCCAATGACACACCAATGCCATGGCACAAATTTTAATTAACGTGGCACCAACCACAGTTCCATATGCCATTAAGTCAAATTAATGATTTACATGCGATGATGAAACCAATCGTAAGTATAAACCAGCTAAGCAGTCTAATCGTACCAACCCATGTGACAAGTATCATAACATCACTAGTATGTTTCACAACCTAAGGTGACAATGGTATCATGATATTCCAAATTATCAAGGAGGGATAGATTCAATTGGGACGATAGCTACCAATACAAGGGTTTGAATAAAAGTAGCGATGCAATGTAATTTAAAACAAAATAATTAAATAATAGATTGCAAACTGGGTTCAATATGATCAAGGGACACGACTTGCCTTGGTTATGCTCAGCGAGGTACTCCTGGTCTTCGAGCGTCGAACCTGCTCCTCCGGAATCCGAATCTAACGAGAGAGAAAACGATCGAAACAAAAGAAACACATACAATGATAAGCAAATGAACTCCAAAAATCATGAAACTAGAATCAAAGCTAGAGCTCGATTTTAGATGAATTTAGAAAGAAGAACAGGGTCAATCGGAGCTAGGACGGAGGAGAACGGGCTCTCGAAAAATAAACCCTAAAGAAAATTCGGGAAAATCAGAAAAGTTACTGTGCTGTGGACCGGCGCACGGGGAACTCGGTCCACGGTGGACGCAGCGCATGGCACAGTGCGCGTGCGGGAGCGGGCGGTGGCGGCGGGATCCAAGGCTGCGGGCGTGACGCGCGGCACGATCTGAGACCTCGGCTCAGATATGGATCAGCGGCTCGGATTGGGCGGCGCGGGAGGCGGCGACGGTCGATGGCGACGCAGGTCGGCGGCGCTCGCGCGGCGTCGCGTCTTGGCGCGGGCGCGCGGGGTGCGCAGGTGAGCGGCGCGGCGACCGAGGTGAGAGGAGCAGGCGCGTCCGGCGCGAGAGGCGGCGACGAGGAAGGTGACGCGGAAGGCGGGGCTCGACGGGGCTCTCCGGCGGCAAGGATGGCGGCGAGGACGGAACTCCGGCGACGGGATGGCTCCGGCGACGACGCGGACGGCGGAGACGCGGCACGGGTGGCGGCGGAGCGACTACGGCGGCGACGCGGGCGCGAGAACGGGCGAGGAGCGGCGGCGATGAGTTCGTGCGACGGGCACGCGAACCGAGGGATGAATGCGAATAAAAGCACGTGAACCGAGGCGTCCGAATCGGTTACGGCGCGGAGCGGCAGCGGGCGCGAGTTGGACGGCTGTGATCGGCGTGGGCGCATCCGACGGCGGAGACGCGAGGGCGCGGGCGGACGCTAGGGTTAGGGTTACGCGCGGGCGAGGGCGGATCCGACGGCTGGGGAGGCTCGGCGCGGGGATCAGGCGGCCACGACGTGGGCCGGCTGGTGCTGCCGCGTGGCGGCGCAGATGCGCGACGCACGTCCGAGGCGGTGGATCGGGCGGTGCGCCGCGCGGGCGGGAAAAGGTACGGCAGCGGCGGCGACGAAGCGGGCTGGATGGCCGACGCGTGGCAGGTGGAGGGATCGGGCGGCTGAGGAGATTTCCCACTTTACTTTTATTCCAGAAATTTAAGTAAATTACCAAAAGCTCTAGAAAATAGCAAATAAATCACAATAATTCACCAAAAATACCAGAAAATTCCTTGAGACAAGAAGAATCCAAATAAAATATTTTCAACTTATGTTAATGTTTATTTTAATCATATTAAATCATTTAAAATTCTAAAAATTCATTTGAAGCTTGAATTAATTTCAGAAAATTCCCGAAAATTTATTTTTGAAATCCTGGCTTTAAAAATTGCAGAAAAACACGATGTTACAGGGGCGGTCGGAGAAGGTGGCGGAGAGGAGGCTCCCGCACGAGGGACACCATCCGGGGTCGGCGGTGCGCGAGATCTGCGAGGTGAGACCAACATGGGGGCCGCTCCAGCGGTGGGCGAGCCCGCGGGGGGATGTTTGGGGAGGCCTCGCGGCGGGAGTCATGAGGAAGCGGCCGGAGAGGGTGGCGGAGGGGAGGCAGCGCCTACGGCGAAAGCGGGAGGAAGAAGGGGACCGTGTGCGGCTAGGAACACTAGTAAGGCCGCACATGAGGGGACGGTCGGAGAGGGGGAGGAGGGGAGGTGGCACCTACAGCGAAAGCGGGAGGAAGAAGGGGACCATGTGCGACCAGGAACGCGAGAAAGTCCGCACATCCCGCATCTACGCATCGCGAGCCTTCTTCTCGAAGGTTTCCACAGGACCGTTTCTTGCACGGAAGAGAGCCGCAGCTTGCTAGTCATGGAAGAGAGCCACGGCTTGCTAACCAGCGCATACACGCGGCAAGTGGAGCGGAAGCAAACGCGCATACACGCGTCAGGTGCACAGGATGCTAAGGTGACATGGACACGCTGTCTTCGGACAGACTCTCCCCGGGAAATGATATACGGAGGATTTGGTCAGGAATGGAGTGTACAGATTAATCTTCATGCTCCTCTTCTTCACCCTCATATTCTGCACCGTAGCAAGTAGTGTTAAATTTTGTTCTTCTGGTCGCTAGAACTTTCCTATTGTGTGGATAGGGATCATCGAACTGAATCCATCAGCTAATAAGATTGTTTGTTGAGGATTAGTGTGTTATATTAGTGGCTGATGGATCTGCCTTTTCGAGTTGGCTGATGGAACCGCTTAATTTAGCCTTTAGTTTTTAGCACTTTGTTTTTTTCACTATTTATTAATTTCACCCTTTTCTATTTTTTTATTTTTAGGTTTTTTATCTTTTCAATTTTTTTTTGTATTCCTTTGTATTGTTCGTGATAGACTAATGTATATTTTTATTTTTAAATTTTTTAAATTTAATTATACTAAATAAACTAATTTAGCTACAATAAAAAAATAAACTAACTATAGTAAAAAAAAACATAAACCAACAACAACTTCGTACTTCAGTTTACTCAGGTCTTCGGGACAGAGACAGATGATACATTGCAACGAAGTGTAATGACCTGCCTTTTCCAGTTGTCACTTGCCGTGCCGCTCTGTTCCACATTTGTATGTTTAATCTCATACAATGCAGGATCCAGCTCTTCTACGTTGTTTTTCGATACCTTGTACAACCATATTTGGTTATCCGTTAAATTGGACAAAGCAAGCTTGCTAACATAATCCATTAATCACCCCTAAAGATTTGCCCACAACAGATATTTGATTTTCTATGCAAAGAAATCGTCCTGCTATCCACACATTAGGCTTTTAAATACCTGTTTTGGGCACAATACTGGATTAGAGTGTTCTTTATTGGATATGGCCCAGCGGACGAAAATCTAAGCATGATCCTGGCGGATGAATAATTTTGTTGTAGCTTAACATATCAACCTAACGGAGAACAAGCACAGTGAAATTACAAGGTTACCACACAACATACATAACCAAGCAGGAAAATACGAAAGAACAGACATAATTCCTCGAACTCAATGCGGGACACGTCGTTTCCAACAGGAAAGACCTCATTTTGTTCGATACTCAGACAAAAAAGAGACTGGCAGCTGCGTTAGCCATGAAATAGACCCACACAGAAACCTCTCCTGAGGCCTAAAATATAAAATGGCGTCCACAAGTTGAACTTATTCAAATGCAGCAGCATCCAAAAGTAAGCGAACACCTAATATATATCCATACTTTTGCTTATCATCATCATCTAATCTTAGCCGCCCCCAGAGCCATACTTCTTCCCAAAGACGATCACCTGTAGCTTGTCATATCCAGCAAGGACACCAGCACCAGCAACAGCTCGAAGGATGTTGGCGCCAGCACCCTTGAAGAGGGACTTTGTGCCCTCCTTTGCAACAATCTGCTTGAATGCATCCAAGGAGCTGTTGTACTTGACTGCCTCACCAGACGTCATCATCATCCGACGACGAACAGTGTCAATCGGGTATGAGGCAAGACCAGCACCTATGGTTATGCCCCAGCCAAGCAAGAAGCTGGCAAGGAAGTTATCCTGCAAAATGCAGACAGTGCATATTAGCAGGGAGAAACTTACAATTTAGCCAAGACATGTCATTTACAAATATGCAACCATCTCCGAACACATGCAAACATATCAGCCTAACAGAAATAGACAGCTGTGGAACATGTGGAAGTATTTGTGCTCTTTGAATGGGGGTAACATGAGCTCATATGAAATAATAAATTGGCACAACAAAGTATACACATGATATTCTGTTCACTAACCTGAAGGGCACCAACAAGGACGACTGGCTTGAGGGAATCGTACATTCCAAAATACAGACCACGGTAGACAATGATTCCCACACAAGAGATGTTAAATCCACGGTACAAACCACGTATACCATCAGAGGCAAGGGTCTTGCGGTAAACATCAACAAGTCCATTGAATTGCCTATCACCACCCTTCTTGGCAGCCTTGGCATCATTAGCCAGACGCGTTCGAGCATAGTCCAGGGAATACACAAAGAAGAGAGAGCAAGCACCAGCTGCTCCTCCAGAAGCAAGGTTTCCAGCAAACCATTTCCAGTAGCCATCCTTGTCCTTCTTAAAGTTGAACATGCGCTTGAAGTGGTCTTTGAAGGCAAAGTTCAAGGCCTGAATACAGTTTTAGATATTAGTCAATATAAACAGAGGAAAGAAGTCAAAACAATGGGTAGTGTGCAGTACCTGAGTGGGGAAGTAACGGATGACATTAGCAGTGTTTCCTCTCCACAGTGCGATCATACCTTCATCCTTAACGGTACGGGCAAAGCAGTCACCAATACCCTTGTATGGATGAGAAAGCCTACCACTCTTGATCATTTCGTCCTGGTTTTGAATGAGAAGCTTGACACGCTCAATGGGAGCAGCAGCTGTCTTGGAGACAGCAGCAGAAACTCCACCCATCAGGAAGTCAATCATAAATCCAGAAAATCCTTTCTCTTTTGGTGCAGAAGCAAAGACTGGGTACATTGCTGGGACAGATGAGAGCCCAATGGTTGCATCCATCCCATTGTATGACCTCAAGGGCACACTATAAGCAGAATGGGCATTGTAGAGTGCAGGATTCTTCATTACAGAATAAAGAGAGATCTTGCTGAAAAGCATGCACTGCCCATGGATCTTCTGAACCACAGAGGGAGGGCCCAATTCATCCAACATCTTCAGAAAGCGACCTGTCAAATGGCAATTTGAAGACACTAGTTTGGGTTAGACTACAAATGGGTTCAAGTGCTATACAGAAATCATCATATGTAGAAAATGTTATAAATACACCTTACAAGGTTGACAAGAAAATATTGCTCCAGTGACATCCTTTTTACTGTGCAATTATTATAACGATCCTAATTAGAGCATCAACCAAGCTAACATTACTATGTTACTTCTAGATAATCGCAACATGATGATGGAAATTAATTATGTATAGTGTTTGAATAAACATGAAAATATACGGTTTTGCTAAATCAGTCGCCTGAAAATTCCTAAAATTTCAGGCGATTCAGTAGCCATTTGATCACTTTGAGATGTGTGCTATACCTGTGTCGGATTAACAGCCCGGTCCTACTATTGGGTTCTTGTGTTCAAACCCGACCCGTTAGTTTTTAGACAGCTCACCACTCATTGTCTACACTACTGTAGTTACCAGTGCTTTTCCCCTTTCTTTGCCTGTGTCTCCATTCTCCAATGAAGAGGGGGGGGAGGCAGAGAGGAGATAGCAGGGCAGCAAGCAGCGATTCACGGCAAGTGGCCATGATTTGAGACAACGAGCAACTTGGAGGAGAGAACCGGAGCTTGGCGAGCACTCTCGTCGTCAGCGCTGTTGGTTTCATAGCCGGAGCTTGGTTGTATTTGAGTAGTATCGATTTGAGCCTTTGAGGTGTGGCTTTTGAGCTCAAATTTTGGGGTTCCTGTCAATCTATGTTATCAAGGCGTCACCTAGGCTACGCCTAGGTGTTCTGGCGCTTCAAGGTGGACGCCAGGGGTTGCCGCCTAGTTTGTCAGAGTTAGGCGGTCGACTGAGCTTCCAGGCGTCAGGGAGACGGCGGCGGGAGGCGGCGTAGGACCGGATCGGGTGGCGAGGAGCCCCGATCCGGCGCGGGGAGGCCGGATCCGGCGTTGTCCGGGTGGAGGCGGCGTCGTCGTCAGGTGGAGGGAGGCGGCGCAGGACCGGATCCGACGTGGGGAGGCCGGATCCGGCATCGTCCAGGTGGAGGCGGCGGCGTCGTCCAGGTGGAGGGAGGCGGCGCAGGACCGGATCCGGCGCGGGGAGGCCGGATCCGGCGTTGTCTGGGTGGAGACAGCGGCGGCGGCGTCCAAGTGGAGGGAGGCGGCGCAGGACCAGGGTGGAGGAGGCGGCGGCCGATTCAGAGGGGAGGCGGCGGATCCGAAGGGGAGGGGAGGAGAGGAGAGGAGGCGGTGGATCCGGAGGGGAGGAGAGGCGGCGGCGCTCGGAGAGGAGGCGGTGGATCCGGTGGGGAGGGGAGGAGAGGAGAGGAGGCGGTGGATCAGAGGAGAGGAGAGGAGAGAGAAGAGGCCGATCCGGAGGAGAGGAGAGGAGAGGCCGATCTGGACTGGATAAAAGGGTTTGGGAGTTTTAAATTTTAGTCCTCGAAGTTTTATAAAATTACAATTAGACCCTTCTTTTTAGAAATCTTCTGATTTAAACTTCTAGAGTTCCGTTTTCTTATTTTCTCTACCATTGTCTAATCATCGCCTAGACGCTCGCCTAGGCGCCTAGGCGTCCTGGCACCTCCGGAGCGCCTCGCCTCGCCTTGTCGCCGTGATAACATAGCTGTCAATGTTTGTAGCGCTATGAAACTGCTTCTATCCGGGCAAGATCTAGGTGATTTGTGGAATCGCATTCTGTTTGGGGTGCTTCAATTTGTACTTGATTTGTTCTAGTGTTTTGGAAATTGTAGTTAATTTGGCGATATATTTCTGTCCCATATTGATTGATTTGGAATTTCAGGCTAGTAATTAGTTGGGTGTGTATGGAGTTTGTCTTTTTTTTAGTTGGTATGTCATCTAGCTTTTTTTGTCTAACCATTGAATTCTTCATAGGAATTTTATTCTCATATGGGTCTAGCCGGTATGTACAAATTGTACGCATGTTTCAATAAATAGTTGGGTGTTTATGGTTCAACCAATGGACTGAACGACTTAGTGGATTAGGTCTGATATGTTGTGGAATGTTTGTGTTAACATGCTTTGGTTGAAATGTGAAGACGATAATTTGTGAATATATTGGGAGGCATGGCTGAGTTGGCTTTGTCTCTATAGGTCAGTGTTTTAAGAGGCACGGCTGACTCACTTTGTCCCTATAGTTCAGTGTTTAGGAGGCATGATTGATCTCAGCTTGCTCCTATAGTCCGTAGGATTTTGTTACTTTGTTTCCATTGATCATTGAAAAACAGAGGCCATCATTTCATAAAGTACATTGAAAATAGAGGCAACTTTCATACAAATTATTAAGTTGCATACTTGCATACTATTTCAATTAAACTTTCAGTTTCATACAATATGAAATTTAGTACTTTCAGTGCAAGTATCAGTTCATCTTACGTCAGGATTGACCTATCATTATTTAATGAAAATTTATTCATTGGGACTATGTTTTGGCTTAATCTTTTCTGGTTAACCTAGGAAGGATTGTTTGTAAGCAAAATATGCTTTGGCTTAATCTTTTCTGGTTAACCTAGGAAGGATTGTTTGTAAGCAGCAAAGTACTCTTGTGGTTCTATGAAACAAACTTATTAGATTAGAAGTTGCATAACATTTTAATTACACTTTCAGTTCAGGCAATATGCAATTTTAGTTCATTTGCAATGCAATACCATAAAAGCATTTTTTTTATGTGTCCCTTTAAACATTTGGTCTAGTCACTTCTAATGGTTGTAAAATCTGATTAGTTTCATTGTTATTTTCATCAAATGAAGTAGTAACTAGATCACCTAGTTCATAGTATTAATATCGTTGGTCATTTTGAATTTGCTCACCTATTGTCACCTAGCTCATAGTAATTTGACTATGGAATTAATACATGAAAAATGCTAATTAGATAAGCTATGAACATGTCATGTTAAATTAAAAGTTGTGTCCTATTTTAACTAAACTTTACGCAATGTACAATTTTAGTTCTTATTCAGTGCAATTTCCATTTAACCTTTTTTTAATATGCCCCTTTTAAACTTGGCACTAGTGTTTTCAGTAGTTTAATTCTTTGTATGTGTTTCACTGATATGTGGATCACATGAAGTAGTAACTAGCTCATCTAAGGTCTGCAAGGATTCACTTAGTTTGGGAATTTTCTGTCCTTCGAATAATTTTTTACCCTTTAGACATGGTTTCTGTTTTCTGTGCAGGTTCACATGGTTAAAAATATTGTTCTCCTTCTAAAAATAGTTGTTTTCTTTAAGGGTTCGCTTTCCAAAAGACTTTTTGGCTTCTGGCCAGTTTGAAACGGGCCTAAGCATTGCCCAACCGTCAAGTTCTTACAATCGTGGGCAATTTGCAATGGAAAGATAACGATGAATACAAAGTTGAAGCATGGATGCATGCAACTGCGAAACAGATCACCTAGTTTAGCAAGAACCTTTTTATTTCATACCTACAGCAAAGGTAACTCTAGCAATTAAAGAAAATTGATTAATTAAATTCCTCAACCACGGTTATATATGCCTAGAAGACCACATGTTTGGCTCTAAAACCTCTAATAATACTGGTACACCCAAATTAAAACTCTAGAACGAGGAAAAGCACATAAAATGAAGTAGAAGCTAGTGGAAATTTAAAGTTGTCACATCCAGCTTTCCCAATTCCATCTGCATGTTCACCACGATCTCCCCGCAGATGAATACGACCCAACAAAAATACGAGCACAGGCGCACGTCACCTGAACTATTGCTCCACAAAGACACAAAAATTCCTAACAGACAACCAAACCACAAATCCCAAGTGCTTAGCAGAACACCTAGACGACAAAACCAACACAAAACAACTTGTTGGGATTGAAAACCTAGTTCCTCCCATTTCTCTGGACATCCAATTCCACGGGAACGAAAATCCAAGGAAAACCGTAAAAAAAAAGACTGACCAAACTCGCAATCCTTTGCTGAAAGCAGCACAATAACTCCGGATCTAGCACTTCGAAGCGCACCAAGATAAGATCTGACGCGTTACAGGTCACACAAGAACTTAGCACACACACGGACAGAAAAGCAAAGATCCTATCAATGCAACACAGGAACCGACCGAGCTAATCGATGCTACGCGGGGCAGAGAAGGATGCGTTGGGAGATTCGAGGGGATTTACCTCAGAAGAAGGACGCACCGCCGCCAACTCGGAATACTTGAGGGTCTCTGATCTCGGGAGATGCTAGAGGCGGGGGACGACTGCTATTTATAGCAGCGCGACGCGCTGAGGGCAAACCCTAGTTGGGCTTCTCCAACAAATTCTCGTGGGTCGCCATGCAGTGGATGGAGCAATTGGACCACAGCTTGGCCCGCCGTTAACGCTCCGAGGCGGGCTGGGCCACGCACTGCGCGCCAGCAAGTAAATTCATTGGGAGAAGGAAAAGAAGTGGATTCTATGAACCCATTATCTCTGAGGACCGAGGTTTGCTCGGTTAGCAAGCTCCGTCATGTACGTGCTATTCGTCCGGGTGCGATCTCCGGATGAGAGCGTTGTTTTAGCAATTGATTCTAGTTTAACTGATTTTTTTACTATAACTGATTTGACTTTTTGAGCATAATTAAATTTAAAAAATGTAAAAATAGAAAAAATATGTTAACCCATCACGGATAATGCAAAGGAACACTGGGAAAAAAAAAATACAAAAAACCTAAAAAATCTAAAAAAAATTCAGAAAAAAACGAATTACTGAATAGTGTTTCGTCTCTCTCTCTCACACACACACACACACATATATATATATATATATATACACACTTTCAGTGCAAAAGCATGTCTCACACTCTGAGGTATATCGTTAACGATCTATACTTAAGTTCTAGCATGTATTTTAGTAGGACGTATACATATATCTCACACTCTGAGATGAATTTCGGTTGGGCTTGTGGAAGATCCAAATTAGGCTTGAATTCTTGAGCTTTTCTCTTCTTGCTTGACCCACGTGAGCTTCTCCTCCCACACTTTAGCTCCGACATCCCTCTCCTCCCTCGCGGTTCCAAAGGCTTCACAATGTTCAAACCTGACACTGCACAAAATATTTGCATGAGGTAGTACCCAATTCTCATCAATGATAATACAGTCATTAAGAAACAAAAGCATCTGTTGATTTAGAAATTTAGCTCTTGCTCTAGTCAGTAGACCAACATGCACTTCTTCACTTGTAATACTTGTAACTTCACTTATGGTGTCCATCTCAGTATGATGTATAAGTGTTAGGGATGCCCTCATTATGAAGTCTATTGGGGATGTTTGGGACGCGTTTTCATCCGGTGCCGCGTTTTCGTACGCACGGAGTTCAAAGCACCCGACGAGCCCGTTTTGGAGGAAAGTTTAACACCGGCTCAAAAATTAACAACCGCATGCCGGCATAAGTTAGGGCGCGCATGAAGTCCATTCGGTGTGTTTGGGACGTATTTTCATTCAGTTCCGCATTTTCGTACGTACGGAGTTCAGAGCACCCGACAAGCCCATTTTCGTGAAAAGTTTAACACCAGCTCAGAAGTTCACGAAACGCATGCCAGCATGAGTTAGGGCGTGTATGAAGTCCATCCGGGGTGTTTGGGACACGTTTTCATCCGGTGCCACGTTTTCGTACGCACGGAGTTCAGAGCACCCGATGAGCCCGTTTTGGTTGAAAGTTTAACATCAGCTCAGAAGTTCACGAAACGCATGTCAGCATGAGTTAGGGCACGTATGAAATCCATTCGGGGTATTTGGGACGTGTTTTCATCCGGTGCCGCGTTTTCGTACGCACGGAGTTCAGAGCACCCGACGAGCCTGTTTTGGTGGAAAGTTTAACACCGGCTCGGAAGTTCACGAAACGCATGCCGGCAAGAGTTAGGGCACGTATGAACTCCATTCGAGGTGTTTGGAACGCGTTTTTATCCAGTGCCGCGTTTTCGTACACACGGAGTTCAGAGCACCCGACGAGCCCGTTTTGGTGAAAACTTTAATACCGGCTCGGAAGTTCACGAAACGTATGCCGGCATGAGTTAGGGCGCGTATGAAGTCCATTCGGGGAGTTTGGGACGTGTTTTCATCCGTGCCGCGTTTTCATACGGACGAAGTTTAGAGCACCCGACGAGCCTGTTTTGGTGGAAAGTTTAACACCTGCTCGGAAGTTCACGAAACACATGCCGGCATCAGTTAGGGCGCGTATGAAGTCCATTCGGGGTGTTTGGGACGCGTTTTCATCTGGTGCCGCGTTTTCGTATGCACGAAGTTCAGAGCACCCGACGAGCCCGTTTTAATGAAAAGTTTAACACCGGCTCGAAAGTTCACCAAACGCATGCCAGTATGTGTTATGGTGTGTATTAAGTTCATTCGGGGTGTTTGGGACGCGTTTTCATCCGGTGCTGCGTTTTCGTACGCATGGAGTTCAGAGCACCCGACGAGCCCGTTTTGGTGGAAAGTTTAACACCGGCTCAGAAGTTCTCGAAATGCATGTCGGCACGAGTTAGGGCGGGCACGAGTTAGGGCGTGTATGAAGTCCATTTCGGGTGTTTGGGATGCATTTTCATTTGGTGCCGCGTTTTCATTCGCACGGAGTTCAGAGCACCCGACGAGCCCGTGATACGGGGGTCGCCTGATCTTCTCGACATAGGATAGATACTCGCGAGAGTCTTGATGAATCGTAGTTATCCTCCAATGTCAATGCAAGGGACGAACACTCTTTAATCCGCCAAAACACACTCGCGTCGATTTCGTCGACCACCAAGCGAAATCTATCGTGCAGCCAATTCCTAGCGGAAAAACTGAACGATCTTGATTGAAGAACACTCCTAATTCCCTCACGGAATTTCGGCAGCAATTATAAACTCGAACAAACTTTAGTAGATTGATTATTCTCAAAGGTGATCTGAGCCCTTAAGCTACCAATACATTGCTTATATAGCCCCTTAGGACATCCATAGAGTCCACAAACCAAGTACAACTCAACCCTATATGATTTTAGATACGAACTCTCACAAAAAGGAAACTAGATTTCACAGCCATCATATTGTTTTGGTCATAAATTTTGATCCGAGACGAATTTGATGCTGGGACTAGATCCATTGCGTAGCCCTTGAAATTATCTTTCCAACGAGTACAAAAACGCCTGAATCAGACTCTATTTGTGAAAGTTATGAACTTTTTAGTGACTGCTTGTCAGGCTGTCCCGAACCGAGTCCGAATTATATTCTGAGTTGAATCCGAGTTTGAATCCAGTTAAACTTGTGGGAGGTACGAATTTGACTTAATAATCTTATCCAAAACTTGTAGTTTAAGTCCTTGGGCTCCTCCCTTTATCTCTCCCAAGTCTTCACTGAGTCATACCTAAGAATACATAAAATACTAGCATGAGGTAGTATCCCAAATTCATCATCAATTAAAGGAAACTCTTTAATAAACAAAAGCACCTGTTTATTTAAAAGATTGGCTCTTGCCCTCGTCATTAGGCCCACAGGTTCTTGGACATTCTCATGCATGTTTGGAGTGGAAGATGTGTATGTAATGTGATGCAGATATGCACGTGTCTTGTACTTTTCCGTTAAATATCTTATTCAACTGGAAAGAATTATTGAGCCGCATCAAATATGGCCAGGTGAACTCATTTCAAACTATACTTAATGTTGTCATTCATAAGGATGAAATACTACATCATGTTATTACTTGGTGTATTCTTAGGTTTGTCAATGGCAAAACAATAGAGATGCAAAAGGAAGCGGATAACCACATTATGTGCCAAAGACATGAAGGAACAAAGCCCACGCGGATGGAGCCAACAAGAACGAAGCACCTGTGGCTGGTTGGAGCCCATGTGGAAGGGGGAAAGAAAGCCCATGTGGCGGGAGAGTATAAGGACGGAGCCCAAGAACTTAGAGCATAAGTTTTGTACACTATTTTGAAGCCCGACTCAGACTTCCCACGTGCTCAATCCAATTCCAACTCGGATTCAACTCAGAATTCAATTCGGACTCGGTTCGGGACAGCCTGTCAGGTAGTTACTAAAAAGGTCATAACTTTCACAAACGGAGTCCGATTCAGGCGTTCTTGTACTTGTTGGAAAGATATTTTCAAGGACTACGTAATGGATCTGACCCCAGCATCAAATTCTTCACGGATCAAAAGTTATGACCAAAATAATATGACAGTTGTAAAATCTAGTTTCCTTTTTTAAGAGTTCGTATCTAAACCATATAGGGTTGAGTTGTACTAAATTTGGGGGACTCTATGCACGTCCCAAGAGACTATATAAGCCCTGTATTGGCATCCTTAGAAGGGGACCAAGTTTTATGCATCAGATTGAAACATAGCTATTGCTTGTTCTTTCAACACCAGAGTTCATGCGAGGACTTTGAGAGAGAATTAGGCGATCCATTGTTCGTTCTGCAACTCAAGGTCAAGCCGTCGTTCCATTGGGAATTGGGGACTTGGCGTTCGTCGCTTGTGGTCACGCGACGACAACTATCCGGTGTGTTTTGGGCGTATTCCGAAGAGTTGAGGGTTCGTGCATGGGCACGAGTGTTCAACTAGCGACATCGTCTACTTTACATCAACTATCCACGGTTCCTCACTGAGAAGATCGGGACCCATCCCCGTATCATATGGTATCAGATTCTAGGTTTACTCGGTGAGAACTTCTTTACCCGTAGTTAGATTCATTTTTCTGTACTATCTTCCATTAAACCGAAAATTGCAATACCAAAAACCGTAGTTTAATCTGTTTAGTTCTTGTGCGTTTTGTTAAGTTTTCGTCCATTAGAGTTTTGTTTTCGTGCTGATCCGTGTGTTTCCTTCGCGTAGCTTGATCTTTGTGTCCACATAAACCCTACAAAATTGTTGATTGAATTCCTCAATTAGCAACAAAAAAAGAGTAAATTGCATTTACTTTTGAATCCTAAATTCCTTGCTGTCCACATTGCTCTCAAGAGATCCATCCAAATTCTCTTTGGGGGAGAGTTTGAGATAGTATTCACTTTCTTCAAAACCGAAAGTTTGCTGCGGTTTGGCTTCAAAGAAACAAATCACTACTTGTGCCAAACCCTAGCTAACCGAAAAGAAAGAATTGCTATAGTTGAGCTTCACTTATATCTTTTCATCAATTGAGACTAGCTTTTGATATTGTTGTTAGGGCTGTTCTTGAGTATTATTTACGCTTGCTGAATTCTTGAATTTGTGCAAAGGGAAGACAACACTAGTTTGGCCAAAAAAAAGAAAAAAAGAAAAAGAAAAAAAAAGCCTGAAAGTTTCCTGCAATTTGATCAAGAAACAGTGAAAATAGAAAGTGTTGGCCAAACTCGTGGAAAAAAACCCTAGTTCATATTTTCACTTGTGCACTTATTCTCATAGAGCAATCTTGTGCCCTTACATTCATAACTATTGCAATTGGCTAGCGCTCTCCTTGTACTTAGTGCAAAACGAGCTACTTATTCATCTCAATTTCAGATTGCCTCTTTCTAGCTCATTTCTTTGTTTGCATTAAGTCCCATTTATCGCTATGTGTGTGCTCATACACTTCTCTTTAACCAATTGGATCAGCACATAGGCAAATACTCTAGCTTGGATCATTACTTAGCTTTACAATATCTTGAATATCGATTGCATAGGTTATACACACACCTGTCCAAGCTCCACCTACACTGCTTGTGTACTCCTTGCTCTTGGTTACGCTCATACAATACCGGTTAACGCTGCTCGCTGTCCCAAGTGTCGATTTGACGCCCTGATTCACTTTGGAACGATAAGCTTGCCTTGTTTTCGTGATGAGAAGTTGCAAGCATAGAGAGAGCTTTTGTTTCCGTGGCGCATTTTCGTCGTTCGAACGGAATTGAGCACCGACAAGCCTGTTTTCGCGGAAAGTTTAACACTGGCCCGGAAGTTCACGAAACGCATACCGGAGTGAGTTAGGGCGCACATGAGGTCCATTGCGGTTGTTTGGGAAGCGTTTCGATTCGGTGGCGCGTTTTCGTTTGAACGGAGTTCAGACCACCCGACGAGCCAGTTTTCGTGGAAAATTTAACACCGGCTCGGAAGTTCACGAAACGCATGGCAGAGTGAGTTAGGGCGCACATGAGGTCCATTGGGGTTGTTTGAGACGCATTTCGATCCGGTGCCGCTCTTTCGTTCGCACAGAGTTCAGAGCGCCCGACGAGCCAATTTTCATGGAAAGTTTAACACCAGCTCGGAACTTCACGAAACGTATGCCAGAGTGAGTTAGTGCGCATATGACTTCCATTGTGGGGTGTTTGCGACACGTTTTCTTCCGGTGCCGCGTTTTCGTTTGCACGAAGTTCACAGCACCCGACAACCCCGTTTTCGTGGAATGTTTGACACCGGCTCGGAAGTTCACGAAACGCAAGTCAGAGTGAGTTAGGGCGCACATGATGTCCATTGGGGGTGTTTGGGACGCATTTCGATCCGGTGCCGTGTTTTCGTTCACACGGGGAGCTTGCTAGTCATGGAAGAGAGCCACGGCTTGCTAACCAGCGCATACACGCGGCAAGTGGAGCGGAAGCAAACGCGCATACACGCGTCAGGTGCACAGGATGCTAAGGTGACATGGACACGCTGCGTCGGACAGACTTCCCGTGGAAATGATATACTGAGGATTTGGTCAGAATGGAGTGTATGATTAATCTTCATGCTCCTCTTCTTCACCCTCATATTCTCGCACCGTAGCAAGTAGTGTTAAATTTTGTTCTTTCCGTCGCTAGAACTTTCCTATTGTGTGGATAGGGATCATCGAATCGAATCCATCGCCTAATAAGATTGTTTGTTGAGGATTAGTGTGTTATATTAGTGGTCGATGGATCTCGCTTTTCGAGTTGGTGATGGAACCGCTTAATTTAGCCTTTAGTTTTTAGCACTTTGTTTTTTCACTATTTATTAATTTCACCCTTTTCTATTTTTTTATTTTTAGGTTTTTTATCTTTTCAATTTTTTTTTGTATTCCTTTGTATTGTTCGTGATAGACTAATGTATTGTTCGCTGTCCCAAGTGTCGATTTGACGTCCTTGATTCACTTTGGAACGATAAGCTTGCCTTGTTTTCAGGACAGTAAGTTGCAAGCATTGAGAGAGCTTTTGTTTCCGGTGGCGCATTTTCGTTCGCACGGAATTCAGAGCACCTGACAAGCCTGTTTTCGCGGAAAGTTTAACACTGGCCCGGAAGTTCACGAAACGCATACCGGAGTGAGTTAGGGCGCACATGAGGTCCATTGCGGTTGTTTGGGAAGCGTTTCGATTCGGTGGCGCGTTTTCGTTCGAACGGAGTTCAGACCACCCGACGAGCAAGTTTTCGTGGAAAATTTAACACCGGCTCGGAAGTTCACGAAACGCATGGCAGAGTGAGTTAGGGCGCACATGAGGTCCATTGGGGTTGTTTGAGACGCATTTCGATCCGGTGCCGCTCTTTCGTTCGCACAGAGTTCAGAGCGCCCGACGAGCCAATTTTCATGGAAAGTTTAACACCAGCTCGGAACTTCACGAAACGTATGCCAGATTGAGTTAGTGCGCATATGACTTCCATTGTGGGGTGTTTGCGACACGTTTTCTTCCGGTGCCGCGTTTTCGTTCGCACGGTTCACAAAGACCGACAACCCCTGCTGTGGAATGTTTGACACCGCCGGAAGTTCACGAAACGCAAGTCGAGTGAGTTAGGGCGCACATGATGTCCATTGGGGGTGTTTGGGACGCATTTCGATCCGATGCCGTGTTTTCGTTCACACGGGGTTCGGAGCACCCGATGAGCCCGTTTTGGTGGAAAGTTTAACACCGGCTCAGAAGTTCACGAAACGCATGCCGGGGTGAGTTAGGGCGTAGATGAGGTGCATTGGGGGTATTTGGGACGCGTTTCGATTCGGTGCTGCGTTTTTGTTCGTACGGAGTCCAGACCGCCCGACGAGCCCGTTTTGGTGGAAAGTTTAACACCGGCTCGGAAGTTCACGAAACGCATGGCGGAGTTTGTTAGGGCGCATATTAGGTCCATTGGGTTTGTTTGGGACGTGTTTCGATTCGGTGCCGCGTCTTCGTTCGCACGGAGTTCAGAGCACCCGACGAGCCCGTTTTTGTGAAAAGTTTAACACCGGCTCGGAAGTTCACGAAACGCAAGCCGGAGTGAGTTGGGGTGCACATGAGGTCCATTGGTAGTATTTGGGACGCGTTTCGATGCGGTGCCGCATTTTCGTTCGAACGGAGTTCAGAGCACCCGACGAGCCCATTTTCCTGAAAAGTTTAACACCGGCTCGAAAGTTCACGAAACGTATTCCGGAGTGAGTTAGGCCGCATATGAGATCCATTGGGGGTGTTTGGGATGCGTTTCGATCCGGTGCCGCGTTTTCGTTCGCACGGAGTTCAGAGCACCCGACGAGCCCGTTTTGGTAGAAATTTTAACACCGGCTCGTAAGTTCACGAAACGTATGCCGGAGTGAGTTAGGCGCATGTGAGAACAATTGGGGATGTTTGAGACGCGTTTTCGTTCGCACGGAGTTCAGAGCACCCGACGAGCCCGTTTTGGTAGAAATTTTAACACCGGCTCGTAAGTTCACGACACGTATGCCGGAGTGAGTTAGGCGCATGTGAGAACAATTGGGGATGTTTGAGACGCGTTTTCGTTCGCACGGAGTTCAGAGCACCCAACGAGCCCGTTTTGGTGAAAAGTTTAACACCGGCTCGGAAGTTCACGAAACGCATGCCGGAGTGAGTTAGGGCACATATGAGGTCCATTGGGGGTGTTTGGGACGTGTTTCGATCCGGTGCCGCGTTTTCATTCGAAAGGAGTTCAGAGCACCCGACGAGCCCGTCTTGGTGGAAAGTTTAATACCGGCTCGGAAGTTCACGAAACGCATGCCGGAGTGAGTTAGGGCGCATGTGAGGTCCATTGGGGGTGTTTGGGACGCGTTTTCTTCCGGTGACGCGTTTTCGTTCAGATGGAGTTCAGAGCACCCGACGAGCCCATTTTGGTGAAAAGTTTAACACCAGCTCGGAAGTTCACGAAACGTATACCGGAGTGAGTTAGGGCGCATATGAGATCCATTGGGGGTGATTAGGATGCGTTTCGATGTGGTGCCGCGTTTTCGTTCGCACGGAGTTCAGAGCACCCGACGAGCCTGTTTTCGTGGAAAATTTAACACCGGGTCGGAAGTTCATGAAACGCATGCCAGAGTGAGTTTGGGCGCATATGTGGTTCATTGGGGGTGTTTGGGATGCGTTTTCTTTTAGTGCCACGTTTTCGTTCGCACGGAATTTAGAGCACCCGACAAAACCGTTTTCGTGGAAAGTTTAACACCGGCTCGGAAGTTTACGAAACACATGCCGGATTTCTGATTTAGTCTGGTTGTATTTGCGTAAAAATAGATTTCCTGATTTGCGAAAGTCTAAGTTGATGTCTAGAGCTGATGGTCCATTCAAGGTGTTAGCTAAGATTAATGATAATGCATATAAACTTGATCTGGCTGTAGAATTCGGGGTTAACTCCACATTTAATATTGCAGATTTGAAGCCATATTTGGGAGAAGAAGATGAACTTGAGTCGAGGACGACTCAAATGCAAGAAGGGGAGGATGATGAGGACATTCCTTCTATGGATACAACTCGTCCACAACAAGGACCACTTACTCGAGCTCATGCTCGTCAACTTAATTACCAGGTGAATTCATTCCTAGGTTCATATATTACTGAGAATAGACCGCTACCTAATGCAAGTGCTTTAATCTTGGTTAGGAACCTAGGAAAGGATGAAGGAAAGGGATATGGAGTCAAGGACATGCAAGGAAGGAATTATGGAGGTCACCACGTCACTTTGGGATCAAGTCAAGCAAGAATACGAGTTGGACACGTTCTGGAATCGGAGTCGGACTACTGTGATGGTACCACATTCAAATGGGCATAACTTCGTCATACGGACTCCGTTTGGGGCGTTCTTATACTTCATGGAAAACTTATGAAGTCTACTTTCAAACGGATCTAACCTCATCTTCAAATTCCATCTGAGCCGACCGCAATCATCAAAACAATGCACATTGGTTTCTGAGTCCGAATAAAAAAGGGTGCTGCGCCACCACCACTTGGGCCCATGGGCCTTGTAACCCTAGGGCACCACCCCTGGTCGTTCTCTATATATAGGAGCCGCCACCTCTTGCTAGGATTTGGATTTCGTTGAGTTTAGGTTTAGCCATCGCGCAAACTTTTGTTCGTCAGTTGTGTCAGACGACCACCTATCAAGACTACCTTCGGGATCCTACTTTGTTTTTCAATACCATCAATCTTATTCGTAATCTCAGTTGCCTACATCTTATTCTTGCTAGTTCTTTGATTGCTCGCTGGGATTGAACTTCGTGTTCAGGTTGATCGCGCTTCCGTCTTGATCAATAACATCTTGGAGTCGGTTCAATGATTACTAAGGCGCAAGCGTCGTCGTACGGTTGTAGTCGAATCGCGAGATTCACCTCCACCACAAGTCGATAGTTATCAATATCATCGAAAGATTGGGCACCCCATCTCCATCACCGGCTCGGAAGTTCACGAAACGTCTATCAGAGTGAGTTAGGGGGCATATTAGGTCCATTGGGGTGTTTGGGACGCGTTTTCCTCTAGTGCAGTGTTTTCGTTCGCACAGAGTTCAGAGCACCCGACGAGCCCGTTTTGGTGGAAAGCTTAACACCGGCTCAGAAGTTCACGAGACGTATGCTGGAGTGAGTTAGGGCGTATATGAGGTACATTGGGTGTGTTTGGGACGCGTTTCGATCCGGTACCGCGTTTTCGTTCACACAGAGTTCAGAGCACTCGACTGCCCGTTTTCGTGGAAAGTTTAACACCGGCTCGAAAGTTCACGAAACGTATGCCGGAGTGAGTTAGGGTGCATGTGAGGTCCAGTGTTTGGGCCGCGTTTTGATCCGGTGTCGCGTTTCAGTTCGCACCGAGTTCAGAGCACCTGATGAGCCCGTTTTGGTGGAAAGTTTAACGCCGGCTCGAAAGATCACGAAACGATGCTGGAGTTAGTTAGGGCACATAAGAGGTCCATTGGGGGTATTTGGGACGCGTTTCGATCCGGTGCCGCGTTTTCATTCGCACGGAGTTCAGAACTCCAGACGAACCCGTTTTGGTGGAAAGTTTAATACCGGCTCGGAAGTTCGTGAAACGCATACCGGAGGGCGTTTGGGTGCATATGAGGTCCATTGGGGGTGTTTGGGATGCGTTTCGATCCGGTGCCGTGTTTTCGTTCGCACGTAGTTCAGACCACCCGACGAACCCGTTTTGGTGGAAAGTTTAACACCGGCTCGGAAGTCCACAAAGCACATACCAGAGTAAGTTAGGGCGCATATGAGGTTTGATGGGGGTGTTTGGGACGCGTTTCTATCCGGTACCGCGTTTTCTCTCGCACAGAGTTCAGAGCACCAGATGAGCCCGTTTTGGTGGTAAGTTCAACACCGGCTCAGAAGTTCACGAAACGCATGCCGGAGTGAGTTTGGGCGCATATGAGGTCCATTGTGTGTGTTTGGAACGCGTTTCGATCCGGTGCCGCGTTTTCGTTCGCACGGACTTTAAAGAACGCGACGAGACCATTTTGGTGCAAAGTTTAATACTGGCTCGGAAGTTCACGAAACGTATGCCGGAGTGAATTAGGGCGCATATGAGGTCCATTGGGTGTGTTTGCGACGCGTTTCGATCCAGCGCTGTGTTTTCATTCGCATGGAGTTCAGACCCCTCCGACGCGCCCGTTTTGGTGGAAAGTTTAACACCGGCTCAGATGTTCATGAAACGCATAACGGAGTGAGTTTGGGCGCATATAAGGTCCATTAGGGGTGTTTGCGACACGTTTTCTTCCGGTGCCGAGTTTTCGTTCGCACGGAGTTCAGAGCACCCAACGAGCCCGTTTTCCTGGAAAATTTAACACCACTCGGAAATTCACGAAACAAATGCCGGAGTGAGTTAGGGCGCATATGACGTCCATTGGGGTGTCTGGGACGCGTTTCCTTCCGGTGCCGCATTTTCGTTCGCACGAAGCTCAGAGCACCCGACGAGCCCGTTTTGTTGGAAAGTTCAACACCGGCTCGGAAGTCTACGAAACGCACGCCGGAGTGAGTTAGAGCGCGTATGAGGTGCATTGGGGGTGTTTTGGACGCGTTTTCGTTTGCACGGAGTTCAGAGCACCCGACGAGCCCGTTTTGGTGGAAAGTTTAACACCGGCTCGGAAGTTTACGAAACACATGCCGGAGTGAGTTAGGGTGCATGTGAGGTCCATTGTAGTGTTTGGGACGCGTTTTCGTTCGCTCGGAGTTCAGAGCCCCTGACGAACCCGTTTTCCTAAAAAGTTTAACAACGGCTCGGAAGTTCGCAAAACGCATGCCGGTGTGAGTTAGGGCGCATATGAGGTCCATTGGGGGTGTTTGCGACGTGTTTGCTTCCGGTGGTGCGTTTTCGTTCGCACGGAATTCAGAGCACCCGACAAGCCCGTTTTCGCGGAAAGTTTAACACTGGCCCGAATTTCACGAAACGCATACCGGAGTGAGTTAGGGCACATGAGGTCCATTGCGGTTGTTTGGGACACGTTTCGATTCAGTGGCGTGTTTTCGTTCGAACGGAGTTCAGACCACCCGACGAGCCAGTTTTCATGGAAAGTTTAACATCGGCTCGGAAGTTCACGAAGCGCACGGCAGAGTGAGTTAGGGCGCACATGAGGTCCATTGGGGTTGTTTGGGACGCATTTCGATCCGGTGTCGCGTTTTCGTTCGCACGGAGTTCAGAGCGCCCGACGAGCCAATTTTCATGGAAAGTTTAACACCGGCTCGGAAGTTCACGAAACGCATGCCAGAGTGAGTTAGTGCGCATATGACTTCCATTGTGGGGTGTTTGCGACCCGTTTTCTTCCGGTGCCGCGTTTTCGTTCGCACGAAGTTCACAGCACCCGACAACCCCGTTTTCGTGGAATATTTGACACCGGCTCGGAAGTTCACGAAACGCAAGTCAGAGTGAGTTAGGGCGCACATGATGTCCATTGGGGGTGTTTGGGATGCGTTTCGATCCGGTGCCGTGTTTTCGTTCACACGGGGTTCGGAGCACCCGATGAGCCCGTTTTGGTGGAAAGTTTAACACCGGCTCAGAAGTTCACGAAACGCATGCCGGGGTGAGTTAGGGCGTAGATGAGGTGCATTGGGGGTGTTTGGGACGCGTTTTCTTCCGGTGCCGTGTTTTCGTTCGCACGGGGTTCAGAGTACCCGACGAGCCCGTGTTCGTGGAAAGTTCAACACCGGGTCGAAAGTTTACAAAACGCATGCAAGAGTGAGTTAGGCGCATGTGAGAGCCATTGGGGGTGTTTGGGACGCGTTTTCTTTCGGTGCCGTGTTTTCGTTCGCACGTAGTTCAGACCACTCGACGAGCCCGTTTTGGTGGAAAGTTTAACACCGGCTCGGAAGTCTACGAAACGCATGCCAGAGTGAGTTAGGGCGCATATGAGGTCTGTTGGAGGTGTTTGGGATGCGTTTCGATTCGATGAGGTGTTTTCGTTCGAACGGAGTTCAGAGCACCCAACGAGCCCATTTTCCTGGAAAGTTTAACACCAGCTCGGAAGTTCACGAAACAAATGCCAGAGTGAGTTAGGGCGCATATGACGTCCATTGGGGGTGTCTGGGACGCGTTTCCTTCCGGTGCGCGATTTTCGCTCGCGACGGAGCTCGTGAGCACCCGACGAGCCCGTTTTGTTGGAAAGTTCAACACCGGCTCGGAAGTCTACGAAACGCACGCCGGAGTGAGTTAGAGCGCGTATGAGGTCCATTGGGGGTGTTTGGGACGCGTTTTCATTCGCACGGAGTTCAGAGCACCTGACGAGCCCGTTTTGATTGAAAGTTTAACGCCGGCTCGGATATTCACGAAACGTATGCCGGACTAAGTTAGAGCGCATATGAGGTCCAATGGGGGTGTTTGGGACGCGTTTTCGTTCGCACGGAGCTTAGTGCACCCGACAAGCCCGTTTTGGTGGAAAGTTTAACACCAGCTCGGAAGTTCACGAGAGTTTGGGCGCATGTGAGGTCTGTTGGGGTTGTTTGGGACGCGTTTCGATCCGGTGCCGTCTTTCCATTCGCACGGAGTTCAGAACACCCGACGAGCCCGTTTTGGTGAAAAGTTTAACAAAGACTCGGAAGACCACGAAACGCATACCGAAGTGAGTTAGGGCGCATATGAGGTCCAGTGGGGGGAGTTTGGGACACGTTTTGATCCGGTGCCGCGTTTTCGTTCGCACGAAGTTCAGAGCACCCGACGAGCCTGTTTTGGTGGAAACTTTAATACCGGCTCGGAAGTTCACGAAACGCATGGCGGAGTGAGTTAGGGCGCATGTGAGGTCTATTGGGGTGTGTTTGGCACGCGCTTTCTTCCGGTGCCGCATTTTCGTTCGCACGGAGTTCAGAACACCCGACGAGCCCGTTTTGGTGGAAAGTTTAACACCGGCTCGGAAGTTCACGAAACGCATACCGGAGTGAGTTAGGGCGCATATTAGGTCCATTAGGGGTGTTTGGGACGCGTTTCGATTCGGTGCCGCGTTTTCGTTCGCACGGAGTTAAGAGCACCCGACAAGCTCGTTTTAGTGGAAAGTTTTACAAAGGCTCGAAAGTTCACAAACGCACGCCGGAGTGAGTTAGGGTGTTTATGAGGTCCATTGGGGGGTGTTTGGGACGCATTTTGATCCGGTGCCGCATTTTCGTTCGCACGTAGTTCAAAGCACCCGACGAACCCGTTTCGGTGGAAAGTTTAATACTGGCTCGAAAGTTCACGAAACGCATGGTGGAGTGAGTTAGGGCGCATATGAGGTCTTGGCACGCGCTTTCTTCCGGTGCCGTATTTTCGTTCGCACAGAGTTCAGAGCAACCGTTTTGGTGGAAAGTTTAACGCCAACTCGGAAGTTCACGAAACACATTCTGGAGTAAGTTAGGGCATATACAAGGTGCATTGGGGCTGTTCGGGACGGATTTCCATCCGGTGCCGCGTTTTTGTTCACACAGAGTTCAGAGCAACTCCGTGTTTGGGACGCGTTTGGGGTGTTTGGGACGCGTTTTCTTCCGGTGCCGTGTTTTCGTTCGCACGGGGTTCAGAGTACCCGACGAGCCCGTGTTCGTGGAAAGTTCAACACCAGGTCGAAAGTTCACAAAACGCATGTCGGAGTGAGTTAGGCGCATGTAAGAGCCATTGGGGGTGTTTGGGACGTGTTTTCTTTCGGTGCCGTGTTTTCGTTCGCACGTAGTTCAGACCACTCGACGAGCCCGTTTTGGTGGAAAGTTTAACACCGGCTCGGAAGTCTACGAAACGCATGCCAGAGTGAGTTAGAGCGCATATGAGGTCTGTTGGAGGTGTTTGGGATGCGTTTCGATTCGGTGAGGTGTTTTCGTTCGAACGGAGTTCAGAGCACCCAACGAGCCCATTTTCCTAGAAAGTTTAACACCAGCTCGAAAGTTCACGAAACAAATACCGGAGTGAGTTAGGGCGCATATGACGTCTATTGGGGGTGTCTGGGACGCGTTTCCTTCCGGTGCCGTATTTTCGTTCGCACGGAGCTCAGAGCACCCGACGAGCCCGTTTTGTTGGAAAGTTCAACACCGGCTCGGAAGTCTACGAAACGCACGCCGGAGTGAGTTAGAGCGCGTATGAGGTCCATTGGGGGTGTTTGGGACGCGTTTTCGTTCGCACGGAGTTCAGAGCACCTAACGAGCCCGTTTTGATTGAAAGTTTAACGCCGGCTCGGATATTCACGAAACGTATGCCGGACTGAGTTAGAGCGCATATGAGGTCCGATGGGGGTGTTTGGGACGCGTTTTCGTTCGCACGGAGCTTAGTGCACCCAACAAGCCCGTTTTGGTGGAAAGTTTAACACCAGCTCGGAAGTTCACGAGAGTTAGGGCGCATGTGAGGTCTGTTGGGGTTGTTTGGGACGCGTTTCGATCCGGTGCCGTCTTTCCATTCGCACGGAGTTCAGAACACCCGACGAGCCCGTTTTGGTGGAAAGTTTAACAAAGACTCGGAACACCACGAAACGCATACCGAAGTGAGTTAGGGCGCATATGAGGTCCAGTGGGGGGAGTTTGGGATACGTTTTGATCCGGTGCCGCGTTTTCGTTCGCACGAAGTTCAGAGCACCCGACGAGCCTGTTTTGGTGGAAACTTTAATACCGGCTCGGAAGTTCACGAAACGCATGGCGGAGTGAGTTAGGGCGCATGTGAGGTCTATTGGGGTGTGTTTGGCACGCGCTTTCTTCCGGTGCCGCATTTTCGTTCGCACGGAGTTCAGAACACCCGACGAGCCCGTTTTGGTGGAAAGTTTAACACCGGCTCGGAAGTTCACGAAACGCATACCGGAGTGAGTTAGGGCACATATTAGGTCCATTAGGGGTGTTTGGGACGCGTTTCGATTCGGTGCCGCGTTTTCGTTCGCACGGAGTTAAGAGCACCCGACAAGCTCGTTTTAGTGGAAAGTTTTAAAAGGCTCGAAAGTTCACGAAAAGCCTGCTAGAGTGAGTTAGGGCGCATATGAGGTCCATTGGGGGTGTTTGGGACGCGTTTTGATCCGGTGCCGCGTTTTCGTTCGCACGGAGTTTAGATCACCCGACGAGCTCGTTTTGGTGGAAAGTTTTACACCGGCTCGAAAGTTCACGAAACGCACACCGGGGTGAGTTAGAACGCATATGTGGTCCATTGGGGGTGTTTGGGATGCGTTTTCTTCTGGTGCCGTGTTTTCGTTTGCACGGAGTTCAGAGCACCCGACGAGCACGTTTTGGTGAATAGTTTAACACCGGTTCGGAATTCACGAAACACATGCCGGACTGAGTTACTAGAACATCAGGCGCGCTTCGCGCGCCTTGTCATGACTTCAATTGCAGAAATTAATTCATACTTCAATATAAACACTTTAAGTAGATGATAGATAGAGACCATTGCAGAAATTAATCTCTACTTCAATATAGATTCTGTAATTCTAGCTTTCAATGATCTATAATTCAGTAAGAAAAATTTCTGGAAACTGAAGTGAACGCATAATATACATTGTCTTGACTTTAGAAAGCATTCACTTACTGCAAAGATCATTCCTCCGATAAAGACCAATTTGTTTGCCATCAATCGCAGACAAATGTTCTTTGTGAAGGTATGTTTTAATGGAAAGAATTCAAAGCTCCAGAAAGGATCAGTCATGTGGTACTAACTTTCAGTTATTAGCTGGCCATCAGATGTTTGATAGAAGTCGATCTTTGTACCCTGCAGTTATATAGACTTTAATATCTTACACCCAAAAGTACTGCTTTGTAGAGACCGGATGTAACATAGAAACTTACCGCAGTATACGGATGTCTTCACGTAAACAAGAACCAAATGTCTTCAAGCAACGATAATCAGTATTAGGATTCATATGGTTTAAGAAAGTAAACATAAAAGCTATGTTAAGCCTTATAGTTAGCATTATATATCCATAACTTTACACATCAAGATCCTATGGAGCACCACCAAAATCTTCATATTCATGACCGTTTTGCCTGTGCTTTTGTTACACCTTTCAGAATCTTCATAAACAACATTGTATTCATGACAAAAGAGCACTGATATGATAGCACATGAAAATGTCAGGTAAGACCCAAATGCATGCATCTGCATTATCTGTAGTGAAGTTAATTGAAAATGAACAGTAAAAATGTGTCACATAACCATGCTAACCATCGCAAGTTCCACTCTGCTCGAGTATGGTTTTGTTCAGATTAGCACAGTAGTTGTACCTGCCTATATTTTGTTCTAGAATAATTCATTGAAGGTTGTTAACAGATTTTAAGTTTGACTAATACCATGACAAATAAGGTCAGTAAGTATTTATCTATTGCTTTTAATGAGTGCCAAAATCGCTCTGAATTATTAGTGCAGTCCTCTAAGAAACTTATACACAGAATGTAGAGTACAAGTCTATATTAATTATTGTTGTATACGCTTCGGTGCATATGTACTATTCCTTACCTTTCTTTTCTGAAAACAGTAAGAATCTTAAGAGGCTACAAACTTCTGAAGTCTGTGAAGTTATGACTCAAACCATGGTTCCTCATCAACAGCCTAAAGTTTCAGGCATTGAATACATCCTATGCTAGCAAAATAAATCAGCCTTTTGCACAGTAAACTGAGATCGTGTTTCAACACTCAAGTAGAGCCACAAAGTGTTATTGAGCACACAAATTTAAACCTTTCGGATTCTCAAACTTCAGCAAATAATGTTGGACAGTTACTGAATTACTGAAAAGTTTTGTCACAAAGGGGATTACATGTGTCTTCAGAAATATAAAGTAGCTCATACCAACTCAATCTACTCATATCAAAACTCATCTTGATATTGACATAAAGATCTATTAGTGAATAGCAGATAAGTTTTTATTGTAAAAAATTTGGACTGGGGAAAGAATGTTCCTCACCAACTCCATCGCATTATGTTTCCTATGTGAGCTTTTTAATACTTGATCAGTTAACTATGACCATATAACATGGGATTATTATTCCCCTTATAAATAAGAACAAACGTCAGTTCTATCATCTCGGGATTATAGGACAGCAATGTTCAAGTATCCTAAAAAAGAATAAAGATATAAGCACCATCTCTTAGCATTTATTATCCACCTGAAACATTGATCTGCTTGTATCCACCATAATTTCTAACAAAAAAAACAGGTTGGGGAAAAGAAGTGGAGAAACGGAGGGAGAATGAGCTAGAGCAGGTTGAGGGGAAGCTCACCATGTGGTCGGCGGGTCGGGAGAAACCGGCAACCCAGCGGCGTGAGCCTGCGGCTGCGCGAGGTGGTCACCGTGGAGGGGAAAGCTCGGGCGACGAGGAGGCCGGCCAACAATTGGAGGAGGTCGAGGGTGTCGGGGTGATGCTCCCACCGTGAAGAATTGATGCGAGGTAGGCCGAGGAGAGATCGGCGGCAGGAATGGCGGCGGCGGCCGAATTTGGGGGAGAACAGCCGTGCGACGAGCTGTGCTTCGAGGAAACCAAATCAGCCGGTGGGGTGTGTTCCTAGGAGGGGGAGGCGCATTATGACATGGGTGGAGAGGAGGGAGCTCCGCCGGAGCGGCCGGGGGCGACGGTGGCGGTCGGCGCACGGTGAGGCTGCGCGGAAGAGGGAGAAGAGAGGGGAAGCGCAAGGGGGCAAGGCGAGCTCGGGGGGGCTTCTCATAGCCAAGGGAGGAGAGCTCGCGGGGGTCATGGCTAATGACCGGCACAGGGGCGGTATGGGTGGCGCTCGGAGGCAGCAGTGAGTGGGAGGTGACGGGGCGAGGGAGCCCGCATGGGTGCGGATGGGAGAAAAGGAGAAAGAAGACAACGCGCGGGGGCAGGGATATGAGGCCTGGCGTCGCGAATCTGGGGCAAGGGGGCACAGACGGCATGGGCGAAGGGAGGAGAAGGCGGGGAGCGAGCGCACGGCGCACGGGCGCGGCACGAGCGCAAAGGGAGGGGAAAGGCGGGCTGCCACGCGCCGCCGCGAAGTCCCTGCACTCGCGTACATGAACTATAGTCTATAAAATACACCTTGATTGGAAATATAACCGAACTGTTCACTGGAAGAGAAACTCCGCAGAAGCTATGGACAATAAACCACGGATTAGTTCATTCAGGTATGGGCATATAAGTATAGCCCTCTAAAAAGATATGTATATATAACACTTGAACATCTCAGGAAGCAAAGAAGTCAGTTTTTAGATGGCTTGATGAATAATAATTATGAGCAAGTTATCAAATGTATCAGAAAGAGTGTGTATATCATGTGGTTGGTCGTTTTCAAACTTTTCAATGAGGACCAAGGGCTCTCATTACAGCTTTTACCTCATTATAAAGATCACATGGATCTGCATTATCTACTTTCGTTTCCCCTCAAATAGGTTATAATCGATGTATTCCTTACATGAGATTAGCGTTGCTCACATGTTCAGTAAAAGCAATGTCGGCTTGGAATTAATGAGACATCGATGTGCTTTGTGGAGGTAACCCCACAGACTTAGCTAAGTTAGAATCTTAGAGAAAGTTCTTCTAGAAGTAGCAACTGTTAAAAATAACATAAAGTAAAGCCTAACCACTCTCCCAGGGAAGCACATTGGTGAAAATGGATAGGAACCACAGTCCAGTAACCCATGCAACTTGAAGGCCGAGGTAATCCAGGTAATTTACTGCATCAAAAAGTATGTTAAACCCTGAATTCTTGGATTTTTGCAGTTACCGGCTAAATGAGTTACATCACACCATTATTATATTCTATGTGTAATAATTTGCTAACCTAGTTTTGGGAATTTCTCTCGGACTAACTCCTCTAAGACAAGCTGATACACCTGAAGGGCAACCAAATATTCATCTCACGTAAGAATGAATCAAACTTGGAGTTTCAAGCACCCAAACATGAAAGTGCTAAAGGGAGAGATAGTGAGCATCACAATACCTGCAACTCAATCATTTCTTCAAAACAGTTCCCATCAAAATAGTCATCGATAATTCCAACCAATTATAGTTGCTTTCTTTTTTATTGGAACCATTGAATAGTAAGTTTTGGGTTCAGTTGTGGGTTGTTTGACTTGGAGTACAACAACTTTATGTCAAATGTTGTCAAGGAGCTCCAAAAAAGCAAATGTCTTCTAGCAACATAAAGCAAATACTGTGGAACAGCATTAATAAATACATTTACCTGGCAGTAACCGACTGTTGGATTGTGTCTAGCATAAGCTAGAAGCAAGCATCTCAAAGCATTTCTTCCATCCTCATCTAACACAGGATGACATGGAAAAGTTCTAGGCAGGTCCTATAAGGAGCCCAGATGTGGCAGATTGGACCCTTTGTTAGACTTCCTAGATATAAATTGTTGACAAAAAAGAGACTACTTTCCTGTAAAAATGGACAAAACTATCTACCTTCTCTATTTGCCCTTTCCACTTTTCAAAGGAAAATGTTGAAGGTACTGCAGGTTTTTCATCAACACCTTCTGAGGTCGAAGAATCTAAGCATTTGCTATCTTCTAGTTCACCTTCTGCCACAAGCAGACTACCATAATACCCATTTACCCTATGAGTTCCAATACCAACAAAAGCTTGCCACAACTGTCATCACAAAAGCAAGGGGCAGCTGAATGAGCTGAATAGATATAAAATTAGAAGCAAGAATGAATCGAAAAGATTCAGGACACATGTTTTACCTCTCCTCTCAAAGCCATTGGCAGTCCACCATGGACCAGGCACTCCAACTCTTCCTCTGAAGGATAATTTTCTTCGTGACTCCTGCTACCAATGTCAGCATTTGCACTATCACCTGAATGCATTTCTTGGCTAGGGTCAACCTTATCTACATCATAGAACTCATCATCTGAGTCCTCAGACAACTTGCCCTCTTCGACCTTAACGAGATGGGTTCCATCCTTTGTGTGCTGCCTGACAGCAGATGATTGCTTCTTCTCGATACGCAGGCTCATCAGCTGCTCTATGTTGCCCAGGGATGGCCTAATTGGCTTCCATAACTCAATCTTGTGTGGCCCTTGTACTGTCTTCTCACGCAGAAATTCAGAATTGCCAGCCTCAGCATTCTCCTCAACATACCCTGCAGCTTCACCTTTCTACAGAGCCGGTGCAACCTCAGCATCCTGTCCTGATGACTTGGCCTGCCTCTCCAGAAAATTCTTCCATCTATCGGATCTCTCCTTTTCCTCCTCCTGCAAATACAGCACCAGAAGGCGTGCAGCTCATCAATATCAGACAATGCAGAGAAAAAGAAGGATCATGAGATGAAAGCAGCAATGATCCTTCAATTATAACCTCGCAGAAACTACATAGATTCTTTTTCGCATCCTCAGAGGAGCTGCCTTTCTTATTCTTTTTGTGCTTTTTGCTAGAAGTGCTGTTATTATCATTCTGAGAAGCTGCCTCACGAATGAGCATGTCCGTGATCACAAGCCATAGACTATGAATACGTGGAAGACAAAACGTAGATTCCTGCATATATTACAACAGACCATTTAAAGGATCAGCCAACATATGACACACCACATAGGGAAATTTCATAAACATAAGAAATGCAAGTTACTAAATACACCTTGGTTACTTTGGATAATAGCAACATGTTTGATTTTTACAAAGTTCCTCCTAAACCTTTAAATTATTCAAAAAATTACCTTGAAACAAGCAGCAATGGATAGAAGATGCTCTTCTTCAAAAAAATTATCAGGGCTGAATGGATATGGCAGAAGCTTCCCAAATATCTCCTGGACATTAGTTCTTTCTTGCAACTTCAAAGCCAGAAAGAGTGCATCTGAATCTCCAATGTCAGCACCTCTGTTGAACCAATCTTGTACACCAGGAGCTTCAAGAACCTCAGATAATATAGCTTCATCTGTCATGTTTTCTGACACCCTTATTGAGCAGGACACGACAGACTTTGTCTCCTGTTGAGAAGATAATCTGCTGACCCTAACAATTCTGAGCAAAAACAAGTGTGTCAGTGCATGATGTAGTAATCAGAATGATGTAGTAAAAGAAACACATAGTTCTCCCGTGCGCTAAAAAAAGATTTCCATGAAAAACGAACAATTTATACAGCAAGTGAGCTATAAAATGATTTCCACGAACAACGAATAATTTATGTACCAAGTCTCAATCAATCACATTAATTTGAATGCATCACTCGATTGCAGTAACATAAATATGATAAATTCGAGAATTATGGATGAAATTTGTGTATGCCCCGATTTCCTCGCATCGCGATTCTCTAACTCTCTAGCAAACCAAGAAAAATACTAAAGCTCCAAATCTCCTCGTGGTTAAAGAAAATATAGAATCTTATTGTACAGATACAAATACAATTGATAGTATCAATATGAAGTCAAGATCATGGGGATAACAAGATCAATCGGCATATGATCTTGGCAAAGGGTACCAATTAGGAGCAAACAAACAAGAATCGGAGAAACGAAGAGATAATAATACCTGAGCCAGCGATTGCCTAATGGCTAATGGTGGACGAACCAGACGAAGCCTCTCCCCGCTACCTTCACACACGCCTTCATTCACGGTGGGAGGGAGGACCGAGGCAAGCCCTTCGCAGAGCGCCGCTCGGCTCGTGCATCCAGCCGCCGCCCACCTCAGTGGCTCCCAGCCGCTGCCAAGTAGGGTTTGGGTTCCCGAGTGAGCGGGGAGACAGCGGGGAGCGGGGAGGAGGGGCGGCGGGGAGGGGGAGGCGCGGGGAGCGGGGAGGAGGGGGGAGGGAGCGGGGAGGGGGACCGGGAGGAGGGGCGGGGGGGGGGGAGGAGGGGGAACCGAAAGAGCGCACCGGGGCCAGCAGCCGGGAGAGCCGGGAGGGGGAGGCGGCGGGGAGCGGAGGAGGAGGGGGAGCCGCGGAGGAGGGGGAGGGGGAGGCGGCGGGGAGGAGGAGGCGGGGAGCGGGAAGGAGGGGGACCGGGAGAGGGGCGGCGGGGAGGGGGAGGAGGCGGGGTAGGAAGGGGGAGGGAGGAAGCGGCGGCGGGTGGCAGGGAGACGGCGGGGAGGGGGAGGAGGGGGCGGGGAGGCGGGGTGCGGGGAGGAGGGGGAGGCGCGGGGAGCGGGGAGCGGGTGAGGAGGGGGGAGGCGGCGTGGGAGGAGGGGGGAGGGATGCACGGGTGAGGGCGTGAGGCGCAGCGCAGAGGGGAAGGAGCGAGGCGGGAGCGCCGAGCGGGCGTGCGCCGCCACGCTGTCGCGCTGGGCCCTCGCGCGGCGTGGCGCTCTCTGGTGCGAGCAAACACACTCAGGTTTTAATAACTCCGATGGCGCATATGAGGTCCATTGGGGGAGTTTGAGACGCATTTTCTTCCTGTGCTGCGTGTTCGTTCGCACGGAGTTCAGAGCACCCGACGAGCCCGTTTTGGTGGAAAGTTTAACACCAGCTCTGAAGATCACGAAACAATGTTTGAGTGAGTTAGGGCGCATATGAGTTCCATTTGGGGTGTTTGGGACGCTTTTCGATCCGGTGCCGCAATTTCTTTCGTACGGAGTTCAGAGCATCCGACGAGCCCGTTTTGGCGGAAAGTTTAACACCTCCTCAGAAGTTCACGAAACGCATGGCGGAGTGAGTTAGGGCGCATGTGAGGTCCATTGGGGGTGTTTGGGACGCGTTTTCTTCTGGTGCCGCGTTTTCGTTCACACGGAACTCAGAGCACCCGACGAGTCTGTTTTGGTGGAAAGTTTAACATCAGCTCGGTACTTCACGAAACGCATGTCGGAGTGAGTTAGGGCGCATATGAGGTCCATTGGGGTTGTTTGGGATGCGTTTCGATCCAGTGCCGCGTTTTCGATTCCACGGTGTTCAGAGCACCCGACGAGCCCGTTTTGGTGGAAAGTTTAACACTGGCTTGAAAGTTCACGATACGCATGCCGCAGTGAGTAAGGGCTCATATGAGGTCCATTGGGATTGTTTGGAACGCGTTTTAGTTCGCACGGAGTTCAGAGCACCCGACAAGCCCGTTTTGGTCGAAAGTTTAACATCGGCTCGGAAGTTCACGAAACATATGCCGGAGTGAGTTAGGGCGCATATGAGACCGTGTGTTTCGGACGCGTTTTGATTCGGTGCCGCGTTTTCGTTCACACGCAGTTCGGAGCACCCGACGAACCCATTTTCGTGGAAAGTTTAACACCGGCTCAGAAATTCATGAAACGCATATCGGAGTGAGTTAGAGCGCATAAGAGGTCCACTGGGGGAGTTTGGGACGCGTTTTCTTCCGGTGCCGCATATTCGTTCGCACGGAGTTCAGAACACCCGACGAGCATGTTTTGGTGGAAAGTTCAACACCGGTTCGAAATTCACGAAACGCATGCCGTAGTGAGTTAGGGCGCATATGAGGTCTATTGGAGGTGTTTGAGACGCGTTTTCTTCCGGTGCCGCGTTTTCGTTCGCACGAAGTTCAGAACACCCGACGAGCCCGTTTTGGTGGAAAGTTTAACACCGGTTCGAAAGTTCACGAAACGCATGCCAGAGTGAGTTATGGCGCATATGAGGTCCATTAGGGGTGTTTCGGATGCGTTTCAATTCGGTGCCGCGTTTTCGTTCGTACGGAGTTGAGAGCACCCGACGAGCACGTTTTTGTGGAAAGTTTAACACCGGCTCGGAAGTTCACGAAACGCATGCCGGAGTGAGTTAGGGCGCATATGAGGTCCATTGGGGGTGTTTGGGACGCATTTCGATCTGGTGCCGCGTTTTCGTTCCCACGGAGTTAAAAGCACCCGACGAGCCCGTTTTAGTGGAAAGTTTTACAATAGCTCGAGAGTTCACAAACGCATGCCGGAGTGAGTTAGGGCGCTTATGAGGTCTATTGGGGGTGTTTGGGACGCATTTTGATCCGGTGTCGCGTTTTCGTTCGCAACGAGTTGAGAGCACCAGACGAGCACGTTTTGGTGGAAAGTTTAACACCGGCTCGGAAGTTCACGAAACGCATGCCGGACTGAGTTAGGGCGTATATGAGGTACATTGGGTGTGTTTGGCACGCGCTTTCTTCTGGTGCCGCGTTTTCGTTCACACAGAGTTCAGAGCACCCGCAGCCCATTTTCGGGGAAAGTTTAACACCGGCTCGGAAGTTCACGAAACGCATGCCGGAGTAAATTAGGGCGTTTATGAGGTCCATTGGGGTGTTTGGCACGCGTTCCGAACAGGTGCCACGTTTTCGCTGGCACAGAGTTCAGAGCACCCGACAAGCCCGTTTTGATGGAAAGTTTAACACCGGATCAGAAGTTCACGAAACGCATGCCAGAGTGAGTTAGGGCGCATATGACGTCCATTGGGGATGTTTGGGACGCGTTTTCTTCCGGTGCCGCGTTTTCGTTCGTACGGAGCTCAGAGCACCCGACAAGCCCGTTTTGATGGAAAGTTCAACACCGGCTCGGGAGTTCACGAAACGCATGCCGGAGTGAGTTAGGGCGTATATGAGGTCCATTGGGGGTGTTTGGCACGTGTTTTCTTCTGGTGCCGCGTTTTCGTTCGCACGGAGCTCAGAGCACCCGACGAGCCCGTTTTGGTGGAAAGTTCAACACCGGCTCGGAAGTCCACGAAACGTATGCCGGAGTGAGTTAGAGCGCGTATGAGATCCATTGGGGGTGTTTGGGACGCGTTTGGATCCGATGCCGCGTTTTCGTTCGCACGGAGTTCAGAGCACCGACGAGCCCGTTTTGGTGGAAAGTTTAACACCGGCTCGAAAGTTCATTATACGCATGCCGGAATGCGTTTGAGCGCATATGAGGTCCATTGGGGGCGTTCTTCTGATGCCGCGTTTTTGTTCGCGCGGATTTTAGAGCACCCGACGAGTCTATTTTGGTGGAAAGTTTAACATCGGCTCGGAAGTTCACGATACGCATGCCGGAGTGAGTTAGGGTGCATATAAGGTCCATTGGGGTGTTTGGGACGCGTTTCTATCTGGTGCCGCGTTTTCGTTCGCGCGGAGTTCAGAGCACCCGACAAGCACGTTTCGGTGGAAAGTTTAACACCGGTTCAGAATTCACAAAACGCATGCCGTAGTGAGTTAGGGCGCATATAAGGTCCATTGGGGGTGTTTGGACCGCGTTTTCTTTCGGTGCCGCGTTTTCGTTCGCACGGAGTTCAGAGCACCTGATGAGTCTGTTTTGGTGGAAAGTTTAACACCGGCTCGGAAGTTCACGAAACGCATGCCGGAGTGAGTTAGGGCGCATATGAGGTCCATTGGGCGTGTTTGGGACGCGTTTCCTTCTAGTGCCGCGTTTTCGATCTCATGGAGTTCAGAGCACCCGACGAGCCCGTTTTGGCAGAAAGTTTAACATCAGCTCAAAAATTTATGAAACGCATACCGGGGTGAGTTAGTGTGCATATGAGGTCTATTGGGGGGTGTTTGGGTCGCGTTTCGATCCGGTGCCGCGTTTTCGTTCGCACGGAGTTCAGAGCACCCGACGAGACCGTTTTGGTGGAAAGTTTAACACCGGCTCGGATGTTCACGAAACGCTTACCGGAGTGATTTAGGGCGTATATAAGGTCCATTGGGGGTGTTTGGGACGCGTTTCGATCCGGTGCTGCGTTTTGGTTCGCACGGAATTCAGGGCACCCAACGAGCCCGTTTTGGTGAAAAGTTTAACACCGGCTCAGAAGTTCACGAAACGCATACCGGAGTGAATTAGGGCACATATGAGGTCCATTGGGGGTATTTGGGACGCGTTTTCTTTCGGTGCCGCGTTTTTTCTTTCGCACGGAGTTCAGAGCACCCGACGAGCCCATTTTGGTGAAAAGTTTAACACCGGCTCGGAAGTTCACGAAACGCAAGCCGGAGTGAGTGACGACACATATGAGGTCCACTGGGCGTGTTTGGCACGTGTTTTCTTTCGGTGCCGTATTTTCGTTCGTACGAAGTTCAAAGCACCCGACGAGCCCGTTTCGGCGAAAAGTTTAACACCAGCTCAAAAGTTCACGAAACGCATGCCGAAGTGAGTTAGGGCACATATGAGATCCATTGGGGGTGTTTGGGTCGCATTTCGATCTGTTGCCGCGTTTTCGTTCGCTCGGAGTTCAGAGCATCCGAGTGCCCGTTTTGGTGAAAAGTTTAACACCGACTTGAAATTTCACGAAACGCATGCCTATTTTAGATACGATATTTTGTAAAAAGGAAATTAGATTTTACAACCATCATATTGTTTTAGTCATAACTTTTGATTGGTAATGAATTTGAAGGTGGGAGCTGATCTATTCGTATCACTTGAAATTATCTTTTCAACGAGTACAAGAACACCCGAAGCGAATCCCGTTTGTGAAAGTCAGGCTGTCCCGAACCGAATCCGAATTGAATTCTGAGTTGAATCCGAATTTTGAATCCTGTTGGGCTTGTGGGAGGTACAAATTGGGCTTGAAAATCTTATTCAAAACTTGTAGTTTAAGTCTTGGGCTCCTCCCTTTTGCTCTCCCACTGTATGAGCCTTCTTCTTTCATGTCTTTGGCACCTGATGTTGCTATCATCTTTCTTTTGCCTCTCCATTGCTTTGCCATTTATAAACCTAAGAATGTATCATGTAATAACATGAGATAGTATTCCATCCTTACGAATAACGACATTATATTTAGTCTGAAATAAGTTCATCTAGCCATATTTCATGTGGCTCAATAATTCTTTTCAGTTGAACAAAATATTTAATTTAAAAGTACAAAACACATGCGTATCCACATCAGTCACCATTCAGATGGTCCGAACGTTCCCTACGACCGATTAGATGGTCCGAACTTCTCTAAACTTTTGGATAGTCTGAATGTCTCTTGGGCCGATCGATCGTCCATTGCCGATTAGATGGTCTGAACGTCCTTTGTCGTTCAGACGGTCCAAACATTCATTGCTGATTGGACGGTCCAGTGTCAATCGGATGGTCCAAAAGTTTCTCATTGTTTGGATGGTCCGAACATTGCCTTGACCGATCAGACGGTCCGTTGCCGATCAGATGGTCTGAACAGTCATTCACCGTTCGGACTGGTCAGAACTTCTCCATGATCACGGCCGCTCGATCCCCATCCGACGATTTCTTCTAAGCTTTCCTTCTCAACCCTCTTGTCAACCACGTGATAGCCACGTCAGGACATCTGCCGAGTCAGCATCCACGTGGCAGCCATGTGGCATGCCACATCAGCACCAAACCCTCCCACGCCATGTTAGTGCCACGTGTCAGACACATGGCAGCCACATCAGCAAAAATAGCCATGTCACCTGCCACGTGTAGAGCTGACATCAGCATGACATCATAAATCAATTTTTTCTTTAGAAATTTATTTCGACCAAAAATTCAATTCCTTGCTAATGTTATAATCTTGATTTTCCTTCAGGAACATAATTCCAATAATTCTTTGCTGATGTCATAAATACCTTTTTCTTTAGAATTCAAACTTCTAAAAGCTCGTTCTCCTTCGTTCTAACTCCGATTGAGCCATTCAAATTTCTAAATTCATCAAAAATTTCTCTATCCATTTCTGTCCTCTATTTCAATATTGGAAGTTTATTTGAATTTATTTGAGTTTGGTGAGTTACTTTCACACGTAGACTTTGATGATTCGGAAGAATTCTTCGACGACGATTCACATCAATTCGTAGAGTAAGGAAAGTCACACTCCTTGATCACATTGATTATAGATTGTGAAATAAAATTATGTTGTTTTAAATTATTCTGCATGCATAGTTTTATTCAATGTACTTCAAATTCCAGTTTTAAATTTAGTTAATGCCTTTTTGTTATTACCTTCTTTGACATTGATTCCTGAACACCTTGTCACCTTAGAATAAAACTCTAGTTAGTACACTAGTATGAACTAGAGAATTTTTTTTATCAAATGCTTAGATCTACTTAGACATAATTTTGATAATCATGTCCTTATTTAGTTAATGAATAAATGTCATTATGGTTGATATTTATCTTTGTTATCCACTGTGTGCACTAGCTGATCTTGAACTAGTGCGATTTACACAAAAGATCCGAGAGTTGTTGCTCTGGGGTCCGACACAAGCGATGGTAGATAGGTGACTCACAGGTTGAGGACGTAGCGGGTGACCTGGCGGCCCTTCTCGAGGCACTTCTCCGGGTTGATGTCCTTTTTGCAGTTGAGGAAGGCCACGTTCTCCAGCTGGCACCGCACGACGATGTGCTTGGACGCCGCCATTAGCATGGACGACGTCGGGATCGGCTCCCCCGATGTGTCCACCGGTGTGCTGCTTACTGACATCACTAGGGGCGTGGGGTCTCGAGGGCTCCTAGAAGCTTCTTGCCTTAGAGATCTAGGAGGAGGGGGAGCAAGGAGAGGCAAGACGGCGAGGGGAGGAGGAGATGGACAGGGAAGGGGGGCCAAAGAAGGTGCCTGTGCCTCTCTCTCTATACGGTTTATGAGTTTTTCTATCAGGAACGAGACAGGGGCGGAGGGGAAGAGGGAGGCATCAGGGGCAAGATCGAGAGATAACGAGGAGAAGTTCTAGACCAGGCAACGTGAGGGTTTTTTTCCATGGAAACGTTACGGATCAGGCCAGAGATCCTGTGATATGGGTCATATGGGGCTTCTAATTATGCTTTTTATCTGGCCTATGGAAGCCCCACCCCACGGTTTTCCTCCCCTGTGAATGGGCCTGGATTCAGCGAAAATCAAGAGGGACGTGAGAAAGATCTCAATCCAAAAACCCCGAAATCAACCACCTATACGGTGCAAGGGTTTAAAAGCCGCAACCGAGCCGAAGTCGGCGTGCCCCTCCCCCAGCCCCTCCAGCGGCGGCGGCGGCGGCGGCGGCTCTCCCTCCCTCCCCCGTACCCTCCAGTTGATGCTCTCCGCCCCAACTCCGATCACCTCAGCCATCTCCCCACCACCGCCTCCCCATCCTCCTCTCCTCCTCGCCCGCGCGTCCCTCATGTGGCGCCGCCTCGCCTCCGCCCTCCTCTCCGCCGCCTCCCTCCCACGCGCCTCCGGTCCGCAGCTTCCTCCTACCCACCGCCTCTTCCTCCCCGCCGCCGCCGCCTCGGGACTCCTCCCGGCCCGGCGCCTCCCGTGGCGGCATTAGCCCCCGCGATTCGCGTCGTCTTCTGCCGCCGCCGCCGAGGCCGTCTTCTCCGAGGAGGTCGAGGAGCTGCACCACGCGCTCGAGCAGGTCCTCCGGGCCGAGCCGAAGCCGAAGCCGAAGCCTGCTCAGCCGGCAGCGGGGGAAGGGGTGAGGGAGGGGAAGGAGCGGAGGCGGAGGAGCGAGCGAGGGAGTCAGGCGGTTGCTGCGGCGGTGGCGCACGGGATGGGGTACTCCAGGTACGAGGCGCTGCGCCGGCGGCAGATCCGGATCGAGACGGAGGCGTGGGAGCAGGCGGCCAAGGAGTACCGCGATCTGCTTGCAGACATGTGCGAGCAGAAGCTGGCGCCCAACCTGCCCTACGTGAAGTCGCTCTTCCTTGGCTGGTTTGAGCCGCTGTGGGACCAGATCATCGCCGAGAAGGAGCTTGTGGGCGAGCCTGGGGCGCGCGCCTCCTGCGGCCCCCTTTTCAATATGCTTCCGGCCGACATGATGGCTGTCATCACCATGCACAAGCTCATGGGGCTTCTCATGACCGACAGTGGCGATGGAAGCGTTAGAGTCATCCAGGCTGCGTGCCAGATCGGCGAGGCAATCGAGCATGAGGTGTGTGGGTCGTGAGTAGAACTTCTTGTTTGTTCGCATTATTATTAGTGGTAAGCATTATTATTTAATAGACCGCTCCTTGTAGACTTTGTAGTAATTTAGGGGTAAGCATTATTATTTAGTAGAGACCGATATGGTCGAATATATCAATTTATGTTTTCTTTAGGATAGCTGGATAAGTATGGCATGATCTAGGACTGAACCATTTAGGATATCTACAATTGCTAAGCTCTAGGAGTCATACGTTCTAGGAGTGGGTCTGAAGATAAGGTCCCCTTTAAATAAGGTTAGGGTAAATCTAGGGGAATGAAGTGTCAGAAAAAATGCAGCACTTCACTGATCGGATAATGGCCTACTAATGAGTTTTGGAGTGATTTATGGTTAGAAACAATTACTCTAATTGGTAGTAGTTTCACATGTAACAGAAGAGTATAGTCATCTTAGTTTAACTGGGAATTGTGTGTGTGTGCGTGTTTTGCTGATATGCTAGTATTTTGGTGGAGCATTGATAATTTAGCAGTTAGCACGGGATACAGGATCCTTGCAGTAGGCTGGACCAAAATCCAGCCGAGATGTTCTCCCTTTTAACCCATCATTCATATGAATTTCCAACCATTCTCTAACATATGATTGATATTGTGCCCTAAAGAGATGCCTTTAGGTGGATGTCAGTCAGCTCCTATTCCAGTATGTTGTTAGACTTATCATTTTTTTGTCATTGCACTAATTATAGTGAGAATAACTTATGTGATAAGTTACAGTACCAATTGCTGATGAATAATTGTATTTTTTTTTCCTTTTTGTCCTTGACTAGGTTCGAATCCACAAATTTCTAGAGAAGACAAAGAAAAAGAGCAATAAAGAAATGGATAATGAAGAAGAAGTAGGTGATTCAGATATTTCCAAAGAACAACAGCTTCTAAGAAAGAAAGTCACTGATCTGATGAAAAAGCAAAAGTTACGGCAGGTAAGGAAGATAGTGAAGAAGCAAGATAGTTCCAAGCCATGGGGTCAAGATGCTCATGCAAAAGTATGTATATTATGTTAAGTATTTGGGTTGATATGATGTTTTCCTTCTGACACTATTTCACTGATGATATACTCTATTATCTTCTTGTGTTCTATAGGTTGGTAGTCGTTTGATTGAGCTATTGATTGAAACAGCCTATATACAACCACCTGCTAGCCAGTCTTCAGATGGTCCACCTGACATACATCCCGCTTTCACACATGAAATGAGAACTGTGGCAAGAGAACAACAGTAATAATGTCAACTCTTATTTAATACCTTCATGCCCTGAAAACAATGCTGCTTTGTCCTAACCTATGCTTTATCTCATTTCTTGTGGGTAATCAGGAAGAGTAGTCGGCGATATGGTGTGATCAAGTGCGATCCACTGGTCCGGCAGGGCCTGGATAGAACAGTGAGTTGACCCTTCTGCTATCATCTTGAATTTTTTTTTTTATCAAAACACTCTTCTCCTAATTTTGCATTCCTTGCTCCATGGAAAATTTTTTTAACAGGCAAAGCATATGGTCATACCTTACATGCCTATGTTGATTCTCCCAATCAGTTGGACTGGGTTCGTATTGCTTATCCATGTTTCCTAGAATTATTTTGCCAGCTACATGATGCATTTTAGCAAATCGGATGCATGTGGTTATTTAAATTTAATTATGTTACTGCACATGATGGTGTAGATGTTCTTCTAGTGTGTTATGTTGCATAATGTTGTTGAACAATCTCCTTTCCGATTAGTTTAGTGTGTTATTCATGCAAGTGGACGCTTTTCTGTTAGATTATTACTTTTATGACACTGACATTTCTGAACAAGTAGTTATCCCTATTTTTTAAGTAACATCATGCCTGGAAGTTTTTACAAATGTATTCGTTAGACGTACTCACAAAAATTTCTACAGATATGACAGGGGTGCACATTTGTTTTTACCATCATACGTGATGCGCACCCATGGAGCTAGGCAACAGAGGGAGGCTGTAAAAAGGGCTCCAAGGGAACAAATGCAATCAGTTTTTGAGGTATTCATTTGGCTCCTGTTTCTATTTTTTATGCAAAATAGATGAATAATTATGAAGGAAATAGTTTCCTAAGTTTGCATACATGGAGATCTTAACACACTCGATGTTATACAATAGCTGCTCTTTAGTTAATATGGCCATGCACATAGACATGTTGATGGTTGTTTGTGCCAAACATCTTAATATATGTGATTTCATCATTTGATGCCTTGTTGGTTTCAGGCCTTAAATACTCTTGGGAGCACCAAGTGGAGGGTTAACAAAAGAGTTCTTAGTATTGTTGACAGAATATGGTCGAGTGGTGGCTGCCTTGCTGACTTGGTTGATCGTGCTGATGTGAGTTGCCATTTATTGTCTCATGAAATTGTGCTGTGAGTTGCCTAGTGGAGGGTTATCAAGAAAGGCATGGTAGTTTTACATGTCAACTAAAAGGTTTCATGCACTCTAGGTTCCCTTACCAGAGAAGCCTGAAACTGAAGATGAAACTGAGCTGAAGAAGTGGAGGTGGAACTTGAGGTCAGTCAAGAAGGAAAATAGTGAAAGGCATTCTCAGAGATGTGATGTCGAACTCAAACTCGCCGTAAGCAACTATAAGGGGGCAGTTATCCATTGAGCTTCATCATTTAAAACTTTTTCTGTTTCATCTAATGCATACTTTTTGGTAACAGGTAGCTCGAAAAATGAAGGGTGAAGATGGGTTCCACTATCCACACAACCTTGATTTTAGAGGTCGTGCTTATCCAATGCATCCTTACCTCAACCACTTGGGTTCAGATCTTTGTCGTGGAGTCTTGGAGTTTGCTGAAGGTCGACCACTTGGTGAATCAGGCTTGCGCTGGCTGAAGATTCACCTAGCAAATTTGTATGCTGGCGGTGTTGACAAGTTATCATATGATGGCCGAATTGCATTTACTGAGAATCACCTGGAGGACATCTTTGACTCAGCTGATAGTCCTCTCGAAGGCAAGCGATGGTGGCTTGGGGCTGAGGATCCATTCCAATGCCTGGCAGTATGCATGAATCTTACTGAAGCTTTTAAGAAGCTCCTCGCCAGAAACAATGATTTCACATATTCCTGTGCACCAGGTACTGATAGTCTGTGCATGCTATCATTGTGCTTTTCAATTCTTTGCAACAATGTCTTGTCTTGTGTAAATGTTAAATGTGTTATTTGTTGTTTTACAACATATAGCCTTCAACACAGGAATATATTGGCTGATATAGTATACTACACATCCATATTATTTGGGCTCCTGATAAAACATTTTTCTCATTTGTGCAACATATGTATGTCTCCCCCATTTGGTGGGGTTCATATACTTAAATGAGTATGCTTATTTCTACTGATACATTTGGATATGACACTGGGAGCCTATGGCATGTTTCTATTGATACATTTGGATATGACACTGGGAGCCTATGGCATCTCTCATGGTTGATCACAATTCTTAACAGTAACTTCAGTTCTACTCGTTCATTAGGACCGCCCTGTACTCGGATGGTTTATCAATTGTTAAAAATGGTTGTTTAGGCTGCTCAATAACTCTACAAAGATCTTGCAAGTTGGAAAATAACATATTTGTGCCACAGACCAGTGGCCCAGGGCTCACTTAGCCTCACATTGGATGTTGTTTTCCAGCTTTACTAAGCTATTTTTCCGAAACAGAAATACAATACTCTAGTGACTGACTCTCAATATCTGTTTATATTTTAATTTCCTTTGTCCATCGAACAAAATCTGCTCAATGACATGATTTTAATTTTCACCAACAATCTTACTTCTGTCATGTTAGAAGAATTACAATGTAATGTTTTCCTTTTCAGGATGGTTCTTGCAATGGCCTGCAGCACTATGCAGCTCTTGGAAGGGACAAGGTCAGTTCATGTTTGAATAATTCTGCTGCTTTATTAAAAATAGTTTTGTTTGGCATGGAGAATTATTTAATTTTTGGCTAGTAGAGTTAGTAACTTTTTTGCAATCAATTTCATGCAGTTGGGAGCCATTGCTGTCAACTTGGTTGCTGGGGAGAAACCTGCAGATGTTTACTCTGGAATAGCTATCAGGTATGCTGTTTGGACGACATTGTGTTTTGCACTGCACCTTGTTTATGGTAGGACTCGATGTGCCATTGGAACATGTAGTAGTCTGTATGCCGTACCCTTATGGCCTATCCAAGGTTCGAAATCCCGCTACCGGGGTAATTCATGGCCGTCGGGCAGGCCGGTTACCGTCCGGTAACCGGAAATCTCGGATAAAAACCGGATAAAATTTGGCAAACGAATTTTGCGGGCGGGGTGGGAGGAGATCGGTAACCGGCCGGTTACCGGAAAAACCGGTGAAAAATCGGAAAAATCTGTGAAATTGAGTGTTAGCATTAATCCCGTGTGCTAGCATTAATCTGTGTGCAGACCCCTAGTATTCTGCTGTATTTTTTAATATCTTGCATGCATGCGTACGCACGTTTTTAATATCTTGCATGCATGCATACGTATGCTTCTTAATGGCTGAATGCGCATGCTTTTAATATCCTGCATGCATGCATACACATGCTTCTTAATGGCTGCATGCGCATGCTTCTTAATTCATACGCATGACTTCTTAATTCCTATGCTTGGCGCATTCAAATTGGAATTTAAACAAACCGGACCGGTAAAATACTTCCCGGTACCTACCGGTAAATCCGGTAACCGCCAGTTACCGACGGGATTTGGAACCCTGGGCCTATCTATTCTGTGCAATCTTATGTACACCCTGTGAAACTATAGAGATTATTCTAGGAAGCGTTGAACCTCTCTCGAGGTGTCGTGAGTTTGTTTATAGCTGGCTGAAACGCCAGAACTGTTACAGGGAGTATATCTCACATATCTCGGTTGCCATATTTGTCATGTCTATATTTGGATACAATCTTTATTTCCTATAAAGCAGATCAATATATTTCTATACATAGACAGCAATATAAGGCAACCGTGATATGCAGGATACATCTGTCGTGATACATATATACAGTATATCAAATATGCCTTATTTTACAGCTCCCTTCAATCACTACTTCCTTAAGTTGAGATTGTGCTTAAATTCTTCAAGTTTTTGTACTGACAATGGCCTGGTAAACCCATCTCCAACTTGATCTCCTGTGGGTATATACCTTACATATAGTAGTTTCTGATTTACTCTTTCTCTGACAATGTGATAATCCACCTCAACGTGTTTAGTTCTTGCATGAAACAATGGATTTTCTGAAAGGTACTTAACTCCTATTGGGGTGTATTGGCGTGTATGAGGTCTATTGGGGTGTTCGGCCTGTGTTTTGCTCCGTGCCGCGTTTTCGTACGCACGGATTTCGGAGCACCCGACGAGCCCGTTTTGGAGGAAAGTTTAACACCGGCTCGAAAGTTCACGAAACACAAGCTGGCACGCGTATTGGCGTGTATGAGGTCCATTGGAGGTGTTCGGCCTGTGTTTTGCTCGGTCGCCGCTTTTCGTTCGACGATTTCGAGCACCCGACGAGCCCGTTTTGGAGGAAAGTTTAACACCGGCTCGAAAGTTCACGAAACGCATACTGGCACGTGTTAGGGCGCGTATGAGGTCCATTGTGGGTGAACGGCCTGTGTTTTGCTCCGGTGCCGCGTTTTCGTTCGCACGGATTACGGAGCACCCGACGAGCCCGTTTTGGAGGAAAGTTTAACACCGGCTCGAAAGTTCACGAAACGCAAGCCGGCACGCGTTAGGGCGCGTATGAGGTCCATTGGGGGTGTTTTGGGACGCGTTTTGCTCCGGTGCCGCGTTTCGTTCGCACGGATTTCGGAGCACCCGACGAGGCCGTTTTGGAGGAAAGTTTAACACCGGCTCGAAAGTTCACGAAACGCAAGCCGGCACGCGTATTGGCGTGTATGAGGTCCATTGGGGGTGTTCGGCCTGTGTTTTGCTCCGGTGCCGCGTTTTCGTTCGCACGGATTTCGGAGCACCCGACGAGCCCGTTTTGGATGAAAGTTTAACACCGGCTCGAAAGTTCACGAAACGCATTCCGGCACGCGTTAGGTCGCGTATGAGGTCCATTGGGGGTGTTCGGCTTGTGTTTTGCTATGGTGCCGCGTTTTCGTTCGCACGGATTTCGGAGCAACCGACGAGCCCGTTTTGGAGGAAAGTTTAACACCGGCTCGAAAGTTCACGAACGCAGTTTCGCACGCCGTTAGGCGCGTATGAGGTCCATTGGGGTGTTTGGGACGCGTTTTGCTCGATGATCGTTTTGTTCGCACGGATTTCGGAGCACCCGACGAGCCCATTTTGGAGGAAAGTTTAACACCGGCTCGAAAGTTCACGAAACGCAAGCCGGCACGCGTATTGGCGTGTATGAGGTCCATTGGGGTGTTCGGCCTGTGTTTTGCTCGGTCTGCCGCTGTTTCGTTCACGGATTTTGAGCACCCGACGAGCCCGCTTTGGAGGAAAGTTTAACACCGCCGAAAGTTCACGAAGGCATGACGGCACGCGTTAGGCGCGATGAGGTCCATTGGGGTGTTCGCTGTGTTTTGCTCGGGTGCGTTGCTGTTCGCACGAATTTCGGAGCACCTGACGAGCCCGTTTTGAAAGAAAGTTTAACACCGTCTCGAAAGTTCACGAAACGCATGCCGGCACGCGTTAGGGCGCGTATGAGGTCCATTGGGGTGTTCGATGCGTGTTTTGCTCGGTCGCGCGTTTTGTTGTCAGACGATTTCGAGCACCCGACGAGCCCGTTTTGGAGGAAAGTTTTACACCGGCTTGAAAGTTCACGAAACGCATGCCGGCACGCGTTAGGCGCGTATGAGGTCCATTGGGGGTGTTCGGCCTGTGTTTTGCTCCGGTGCCATGTTTACGTTCGTACGGATTTCGGAGCACCCGACGAGCCCGTTTTGGAGGAAAGTTTAACACCGGCTCGAAAGTTCACGAAACGTATGCCGGCACGCGTTAGGGCGCGTATGAGGTCCATTGGGGGTGTTTGGGACGCGTTTTGCTCCGGTGCTGCGTTTTCGTTTGCACGGATTTCGGAGCACCCGACGAGCCCGTTTTGGAGGAAAGTTTAACACCGGATTTTTCTGGACTATAGGACATAAAAAATCAATCTACTAACAAGGGAAACAAGAAAATATGCGCCCAAACTCATGAGGCATGGGTTTCGTGAACTTCCGAGCCGGTGTTAAAATTTCCACAAAACGGGCTCGCCGGGTGCTCAACTCCGCGGCGAACGAAAACGCGCACCGATCAAACGCGTCCAAACACCCCAATGGTCCTCATATGCGCCCAAACTCATAACGCATGGGTTTCGTGGAACTTCCGAGCCGGTGTTAAAATTTCCACAAAACGGGCTCGCCGGGTGCTCAACTCGCGGCGAACGAAAACGCGCACCGATCGAAACGCGTCCAAACACCCCAATGGTCCTCATATGCGCCCAAACTCATAACGCATGGGTTTCGTGAACTTCCGAGCCGTGTTAAAATTTCCACAAAACGGGCTCGCCGGGTGCTCAACTCGCGGCGAACGAAAACGCGCACCGATCGAAACGCGTCCAAACACCCCAATGGTCCTCATATGCGCCCAAACTCATGAGGCATGGGTTTCGTGAACTTCCGAGCCGTGTTAAAATTTCCACAAAACGGGCTCGCCTGGTGCTCAACTCCGGCGAACGAAAACGCGCACCGATCAAACGCGTCCAAACACCCCAATGGTCCTCATATGCGCCCAAACTCATGAGGCATGGGTTTCGGAACTTCCGAGCCGGTGTTAAAATTTCCACAAAACGGGCTCGCCGGGTGCTCAACTCCGCGCGAACGAAAACGCGAAAACGCGCACCGATCGAAACGCGTCCAAACACCCCAATGGTCCTCATATGCGCCCAAACTCATAACGCATGGGTTTCGTGGAACTTCCGAGCCGGTGTTAAAATTTCCACAAAACGGGCTCGCCGGGTGCTCAACTCCGGCGAACGAAAACGCGCACCGATCGAAACGCGTCCAAACACCCCAATGGTCCTCATATGCGCCCAAACTCATGAGGCATGGGTTTCGTGAACTTCCGAGCCGGTGTTAAAATTTCCACAAAACGGGCTCGCTGGTGCTCAACTCCGCGGCGAACGAAAACGCGCACCGATCAAACGCGTCCAAACACCCCAATGGTCCTCATATGCGCCCAAACTCATAAGGCATGGGTTTCGTGGAACTTCCGAGCCGGTGTTAAAATTTCCACAAAACGGGCTCGCCGGGTGCTCAACTCGCGGCGAACGAAAACGCGCACCGATCAAACGCGTCCAAACACCCCAATGGTCCTCATATGCGCCCAAACTCATAACGCATGGGTTTCGTGGAACTTCCGAGCCGGTGTTAAAATTTCCACAAAACGGGCTCGCCGGGTGCTCAACTCGCGGCGAACGAAAACGCGCACCGATCGAAACGCGTCCAAACACCCCAATGGTCCTCATATGCGCCCAAACTCATGAGGCATGGGTTTCGTGAACTTCCGAGCCGGTGTTAAAATTTCCACAAAACGGGCTCGCTGGTGCTCAACTCCGGCGAACGAAAACGCGCACCGATCAAACGCGTCCAAACACCCCAATGGTCCTCATATGCGCCCAAACTCATAACGCATGGGTTTCGTGAACTTCCGAGCCGGTGTTAAAATTTCCACAAAACGGGCTCGCGGGTGCTCAACTCCGCGCGAACGAAAACGCGCACCGATCGAAACGCGTCCAAACACCCCAATGGTCCTCATATGCGCCCAAACTCATGAGGCATGGGTTTCGTGAACTTCCGAGCCGGTGTTAAAATTTCCACAAAACGGGCTCGCCGGTGCTCAACTCCGCGGCGAACGAAAACGCGCACCGATCGAAACGCGCCCAAACACCCCAATGGTCCTCATATGCGCCCAAACTCATAAGGCATGGGTTTCGTGAACTTCCGAGCGGTGTTAAAATTTCCACAAAACGGGCTCGCCAATGGTGCTCAACTCGCGGCGAAGTTAAAATTTCCACAAAAACGCGCACCGATCGAAACGCGTCCAAACACCCCAATGGTCCTCATATGCGCCCAAACTCATGAGGCATGGGTTTCGTGAACTTCCGAGCCGGTGTTAAAATTTCCACAAAACGGGCTCGCCGGGTGCTCAACTCGCGGCGAACGAAAACGCGCACCGATCGAAACGCGCCCAAACACCCCAATGGTCCTCATATGCGCCCAAACTCATGAGGCATGGGTTTCGTGAACTTCCGAGCCGTGTTAAAATTTCCACAAAACGGGCTCGCTGGTGCTCAACTCCGGCGAACGAAAACGCGCACCGATCGAAACGCGTCCAAACACCCCAATGGTCCTCATATGCGCCCAAACTCATGAGGCATGGGTTTCGTGAACTTCCGAGCCGGTGTTAAAATTTCACAAAACGGGCTCGCCTGGTGCTCAACTCCGCGGCGAACGAAAACGCGCACCGATCAAACGCGCCCAAACACCCCAATGGTCCTCATATGCGCCCAAACTCATGAGGCATGGGTTTCGTGGAACTTCCGAGCGGTGTTAAAATTTCCACAAAACGGGCTCGCCGGGTGCTCAACTCGCGGCGAACGAAAACGCGCACCGATCAAACGCGTCCAAACACCCCAATGGTCCTCATATGCGCCCAAACTCATAACGCATGGGTTTCGTGGAACTTCCGAGCCGGTGTTAAAATTTCCACAAAACGGGCTCGCCTGGTGCTCAACTCCGGCGAACGAAAACGCGCACCGATCGAAAACGCGTCCAAACACCCCAATGGTCCTCATATGCGCCCAAACTCATAAGGCATGGGTTTCGTGGAACTTCCGAGCCGGTGTTAAAATTTCCACAAAACGGGCTCGCCGGGTGCTCAACTCGCGGCGAACGAAAACGCGCACCGATCGAAACGCGTCCAAACACCCCAATGGTCCTCATATGCGCCCAAACTCATGAGGCATGGGTTTCGTGAACTTCCGAGCCGGTGTTAAAATTTCCACAAAACGGGCTCGCCGGGTGCTCAACTCCGCGGCGAACGAAAACGCGCACCGATCGAAACGCGTCCAAACACCCCAATGGTCCTCATATGCGCCCAAACTCATGAGGCATGGGTTTCGTGAACTTCCGAGCCGTGTTAAAATTTCCACAAAACGGGCTCGCGGGTGCTCAACTCCGCGGCGAACGAAAACGCGCACCGATCGAAACGCGTCCAAACACCCCAATGGTCCTCATATGCGCCCAAACTCATAACGCATGGGTTTCGTGGAACTTCCGAGCCGGTGTTAAAATTTCCACAAAACGGGCTCGCCGGGTGCTCAACTCGCGGCGAACGAAAACGCGCACCGATCGAAACGCGTCCAAACACCCCAATGGTCCTCATATGCGCCCAAACTCATGAGGCATGGGTTTCGTGGAACTTCCGAGCCGGTGTTAAAATTTCCACAAAACGGGCTCGCTGGTGCTCAACTCCGCGGCGAACGAAAACGCGCACCGATCAAACGCGTCCAAACACCCCAATGGTCCTCATATGCGCCCAAACTCATGAGGCATGGGTTTCGTGAACTTCCGAGCCGGTGTTAAAATTTCCACAAAACGGGCTCGCTGGTGCTCAACTCGCGGCGAACGAAAACGCGCACCGATCGAAACGCGTCCAAACACCCCAATGGTCCTCATATGCGCCCAAACTCATAAGGCATGGGTTTCGTGGAACTTCCGAGCCGGTGTTAAAATTTCCACAAAACGGGCTCGCCGGGTGCTCAACTCGCGGCGAACGAAAACGCGCACCGATCGAAACGCGCCCAAACACCCCCAATGGCCCTCACGCATGCGCCCAAACTCATAAGGCATGGGTTTCGGAACTTCCGAGCCGGTGTTAAAATTTCCACAAAACGGGCTCGCCGGTGCTCAACTCGCGGCGAACGAAAAACGCGCACCGATCGAAACGCGTCCAAACACCCCAATGGTCCTCATATGCGCCCAAACTCATAAGGCATGGGTTTCGTGAACTTCCGAGCCGTGTTAAAATTTCCACAAAACGGGCTCGCGGGTGCTCAACTCCGCGGCGAACGAAAACGCGCACCGATCGAAACGCGTCCAAACACCCCAATGGTCCTCATATGCGCCCAAACTCATGAGGCATGGGTTTCGTGAACTTCCGAGCCGGTGTTAAAATTTCCACAAAACGGGCTCGCCGGGTGCTCAACTCCGCGGCGAACGAAAACGCGCACCGATCGAAACGCGTCCAAACACCCCAATGGTCCTCATATGCGCCCAAACTCATAAGGCATGGGTTTCGTGAACTTCCGAGCCGGTGTTAAAATTTCCACAAAACGGGCTCGCCGGTGCTCAACTCCGCAATGGCGAACGAAAACGCGCACCGATCGAAACGCGTCCAAACACCCCAATGGTCCTCATATGCGCCCAAACTCATGAGGCATGGGTTTCGTGGAACTTCCGAGCCGTGTTAAAATTTCCACAAAACGGGCTCGCTGGTGCTCAACTCGCGCGAACGAAAACGCGCACCGATCGAAACGCGTCCAAACACCCCAATGGTCCTCATATGCGCCCAAACTCATAAGGCATGGGTTTCGTGAACTTCCGAGCCGGTGTTAAAATTTCCACAAAACGGGCTCGCTGGTGCTCAACAACTCGCGGCGAACGAAAACGCGCACCGATCGAAACGCGTCCAAACACCCCAATGGTCCTCATATGCGCCCAAACTCATGAGGCATGGGTTTCGTGGAACTTCCGAGCCGGTGTTAAAATTTCCACAAAACGGGCTCGCCGGGTGCTCAACTCCGGCGAACGAAAACGCGCACCGATCGAAACGCGTCCAAACACCCCAATGGTCCTCATATGCGCCCAAACTCATAAGGCATGGGTTTCGTGGAACTTCCGAGCCGGTGTTAAAATTTCCACAAAACGGGCTCGCCGGGTGCTCAACTCGCGGCGAACGAAAACGCGCACCGATCAAACGCGTCCAAACACCCCAATGGTCCTCATATGCGCCCAAACTCATAAGGCATGGGTTTCGTGGAACTTCCGAGCCGGTGTTAAAATTTCCACAAAACGGGCTCGCCGGGTGCTCAACTCGCGGCGAACGAAAACGCGCACCGATCGAAACGCGTCCAAACACCCCAATGGTCCTCATATGCGCCCAAACTCATAAGGCATGGGTTTCGTGGAACTTCCGAGCCGGTGTTAAAATTTCCACAAAACGGGCTCGCTGGTGCTCAACTCGCGCGAACGAAAACGCGCACCGATCGAAACGCGTCCAAACACCCCAATGGTCCTCATATGCGCCCAAACTCATGAGGCATGGGTTTCGTGAACTTCCGAGCCGGTGTTAAAATTTCCACAAAACGGGCTCGCCGGTGCTCAACTCCGCGGCGAACGAAAACGCGCACCGATCAAACGCGTCCAAACACCCCAATGGTCCTCATATGCGCCCAAACTCATGAGGCATGGGTTTCGTGAACTTCCGAGCCGTGTTAAAATTTCCACAAAACGGGCTCGCCTGGTGCTCAACTCCGCGGCGAACGAAAACGCGCACCGATCGAAACGCGCCCAAACACCCCAATGGTCCTCATATGCGCCCAAACTCATGAGGCATGGGTTTCGTGAACTTCCGAGCCGGTGTTAAAATTTCCACAAAACGGGCTCGCCGGGTGCTCAACTCGCGGCGAACGAAAACGCGCACCGATCGAAACGCGTCCAAACACCCCAATGGTCCTCATATGCGCCCAAACTCATAAGGCATGGGTTTCGTGAACTTCCGAGCCGTGTTAAAATTTCCACAAAACGGGCTCGCCTGGTGCTCAACTCCGGCGAACGAAAACGCGCACCGATCGAAACGCGTCCAAACACCCCAATGGTCCTCATATGCGCCCAAACTCATAAGGCATGGGTTTCGTGGAACTTCCGAGCCGGTGTTAAAATTTCCACAAAACGGGCTCGCTGGTGCTCAACTCCGCGGCGAACGAAAACGCGCACCGATCGAAACGCGTCCAAACACCCCAATGGTCCTCATATGCGCCCAAACTCATGAGGCATGGTTTTCGGAACTTCCGAGCCGGTGTTAAAATTTCCACAAAACGGGCTCGCAATGGTGCTCAACTCGCGGCGAACGAAAACGCGCACCGATCGAAACGAAACGTCCAAACACCCCAATGGTCCTCATATGCGCCCAAACTCATAAGGCATGGGTTTCGTGAACTTCCGAGCCGTGTTAAAATTTCCACAAAACGGGCTCGCTGGTGCTCAACTCGCGGCGAACGAAAACGCGCACCGATCGAAACGCGCCCAAACACCCCAATGGTCCTCATATGCGCCCAAACTCATGAGGCATGGGTTTCGTGAACTTCCGAGCCGGTGTTAAAATTTCCACAAAACGGGCTCGCCGGTGCTCAACTCGCGGCGAACGAAAACGCGCACCGATCAAACGCGTCCAAACACCCCAATGGTCCTCATATGCGCCCAAACTCATGAGGCATGGGTTTCGTGAACTTCCGAGCCGTGTTAAAATTTCCACAAAACGGGCTCGCCGGGTGCTCAACTCGCGGCGAACGAAAACGCGCACCGATCGAAACGCGTCCAAACACCCCAATGGTCCTCATATGCGCCCAAACTCATGAGGCATGGGTTTCGTGAACTTCCGAGCCGGTGTTAAAATTTCCACAAAACGGGCTCGCCGGTGCTCAACTCCGCGGCGAACGAAAACGCGCACCGATCGAAACGCGTCCAAACACCCCAATGGTCCTCATATGCGCCCAAACTCATAACGCATGGGTTTCGTGGAACTTCCGAGCCGGTGTTAAAATTTCCACAAAACGGGCTCGCTGGTGCTCAACTCGCGGCGAACGAAAACGCGCACCGATCAAACGCGTCCAAACACCCCAATGGTCCTCATATGCGCCCAAACTCATGAGGCATGGGTTTCGTGGAACTTCCGAGCCGGTGTTAAAATTTCCACAAAACGGGCTCGCCGGTGCTCAACTCGCGGCGAACGAAAACGCGCACCGATCGAAACGCGTCCAAACACCCCAATGGTCCTCATATGCGCCCAAACTCATAAGGCATGGGTTTCGTGAACTTCCGAGCCGGTGTTAAAATTTCCACAAAACGGGCTCGCCGGGTGCTCAACTCCGCGAACGAAAACGCGCACCGATCGAAACGCGCCCAAACACCCCAATGGTCCTCATATGCGCCCAAACTCATAAGGCATGGGTTTCGTGGAACTTCCGAGCCGGTGTTAAAATTTCCACAAAACGGGCTCGCCGGTGCTCAACTCCGCGCGAACGAAAACGCGCACCGATCGAAACGCGTCCAAACACCCCAATGGTCCTCATATGCGCCCAAACTCATAAGGCATGGGTTTCGTGAACTTCCGAGCCGGTGTTAAAATTTCCACAAAACGGGCTCGCTGGTGCTCAACTCGCGGCGAACGAAAAACGCGCACCGATCAAACGCGTCCAAACACCCCAATGGTCCTCATATGCGCCCAAACTCATAAGGCATGGGTTTCGTGAACTTCCGAGCCGTGTTAAAATTTCCACAAAACGGGCTCGCCGGTGCTCAACTCGCGGCGAACGAAAACGCGCACCGATCGAAACGCGCCCAAACACCCCAATGGTCCTCATATGCGCCCAAACTCATGAGGCATGGGTTTCGTGAACTTCCGAGCCGTGTTAAAATTTCCACAAAACGGGCTCGCCGGTGCTCAACTCCGCAACTCCGTATGAACGAAAAACGCGCACCGATCGAAACGCGTCCAAACACCCCAATGGTCCTCATATGCGCCCAAACTCATAAGGCATGGGTTTCGTGAACTTCCGAGCCGGTGTTAAAATTTCCACAAAACGGGCTCGCTGGTGCTCAACTCGCGGCGAACGAAAACGCGCACCGATCGAAACGCGTCCAAACACCCCAATGGTCCTCATATGCGCCCAAACTCATAAGGCATGGGTTTCGTGGAACTTCCGAGCCGGTGTTAAAATTTCCACAAAACGGGCTCGCCTGGTGCTCAACTCGCGCGAACGAAAACGCGCACCGATCGAAACGCGTCCAAACACCCCAATGGTCCTCATATGCGCCCAAACTCATGAGGCATGGGTTTCGTGGAACTTCCGAGCCGGTGTTAAAATTTCCACAAAACGGGCTCGCTGGTGCTCAACTCGCGGCGAACGAAAACGCGCACCGATCAAACGCGTCCAAACACCCCAATGGTCCTCATATGCGCCCAAACTCATGAGGCATGGGTTTCGTGGAACTTCCGAGCCGGTGTTAAAATTTCCACAAAACGGGCTCGCTGGTGCTCAACTCCGGCGAACGAAAACGCGCACCGATCGAAACGCGTCCAAACACCCCAATGGTCCTCATATGCGCCCAAACTCATAACGCATGGGTTTCGTGGAACTTCCGAGCCGGTGTTAAAATTTCCACAAAACGGGCTCGCCGGTGCTCAACTCCGGCGAACGAAAACGCGCACCGATCGAAACGCACCGTCCAAACACCCCAATGGTCCTCATATGCGCCCAAACTCATGAGGCATGGGTTTCGTGAACTTCCGAGCCGGTGTTAAAATTTCCACAAAACGGGCTCGCCGGGTGCTCAACTCGCGGCGAACGAAAACGCGCACCGATCGAAACGCGTCCAAACACCCCAATGGTCCTCATATGCGCCCAAACTCATAAGGCATGGGTTTCGTGGAACTTCCGAGCCGGTGTTAAAATTTCACCACAAAACGGGCTCGCCGGGTGCTCAACTCGCGGCGAACGAAAACGCGCACCGATCGAAACGCGTCCAAACACCCCAATGGTCCTCATATGCGCCCAAACTCATGAGGCATGGGTTTCGTGAACTTCCGAGCCGGTGTTAAAATTTCCACAAAACGGGCTCGCGGTGCTCAACTCGCGGCGAACGAAAACGCGCACCGATCGAAACGCGTCCAAACACCCCAATGGTCCTCATATGCGCCCAAACTCATGAGGCATGGGTTTCGTGGAACTTCCGAGCCGGTGTTAAAATTTCCACAAAACGGGCTCGCCTGGTGCTCAACTCCGCGGCGAACGAAAAACGCGCACCGATCGAAACGCGTCCAAACACCCCAATGGTCCTCATATGCGCCCAAACTCATGAGGCATGGGTTTCGTGAACTTCCGAGCCGTGTTAAAATTTCCACAAAACGGGCTCGCTGGTGCTCAACTCCGCGGCGAACGAAAACGCGCACCGATCGAAACGCGTCCAAACACCCCAATGGTCCTCATATGCGCCCAAACTCATAAGGCATGGGTTTCGTGGAACTTCCGAGCCGGTGTTAAAATTTCCACAAAACGGGCTCGCCGGGTGCTCAACTCCGGCGAACGAAAACGCGCACCGATCGAAACGCGTCCAAACACCCCAATGGTCCTCATATGCGCCCAAACTCATGAGGCATGGGTTTCGTGAACTTCCGAGCCGGTGTTAAAATTTCCACAAAACGGGCTCGCCGGTGCTCAACTCGCGGCGAACGAAAACGCGCACCGATCAAACGCGTCCAAACACCCCAATGGTCCTCATATGCGCCCAAACTCATAACGCATGGGTTTCGTGAACTTCCGAGCCGGTGTTAAAATTTCCACAAAACGGGCTCGCTGGTGCTCAACTCGCGGCGAACGAAAACGCGCACCGATCAAACGCGTCCAAACACCCCAATGGTCCTCATATGCGCCCAAACTCATGAGGCATGGGTTTCGTGGAACTTCCGAGCCGGTGTTAAAATTTCCACAAAACGGGCTCGCGGGTGCTCAACTCCGCGGCGAACGAAAACGCGCACCGATCGAAACGCGCCCAAACACCCCAATGGTCCTCATATGCGCCCAAACTCATAAGGCATGGGTTTCGTGAACTTCCGAGCCGTGTTAAAATTTCCACAAAACGGGCTCCGGTGCTCAACTCGCGGCGAACGAAAACGCGCACCGATCGAAACGCGCCCAAACACCCCAATGGTCCTCATATGCGCCCAAACTCATGAGGCATGGGTTTCGTGAACTTCCGAGCCGGTGTTAAAATTTCCACAAAACGGGCTCGCGGGTGCTCAACTCGCGGCGAACGAAAACGCGCACCGATCGAAACGCGTCCAAACACCCCAATGGTCCTCATATGCGCCCAAACTCATAAGGCATGGGTTTCGTGAACTTCCGAGCCGGTGTTAAAATTTCCACAAAACGGGCTCGCTGGTGCTCAACTCGCGGCGAACGAAAACGCGCACCGATCGAAACGCGTCCAAACACCCCAATGGTCCTCATATGCGCCCAAACTCATGAGGCATGGGTTTCGTGGAACTTCCGAGCCGGTGTTAAAATTTCCACAAAACGGGCTCGCTGGTGCTCAACTCCGGCGAACGAAAACGCGCACCGATCGAAACGCGTCCAAACACCCCAATGGTCCTCATATGCGCCCAAACTCATAAGGCATGGGTTTCGTGGAACTTCCGAGCCGGTGTTAAAATTTCCACAAAACGGGCTCGCCGGGTGCTCAACTCCGGCGAACGAAAACGCGCACCGATCAAACGCGTCCAAACACCCCAATGGTCCTCATATGCGCCCAAACTCATAAGGCATGGGTTTCGTGAACTTCCGAGCCGTGTTAAAATTTCCACAAAACGGGCTCGCCGGGTGCTCAACTCGCGGCGAACGAAAACGCGCACCGATCAAACGCGCCCAAACACCCCAATGGTCCTCATATGCGCCCAAACTCATGAGGCATGGGTTTCGTGAACTTCCGAGCCGGTGTTAAAATTTCCACAAAACGGGCTCGCGGGTGCTCAACTCCGCGGCGAACGAAAACGCGCACCGATCGAAACGCGTCCAAACACCCCAATGGTCCTCATATGCGCCCAAACTCATAAGGCATGGGTTTCGTGGAACTTCCGAGCCGGTGTTAAAATTTCCACAAAACGGGCTCGCTGGTGCTCAACTCCGCGAACGAAAAAACGCGTCCAAACACCCCAATGGTCCTCATATGCGCCCAAACTCGATCGAAACGTTAAAATTTCCAAACACCCCAATGGTCCTCATATGCGCCCAAACTCAAACAGGCATGGGTTTCGTGAGGAACTTCCGAACCGAGTGTTAAAATTTCCACAAAACGGGCTCGCCTGGTGCTCAACTCCGCGCGAACGAAAACGCGCACCGATCGAAACGCGTCCAAACACCCCAATGGTCCTCATATGCGCCCAAACTCATGAGGCATGGGTTTCGTGAACTTCCGAGCGGTGTTAAAATTTCCACAAAACGGGCTCGCCGGTGCTCAACTCGCGGCGAACGAAAACGCGCACCGATCAAACGCGTCCAAACACCCCAATGGTCCTCATATGCGCCCAAACTCATAAGGCATGGGTTTCGTGGAACTTCCGAGCCGGTGTTAAAATTTCCACAAAACGGGCTCGCCGGGTGCTCAACTCCGCGGCGAACGAAAACGCGCACCGATCGAAACGCGTCCAAACACACCCCAATGGTCCTCATATGCGCCCAAACTCATAAGGCATGGGTTTCGTGGAACTTCCGAGCCGTGTTAAAATTTCCACAAAACGGGCTCGCTGGTGCTCAACTCCGCGGCGAACGAAAACGCGCACCGATCAAACGCGCCCAAACACCCCAATGGTCCTCATATGCGCCCAAACTCATGAGGCATGGGTTTCGTGAACTTCCGAGCCGGTGTTAAAATTTCCACAAAACGGGCTCGCCGGGTGCTCAACTCGCGGCGAACGAAAACGCGCACCGATCGAAACGCGTCCAAACACCCCAATGGTCCTCATATGCGCCCAAACTCATGAGGCATGGGTTTCGTGAACTTCCGAGCCGGTGTTAAAATTTCCACAAAACGGGCTCGCCGGTGCTCAACTCCGCGGCGAACGAAAACGCGCACCGATCGAAACGCGTCCAAACACCCCAATGGTCCTCATATGCGCCCAAACTCATGAGGCATGGGTTTCGTGGAACTTCCGAGCCGGTGTTAAAATTTCCACAAAACGGGCTCGCCGGGTGCTCAACTCCGCGGCGAACGAAAACGCGCACCGATCGAAACGCGCCCAAACACCCCAATGGTCCTCATATGCGCCCAAACTCATAACGCATGGGTTTCGTGAACTTCCGAGCCGTGTTAAAATTTCCACAAAACGGGCTCGCCGGGTGCTCAACTCGCGGCGAACGAAAACGCGCACCGATCGAAACGCGCCCAAACACCCCAATGGTCCTCATATGCGCCCAAACTCATGAGGCATGGGTTTCGTGAACTTCCGAGCCGTGTTAAAATTTCCACAAAACGGGCTCGCGCGGTGCTCAACTCGCGGCGAACGCCCAAAAACGCGCACCGATCAAACGCGTCCAAACACCCCAATGGTCTCATATGCGCCCAAACTCATAAGGCATGGGTTTCGTGGAACTTCCGAGCCGGTGTTAAAATTTCCACAAAACGGGCTCGCCGGTGCTCAACTCCGCGCGAACGAAAACGCGCACCGATCGAAACGCGTCCAAACACCCCAATGGTCCTCATATGCGCCCAAACTCATGAGGCATGGGTTTCGTGAACTTCCGAGCCGTGTTAAAATTTCCACAAAACGGGCTCGCCGGGTGCTCAACTCGCGGCGAACGAAAACGCGCACCGATCGAAACGCGTCCAAACACCCCAATGGTCCTCATATGCGCCCAAACTCATAAGGCATGGGTTTCGTGAACTTCCGAGCCGGTGTTAAAATTTCCACAAAACGGGCTCGCCGGGTGCTCAACTCGCGGCGAACGAAAACGCGCACCGATCGAAACGCGTCCAAACACCCCAATGGTCCTCATATGCGCCCAAACTCATGAGGCATGGGTTTCGTGGAACTTCCGAGCCGGTGTTAAAATTTCCACAAAACGGGCTCGCCGAGGTGCTCAACTCGCGGCGAACGAAAAACGCGCACCGATCAAACGCGTCCAAACACCCCAATGGTCCTCATATGCGCCCAAACTCATAACGCATGGGTTTCGTGAACTTCCGAGCCGTGTTAAAATTTCCACAAAACGGGCTCGCTGGTGCTCAACTCGCGGCGAACGAAAACGCGCACCGATCGAAACGCGTCCAAACACCCCAATGGTCCTCATATGCGCCCAAACTCATGAGGCATGGGTTTCGTGAACTTCCGAGCCGGTTAAAATTTCCACAAAACGGGCTCGCCGGTGCTCAACTCGCGGCGAACGAAAACGCGCACCGATCAAACGCGTCCAAACACCCCAATGGTCCTCATATGCGCCCAAACTCATAACGCATGGGTTTCGTGGAACTTCCGAGCCGGTGTTAAAATTTCCACAAAACGGGCTCGCCGGGTGCTCAACTCCGCGCGAACGAAAACGCGCACCGATCGAAACGCGTCCAAACACCCCAATGGTCCTCATATGCGCCCAAACTCATGAGGCATGGGTTTCGTGGAACTTCCGAGCCGTGTTAAAATTTCCACAAAACGGGCTCGCCGGTGCTCAACTCGCGGCGAACGAAAAACGCGCACCGATCGAAACGCGTCCAAACACCCCAATGGTCCTCATATGCGCCCAAACTCATAAGGCATGGGTTTCGTGGAACTTCCGAGCCGGTGTTAAAATTTCCACAAAACGGGCTCGCCGGGTGCTCAACTCGCGGCGAACGAAAACGCGCACCGATCGAAACGCGTCCAAACACCCCAATGGTCCTCATATGCGCCCAAACTCATGAGGCATGGGTTTCGTGAACTTCCGAGCCGGTGTTAAAATTTCCACAAAACGGGCTCGCCGGGTGCTCAACTCGCGGCGAACGAAAACGCGCACCGATCAAACGCGTCCAAACACCCCAATGGTCCTCATATGCGCCCAAACTCATAAGGCATGGGTTTCGTGGAACTTCCGAGCCGGTGTTAAAATTTCCACAAAACGGGCTCGCTGGTGCTCAACTCCGCGGCGAACGAAAACGCGCACCGATCAAACGCGTCCAAACACCCCAATGGTCCTCATATGCGCCCAAACTCATGAGGCATGGGTTTCGTGGAACTTCCGAGCCGTGTTAAAATTTCCACAAAACGGGCTCGCCGGTGCTCAACTCGCGCGAACGAAAAACGCGCACCGATCAAACGCGTCCAAACACCCCAATGGTCCTCATATGCGCCCAAACTCATGAGGCATGGGTTTCGTGGAACTTCCGAGCCGGTGTTAAAATTTCCACAAAACGGGCTCGCCGGGTGCTCAACTCCGGCGAACGAAAACGCGCACCGATCGAAACGCGCCCAAACACCCCAATGGTCCTCATATGCGCCCAAACTCATAACGCATGGGTTTCGTGAACTTCCGAGCCGGTGTTAAAATTTCCACAAAACGGGCTCGCCGGTGCTCAACTCGCGGCGAACGAAAACGCGCACCGATCGAAACGCGTCCAAACACCCCAATGGTCCTCATATGCGCCCAAACTCATGAGGCATGGGTTTCGTGGAACTTCCGAGCCGTGTTAAAATTTCCACAAAACGGGCTCGCTGGTGCTCAACTCCGGCGAACGAAAACGCGCACCGATCAAACGCGTCCAAACACCCCAATGGTCCTCATATGCGCCCAAACTCATAAGGCATGGGTTTCGTGAACTTCCGAGCCGGTGTTAAAATTTCCACAAAACGGGCTCGCCTGGTGCTCAACTCCGCGGCGAACGAAAACGCGCACCGATCGAAACGCGTCCAAACACCCCAATGGTCCTCATATGCGCCCAAACTCATGAGGCATGGGTTTCGTGGAACTTCCGAGCCGTGTTAAAATTTCCACAAAACGGGCTCGCGCGGTGCTCAACTCCGCGGCGAACGAAAACGCGCACCGATCGAAACGCGCCCAAACACCCCAATGGTCCTCATATGCGCCCAAACTCATGAGGCATGGGTTTCGTGAACTTCCGAGCCGGTGTTAAAATTTCCACAAAACGGGCTCGCCTGGTGCTCAACTCCGCGGCGAACGAAAACGCGCACCGATCGAAACGCGTCCAAACACCCCAATGGTCCTCATATGCGCCCAAACTCATGAGGCATGGGTTTCGTGGAACTTCCGAGCCGGTGTTAAAATTTCCACAAAACGGGCTCGCCGGGTGCTCAACTCCGGCGAACGAAAACGCGCACCGATCAAACGCGTCCAAACACCCCAATGGTCCTCATATGCGCCCAAACTCATAAGGCATGGGTTTCGTGGAACTTCCGAGCCGGTGTTAAAATTTCCACAAAACGGGCTCGCCGGGTGCTCAACTCGCGCGAACGAAAACGCGCACCGATCGAAACGCGTCCAAACACCCCAATGGTCCTCATATGCGCCCAAACTCATGAGGCATGGGTTTCGTGGAACTTCCGAGCCGGTGTTAAAATTTCCACAAAACGGGCTCGCCTGGTGCTCAACTCCGGCGAACGAAAACGCGCACCGATCGAAACGCGTCCAAACACCCCAATGGTCCTCATATGCGCCCAAACTCATAAGGCATGGGTTTCGTGGAACTTCCGAGCCGTGTTAAAATTTCCACAAAACGGGCTCGCCGGGTGCTCAACTCGCGGCGAACGAAAACGCGCACCGATCGAAACGCGTCCAAACACCCCAATGGTCCTCATATGCGCCCAAACTCATGAGGCATGGGTTTCGTGAACTTCCGAGCCGGTGTTAAAATTTCCACAAAACGGGCTCGCGGTGCTCAACTCGCGGCGAACGAAAACGCGCACCGATCGAAACGCGTCCAAACACCCCAATGGTCCTCATATGCGCCCAAACTCATGAGGCATGGGTTTCGTGAACT